>VZTF01003765.1:2606491-2643784 GCA_013397755.1 Cnemophilus loriae | reverse complement strand
CGAGGGGAGTAGAAGTTGGGCAGCGGGGCGGGAGCGCGAGGGCCGCTCGCCGGGCCGGGCCGGCGGGCTGGGCACCGAGCGCCTCGCACCGGCCCCCGCAGCACAGCCCAGCCTTGTGCTGCCCGGCCTGGCTCGGCTCCGCTCGGCACAGCCCGACCTGTCTCGGTACGGCGCGGTTCGGCTCCGAGCCCCCGCGGCAGCCCGCCGTGCGCCCGGGGCTCTGCTCCGGCTCATCTCCGCTTCGTATTTATCTTTTTCTCTCTCTCTTTTTTTTCTTTTTTTTTTTTATTTTTTTTAATTTTTTTTTTTTATGTGTGTGTGGTTCCCGGTGGCAGCTCCTGGCCGCCCTGCCCCGGCCGTGCCCGCACCTTGGAGCAGACGGACGGACGGACGGATGGATGGCCGGCATCCCCGACGGAGGGATGTTTCTGTCTTTGGTTATCTAGCTGTATGAGTGGTGTCGATTCTTCATAAAGCTAGATAACCGAAAGTAGAAATGACTTCCAGACCTGCTCGCCCAGGGGAAGCGGCCGCACCAGCACCGGCAGTGCAGAGACGGCCCGACTCGCCGCCCTGGGGGCTCCAGGTAAGGGCTGCGGTTCCGCGACCTCCCCGTCGGGCCGCTCCGGGCAGCCCGGGGCTCCGCGGCAGCAGGCGGGAGGGACGGGGACAGGGAGGCGAGCCCTGCGCCAATTCTTCCTTTGCCAAATAAATCCGGGGTTTAATTATCGGTTAAACGCACGTCGAAATTCACTCCTAGGCTGCGGGGTGTCGCGGCTCTGGGAGGATAGAGAGAGCGAGCGCCCTCCCCAAATAAATCTTCCCCCCGTCCCAGCCTACGGGTCAGACAACAAAACCCTCCAGCTTTTGGATATCTTTCCTTCTCTCTCTCCTGGTCTGTTTTTTCGGCTTTGGATTTGATCCTGGCCTCCCTTTGGAAGGTCAAGTTGGTGAGAATGTGATCACTTTTCTTGCGTGGTGGCTGTTGCTTTTGTCCGTAGCTGCGAGGGGATGCCCAGGGAAGGAGTCCCGCTGCTGGGTGCACCCCTCCAGCGTGCAGCCGCCCGGCCCTGAGGCTTCTTTGGGAGCCGAGCTCTTGGCAAGGCACAAAGCCTCCCTCACCTCCGCTGCAAGCCCCAGAAGTTGAAACATAATATGTATTACAATGTCTGGCAAATAATAAATTAAAAAAAAAAAAAAAAAGGTGGAAAAAGAAAGAAAGAAAAGAAAAGAAAAGCAATTGGCACATCTGCATTCCGTTCCCATGGCGACACAAAGCACCGTGCTCTCCGCCGAGCCTCCCCGGCACGTTTTCCCAGCTGGCGTGGGGCGAGCGCCCCTGGCCGAGGCCGGAGTCCCCTGGGCCCCCCGGCACCCTGGGGCAGGCTGGGAGCATCGCCACCAGCCCTTCACCAGCGCTGGCCGCTCGCATCCCGCAGGGATGATCCCCGCCCTGCCGCCAACCCACACGGGTAGTGACAGCTCCAGGAAGGCTGCAGAGAGAAACCTTCCCGGGGCTGGGGTTGTGAGTGGGTTGTTAGGTGGCTCTCTGCCCCCCAGGAGATGCTGCAGGAGATGGGGGGGGGCTGGGGAAGATGCTGCCGCGTTCCCGCTACTCGGCGAGGTGGAGCGCGGGTACCCTGCCCCATCCTCTTCTCCGCAGTGGGCATCCCTGGCCGAGGGAGAGGGGAGCACCGCAGGGCCGAGCCGCCCATGCCCAGCGGCGTGCGGGGGCGGCGAGAGGTGGGAGCCCCCCGCACCTCGCAGGCAGGTTTTCCACCTTCCCGTGCACGGGGTAATGGCGTCAGATGCCACGTAGGCCCGCAAAGCTAAATCTGCCTGTGCACCCTTCCAGGGCCAGCAAAGCACCGCCATAACCACAGTAAGGAAAAAGGATCTCAGCCTGAATTTGGCTATACCGGGAGAAAGAAAAGTTCTGAGGAGCTGTTATTATATATTCTAATGAGAAGTCATTGGAGAAATTAAAAAGGGCAGAGAAAGACGAAGACGCCAGCACTAATTCCGCAGGAAGCCTCCCAGGGAAAAGGCTGTGTGAGTGTGAACGCTGAAAAGCATGAAGGCCTGGAATTAGACTATCATTTAGAAAGCGTTACTAATCCGAAGTTACAGCAGTAATTCCATGATTTGCTGGGTCCCACACGCAGCGCCAGAATTAAAGATACGGATTTTCTAGAAATGTAACTCAACTGTGGCACCGAGTCTCGGCAAGATCCGAATGAATCATTCATTCCAAAGGCAGCGAAAGACGTGTCATTAAGAACCAACCTCCTTCTCTCCAGCCCATCTGGAATATGTATACTCGATGCAATCCCAGAAATTGTGGAAGAGATCGGAGGTGGGGAGGAAGGAATGTAGTCCTTTCCCTCCTTTATTATGTTGGCTATTTTTAAGAAATAATTTTCCAATTATTTTCACAACATTGTGAGTGGCGCTCAATTCTTCTCCTATTTAATTTTTTTCCCCCTTCCGTGCGCTAGCATCGAGTCAGGTGCAAACGGTTTCAGTGGAGATGCTTTAAAACTAGACTGAACAAAGCAGGAGGGAACTGAGCAAGGTGGTTGATGAATGCATTTATTCCGGAGTAATGATTTGATGGGGGATGGAGGAAAGAAACATTCAAATTCCTAATGAATGTAATTCAGGAGGAATCATTCAACCAGCATGTTAGAGAAAATCTGTTTGGTGGGAGTGTTCTGCACTGGCAGAACCCAGGAGGTATTTCTGTCCCTGGCTTTTGTAATTGCAAAAGGTGAAAATATAAAAAGAGGATCTGAGAAAAAAAAATACACACACATATAATAAATGTCTTTGTGTGTGTGTATATAAATACATATATATATATAATTTTATGAAATAAAATGGAAGTGTGGAAATCCGTGTCTACGTGAGAACTCTTACAAAGGATTGATGCAAGCTTTTTCACCTTGCTATTCAATCAGCTGGTCAGAAACCACTCTTGACTTTTACTATTTTTTTTTCTCCACAAAATCACCTTTCCAGAGCTGATTTTTCAGGTATTTTTTCAGGCCATGTACTTGGTACACTTACCCCAGAGCAGTTCCCTTGAAGGGGACTGAGACAGGGACTGAGCGATTTGGCCTTTAATGTCCAGGAGAGAAAAATTGCGGTTGATTTTTTTCTAGTTCTTTGATTCTTAATTTTTGCCGCCATTGTTGGCATAAACCTATGGGTGTCTCGAGGAGGTGTGAAGGCAGCACCCCCTCAATTAACAAGGGAGGTGGCAATGAGTGTAGGGGGGCAGTGGTATGAGAAGACCCAGCTCATGTGTGCGTGGGTGGGGGGGCGAGGCGGTGGATGAAGCCCTCAGCAAATCTCTGCTTGTGACATACCCGCAGCATTTAGAGAATCCCTGGCAGCCCACTGACAGGTCTCTGCTTTCTGTCTTTTTTTTTTAAGTGCCATAGTGGAAGGAAGGTCCTCAAGGGTCTCTCCTTGGGCCAGGGATGGATTTTGGCTGGACACCATTTCCTTTGTGGCTTTGCTTTTTGCCCTGTTAGGGTAGCTGTTGGTTTGGATGGATCTTTTCCCCTGCCTAGGCAAAACCCAGAAGGGAAGGCGTCTTTTTTGGGTGTGCTGAGATGAGAGCCCATGTCCCGGCATTCCTGGTTCTTTCTCTTCTCAATGGGACTCTCCTGGTGGAGCAATAGGATGCAGCGT
The DNA here is from genome assembly GCA_013397755.1 of Cnemophilus loriae. Lineage (NCBI taxonomy): Eukaryota > Metazoa > Chordata > Aves > Passeriformes > Corvidae > Cnemophilus > Cnemophilus loriae. The sequence goes on along the minus strand of VZTF01003765.1, from coordinate 2,640,085 downwards.
AGGCCAAACGTGGGTGAGGTTCCTGGAGCTGGGCTGTGATGTCTTTGTTCTTCAGGCAGAGCTGGGGATGGGCAGAGGGAGACAGAAACAGAAGAATCGGCGTGTGCCATTGGGGGATAAATGAAAAATAGCGTTTGCGGGTTTCGCTCCAGGGAAATGATGCTCTGGGACATCGTGTGCTCCAATTCTTGATTTCCCACCTTCTCCTAAAACTTGTCTGCCATGCAGTGGGTTTGGCTTGGGGCATGAGATGCAGGGCGTTTATACCAAATACCTGGGGAAGCCAAACTCACCAGGACTCGGGCTCAGGTGGAGAAGGGGCTATTCAGGCCCTGCTGTTTGAAGGAGCTGCCTTGGAAGCCAGGCCGTGTGAGCATGCACGCTTGGTTATGGATGAAATCCCACCAATGGGCATTTTTGTGGAATTGCCTGGCAATGGTGAGTTCCACTCTTGAGGCTGGGCTCAGCCATTTCTTTTGTCTCTCTTGGCTCCCACCCCGTCCCTGTACCCTTGATGCAAATGGACGGTGCCTCCCTCTACCTGCTGCTCTGCCCTGGCTTCGTCCGTGCTGCGGGAGAAAGGGCAGAGCCCATGGGCTTGGAGGGTCCATCCAGCCTGTGGCCAAGAATAGGTGCTGCTCATCCACTGGAGAGGGATCACGGCTGCCTGCTGGAAACACTCTTGTGTCTGGGTGGAGGGAAGGTGCTGATCTGGCATGTGCAGGTACAAGCACCGAGGTGCCTGGCACGTGGCGGTGCACACACGCCGTTCGTGGTGTGCGTACCGTGTGTCACCCCAACACTGCTGCTGCCACATCGCAGCCCCTCAGTCGCCGTGAGTCTCTGGATGTCCCCAGGGGCCACCAGCATAAGACAGACGTGTGGCTGCCCACGCTGGCTTCCCCAACAAATGGTACAGGGAGTCGCCCTGTCCAGGTGGGGGATTTTGGTGTTTTGTGCCCACAAGCCTGGTCACCTTGGGAAGGTGTTTGCCAGGACCCAAACTGGAAAAACATCATCTCGAGTTTCTCACCATCCCTCTGTCCCTCTGAGTGCACATGTTTGTGACCAGAGTTTGCATACGAGGCTGGGCCGTTACACTGCCCACAGCCGGGCTCCCGGTATCCACAAAGAGTCAGGACGAGGTTCTGGCTTTCGTGTTTTCTAATATTTATTCAGGGGCTCAGGTTTGGTTAGGAGCGTTTGCCTTGAAAGCTGAGGAGTGGGGGTAAAAAAAAGAAAATGGGGGGAGCAAAAGAACACAATCTCCGGCAGTTAGCTGTCTCTTGGAAACTCAGCTTGCTGTTCCTATAGAGGCTTTCTCTTTTCCTTCACCCTGGTCTGGCCTTAAGTACCACTTTAAGCGGGCTTTGCTCATTCACATCCAGGCTCCTTAGAGCAATTGAGCCCGCGGGGGTTTGAAAAGAAGGGACAGTCCTTCAATGGCAGGACCTTGGGCCAGGCTAATTGGTTTTGGTTCAAGGGGATACTGGATTTGTGAAAAGCCCAAAGACATCTTTCCCACGCCAAATCCCAGCTCTTCAGAGGGGGAAGTGAGGGGTGCTAGGTGGAGAAGGGAGCTGAAAGAAGGATGGTTTAGTTGAGGAACCTTGTAAGGACCTGGACGCCCAGCAGCCTCGGCAGGGACGGGTGCAGCAGGGGGCAGCGCCCAGGGTGGCGCAGCAGCAGGGGCACAGTGTCCTTCCTCCTCGGGGCAGGTGGACAGCGGTGGCTGGCTCCCGGTGGCATGCTGGCAGCAGTGGCCTGGTTTCATTAAAACCAGGCTTTTTCGGTGCATGCCAGACACCCATGGAGATGCCATGGATGCAGGAAGAATGGGACATGGGTCCAGAAGCCAAATTGTGTCTGTGTGCTCACCTGTGCAGCCGTGGGGGGAATTTGTTGAGGTCTCTTATATCTCATTTTGATTTAGGAATTTATTTATTTTTAAACATTGACTCTCTCTGGCACCATTCCAGCAGTCCCACGACCTTTACTCTCCCCAATCCATAAAAATCACTTAATTATTGGGCTGAAAATCAAGTCTTGGAAACAAAGCCAGCTTATGGGACCATCAGTTCTTGATATATTTCCTGAGAGGACATATTTCTGGGCACCTTCAGAGCAGAGCACGCAGCTTGTTGGATATGAGATATCAAGGCATTATTTATTGAGGAAGTCTTCACACTCCCTCATCTGTTATAATTAACTGATGACATTTTTTCTTAGGTTCAAAATATGGTGAAAAAGTATAATTAGCACGAAGCTGAGGCACTGCATTAAAATGTCTCCTATAGTTAATGTAGGGTAGTCGTGCTATTTATTATAGGAGGAGCTGGCTCTGACCTCTGTGTTGCCTAACACTTTTTATTGTAAAGATTCTTGAACTTTTTTTTCTTTTTGAGAACCTCTGACACTCCCATTGTTTGCTGTGGGCCCTTGAAATTCGTCTGGGGGAAGCTCTTCGACTCGAGAAATGCCTATTCTTTGTCCCTTAAATTCCTTTCAGGTTTAGCTGAATTATGAATTGTTCAGAATTGCGATTTCCCTTCGCTTGCCTCTTGGGGGGTGGGGGGGGGGAATTAAAATTGATTGTTTCCCTGGAATAATAATAACAGATCAGGAGCAGGATGAAACTGTGGACTCCCACCACTTTATTGCAGAGCTCTAGACCAGCCAGGGAAGGTGGGAGGGTGTTCACAGCCAACTCCATCACCCCTTTCCACCTTTAGGTTATATCCTTCCAGCACTGCCCCTTCTCCTGGGAGAAAACTCCTCCATGTTCTGGTGCCAGGAGGAAAAAGTGTAGGGAATGTGGGTGCATTGGCCTGGGCACTGCCAGCCCCAGCAGTCCCTTTCTCCACCAGCCCCGGGAGAGCAGCCTTCTGCCGCTGCCAGATAACATTAGTCCTGTATTTCATAGTGGCAGAAATCTGTGCCAAGGCTTGGGGCTTGAAATCTCTCTGCCCGCACAGGATGAAGCAGGGATGGGTGCGGGGTGGAGGAAGGGGAATTTGTTACACTTGCCTACAATTGTTTTTCTTTTTGCTTATATAAACAATCTATTATTTATTAGCTATAAATAATGCATTTTTCTGTATGTTTAGAATGCACGTGATTTCTGTATATTAAAAATGTACATGGTTGAAGGCACCAAAGTAAGCGCTGGCAAATCAGGGGGTACCTGATTTCATTTTGACCATGAGATGTTAATTCAGCCTCTCCCTGCCCATGCCCTTATGAGGCTGACGACACGGTCACAGCCTATTTTTAGCTCACTCCCTCTTCTCCTGTCCAGAGTGGCTGCACAGCGAGGTGGAATTAAGGTTGCATGGACGGCCGTAAATTGGACACTTCCTAACTTTGAAGTGCTTGACCATGCAATCTAAGCGAGGGCTCTTCAGGGCAGTATTTCTGCATGTGGCATTAACTGCATTGGCTGGGGACGCCAAACACAGGGGTAGAGAAGCTGTAGAGCAGAAAAGACTATTAAAAGTGTTCGTTTGAATAGGTGGGGGAGTCAACAGAGCCTACACTTGATCTGAGCTAAATGGCCAAGAAGATGTCTCCAAGCTGAGAGGGGGGAAGCCTTTGTTTCTTCAGTCCCTGCCTTGATGTTTTCTTTGCCTTTGGCTTTCCCTCGTTCCCTTCTAAGGAGGTTTGGGCTCCTGCTCTTGAGGAACCTTTGGCTTGTGTAGTGGATTTATGTGCTGGTGGAGGCGAGGGTGTGCCTAGGAATGTGCACACACACGCACGCTCCCGTCATCGCACCAGCCGACGTGTGCTGCCAGCTCGCAGGTACTTGCTGATTGGCGTCCTTGCCTTGTCTTGCCTTGCCTTGCACACTCCCTCTTTCCCGTGTCACTGTCAGGAGCCATTCCACATGTTGGAGGGAAAGGAGAGGCCTTTGTGTTTAACATAGGAAGGATAATCTCTATTTTAGCTGCTGGAAAAATTACTCCAAAGGTGATTATATGCGAAGCACATTTATCTTTGCTTGAAATAGCACTTTTTTGTTTTCTTTTTTTCGTTTGTTTACTGGTGGGTATCTCCATTCTGGCTCTCAATGAGATGCTTGGCTGTCTGTTTTTGAGTGGAGTGGACACCTTTAGCAAATCAGTCTGGAAAGTAAGCAGCCCTTTGTTTCGCTTTCCCAGGTATAATGCAGTCACAGCACCTTGCACATAGCTTGTGCCGATACCAGAGCACTCTCCCCCAGCTGGCAGTGCATTTGCCCTGGGTTATAATTATTTGACCTAGCAGTTTTGTGTTTCCAGAATTCCTGGAACCTGATACCTGTTTGGGGCTGTTTCTGGATCGGCATGGGTATCTAACGTTTGGGTTTCCATTGTTTGGGTTTGGCTTGTGTTTCATGAGCATCTCTTTCATAACTTTCCCCCTCTCTCCTGCCTCTCAGTTCAGCAAAGGGCCTGTCTATCTGAATGCAGGCAATAAACATCTGTTCTCACCCCTCACTTCTGTTAATGAGATAGAGACAGGTAAGCATCACACATACCAACTTCCCTGCTCTCAGCAACATCAAGGAAACGGTGACAAGCTATTAATGGAAAGTGATGGTCTGGGTGCTAATTAGTGCTTCCTTTTCAACTTTTACCTACATGTCTGCCGAGATGCCCATCCCAGCCTTTCCTCTCTCCCTGCATCCCTTTGTTTCCAGCACGTTCTGTGTTCACTGTGCACATCCCATGTCAGAGAGTCTTCTCTGTTTTTTCCCTACCGATCTCTTTCTGCATCCCTTCATTCCCCTTTTTTTCTCTTTTCTCTGGCACCCTCATTCTCCTGTGGTTGTTCCAGCCAAAGAATAAGCATGATATTATAGTAGGATCTGAAAGCTCGGGGATGGGATATGTGAAGTTGGTCAGGAATTGCTCATCTTCATCACTGGGTAGTAATATTTGCTTGTGGCACTAGTGCATGGGGTCAAATTACCCTGGGGATGTGAGGTCAGAGATCTGTCCCCTCTTCCCACAGGTAATGCTGTAGGGAGCCTCCCAGCAGCTCACAGGTCTTGATCATGGAGCAATTAGTATTTAAAGCAGATCTTCTGGTAATGCCCAGAGACCAAGTAGGACAGGCCTCCATGGTGTGAGCCTGCAGGAGATGACAGGTCCTGCCCCAGAGAGTTTGCGATCTAAACCCTAAATGGTTTTGCTGTCCACCAGCCCCTATTAATGGCTGGTTTTTGAGATCCACCCCAATTTATGCTGCAGTAGCAACATGATTCCCGGTCTCAGCTTGGTGCCTGGTCTCTCCCATTTTTCTTTTTTCTGGTCCCTGGGCTCTGCAGCTTCCCCAAGGACACTAATCATCCCCTCCTCACCTTTTTTGCATGGGCTGTGGGTTTCTTGCTGCCAGGCTTGTGTCCCAAGGAGCTGCCTAATCTGCCCCTGTCATTCCCAGTCACAGGCTCCGCACACACCATAGCTTTATGGGGAATGCTTGCAGGGCAGTGGGAAGAGGCAGCCATGGTTTGCACATCAGCTAATTAATTTTCATGACTGAACGATGCTGCCTGGTCTCTTGTTTATACTCCTCGCCTCTCCCCTTCTCCCCCTCCTCGCTGACACACACACAAGACGACACATCTCGTAGGAACGTCAGCATCCTTCCACAGCCTTGAGACGCGAGCGGTTATTCTGTTGGCTTGTCAAACGCGGGTTTCCCTGCTTCATGGTACACAGGGGCCCCCTGTTTCACATTTGCTGATTCTTATTAGACCCAGCGCGCCAGGGCCTTGTCTCTCCCCGCAAAGCAACGCGACGCATCCCATCCATAAATCCAACCCTGGAACAAAGCCTCTTCTACCCTGCCCCATATTTCTACCCAGCCTGCCCGCTTTCCCCTCTCTCTCTCTCTCTCCCCCTCTCCCGTGCTGAAGGTTTCCTAGTGCCAGGGAGATATGATAATTCTTGTGAAGAGAGCATGAAATGCCTCTGCTCTTTGTGTCTGTTTAATTCAATGAGAATCCCAGCCCCAGATGTCATGAATGGTGGGCTTTGTGCTGGCCCTTCCTAAGCCCTAACCGCCAGCCCAGCTCTCTGTCTTTCTTGTTTCCCACCACTGGATACTGATTAACAAACTAAATTATTTTTCCTCCCTAATGATGTTTTCCCACTTTGCCCACCAGGCTGGAAGAAGCCACGGGGAGGAAAGAGTTTGTGCAAAGGATGAGATAGCCAGGGAGAAAATTAAAGAGACAGTGTTGCTCTCTGGGCTCTGGCAATGCAGGTCCACTCGGCTTTATTTCCTTATTAGAGAACAGGGTTGTGTCTGGCTGTATTTTACGTGGCTGGGTGTATTTCAGCCGAGGGACGGGCTTGAAAGCATCCACACAATGTATGCTCTGGAGCATGCCAAGGTCTGTAACTCACTTGCAATTGTGTGTGCAAGTTTGCACGGCCCCAAATTTAAGGTCTCTTTTTCCAAACGTGAGTGACATGTGGTAATTACTTGACATCCATCCATGCATATGGGAACCTCTTTCTAATTGAGACAAATTCTCTTTCCCTTAATCAGACATGACTGAGAGTTCGTGGAATGGGATGCCTTGGGAAGGGCTGGGACGTCTCCACCTGAGCAAGGAGAGGTGAGTCCCTGGAAGTCTTGTTGAAGGATCAAGTCCAACTCATGCATGGGAGACCAGCTCTTTTACCTGATCCCTCCCTCTCTCCCACAGCCAAATTCCCAGCCAGGCTATTGAAACAGGGCCAGTTGTTAGTTGCTGCTTGAGAAGACCAGCAGCGATAATCCAGGGAGCCTGGATGGAGCTGGAGGCAGGTGGCCAAGGCAGGATTGTGCAGAGCCACCTGCTTCTTGGAGCCCAGCAGTGCCTCCTTGCTGGGCATCAGTGAAGCTGTGTCCAGCAAACACCCTCCTGGAGCAGGAAAAGAATATGGGTGTCAACCTTGTGAGTAGAAAAGATAGTAGGGAGGGAGAGAACCTTTTAGCAACAGTCTGGGGGTCTGAGTTGTGCCGTTGGGAGTCACTGAGAGGGGGTTGGTTTGGCATTTTGGTTTAAAAAAAAACCCAAACAAACAAAAAGCCAGAGGAGCCCCTGTGCTGGTGGTGTGGACTCCTCTCGGCTGGGACACAGGCAGGGGCAGGTCTGATGGGCAGGGCACGACAGAGAGCTGGGTGTGCTTAGGAAGGCTCTACAGTGATGCAGTGCTCAGCCCTGTATTTATCAGACAATACAATATATGTATTTATCTCTCGCATTTGAGAGCACCAGTCAGAGAGGGCCAGAGCCTTGCCTTTTCCTGTGCAGATCTTCTGCAGCTTGTGAAGTGGCTGCTCCTGTCAGAGCCACGCCAGTGCTGCGGTACCCAGCCATGGTTCCCCTTTTCCTCAGCTTCTACTCAAAGGGGGAATAAACAGGGAAAAGGGAGTTGCTTGCCTGCACCCACCAAGCCCCTGCAAGCACACCCACTGCATCCAGCAAAGCACTGCCTCGCGTACGGCCTTTGCTTCCCACTGCAGTCACATCTGACCCTTATTACTTCTGCAAGGTAGAACAAGGCAGGAAAAATGGCTGTGCAGTGAGTTTCTTCATGCGCCGGGATTTATTAAGAACAATAGGGGAAATCAATCCATCTATGTAGAATACATCGCAGGCTGCAATGGGATAAAGCATTTATTCCGCTCTTGAAGGGTAGAGCTATAACTCATGGGAGGCAAAACCCTTAGTGCTCTGGAGTCCCTTCCCTTCATGTGTGCGAAGAAATGCTTTAGCCCATGGCAACCTACCAGCTATTGAATTTGTGTGGAGAATCTGCCGTCCTTCCCCTTTGCCGGCCCCTTTTTGGAAGGCGAGTCACTCATTAAAACACACCTCTGGAAAAATGAAGGGGCTGTCGGTTCGAAGGCATCTCTGCATCTCAGTTTTACTTGAAACAGAAAGGGAATAGAAATGTCTCAGTGATTTAAAAGCAACCCCCCATCAATTTTGAATGGACAGATTGTGCTTTAACCAACGCAGGATTTGCTGCAACTTTCTGCTGATGCCCAAGGACCAGGAGCTGCAATTACAGCGGAGAGGGATGGGTTGGGGTGTTGTGACAAGGCGAGATGCTGTGCAGGGAGATGTGTGTTGTGCAGCTGAACACCTCCAGTGCTGACTAGATAGATGTGTGTGTATATATATAAGTACTCCCTGTGCCCAGCTCTCTACTCGTGGTAGAAGGCATGCAGTGCAAAGACTGGAGCAGTAGTTAGCAGGGGCAAAAGGTGACCAGGATTTGTTATAATCTTTCTGAGCGTGAGAGAGTGTGAAGCTGGGGGGGTTGTGGTGGGTGGCATTAATAGTGAAATGGTATTTTCACTAAGCCTATTTTCACTAGGTCTAATCTATGTTGTGGGAAGAGGATCTCTTCCATAGGGCAGACCCAGCAAGGCTGGTGAGCTGTTTGGAGGGGTCTGGGCTGCCAAGGAGCGCGGGCAGTGGGAAGAGAGGCAATTGAGCAGACACGTCAGATGGCCTTCCTCAGCAGAGATGACTTGGTAGGTAGCGTGCTGTTGGGCAGATGGGGTTAATTCTTACACCCAAATCAAAAGGCAACCGAGGGGGGAATGTTTTATTAATGAAAGCAGCCCTTTGTGAGTATTCCTCCCGAGGCACGTTCCCTCCACCCGCTGCCTTCCCCCCTGGCTGCTGTCTGGCCCCACGTCTTGCTCGGTACCTGCTCAGCTGCCACTCACCCACTGATAGGTTTCATCAAGAAATGTCTCCATATGTGTCTGAGTCCTGAACCTGGGTATGTGGGATGGGAGAAGGAGGAGGAGGGATGAGTCCTTGGCCATGCTGGAGACAAGAGTTTGCCACAGGCAGGCAGAGCTTGGGCTGTCACAGGTTGCACGTCAGCCCATTGATTGCTGCAATGGTGCTGCAGAAGTCACCTCTTGCTGGTACTGAAGAGCAAGAGGAGCAGAGTGCAAGGTAAAATGCAGATTGAAGGTGGGTACTTCAGTGGGCAGGGGATGATGGGAACAGCTAGAGATTGGGTTGGAGAGGTTGGAAGTGCCTTGCCCACCATCCAGTCCCCTTCCCATCCCGCCACCTCTCTGCCTGCCAAGCAATGGACTCAAGAGAGGGGCAGTGGATTTCTGTGCATCGGAAAGCAGCCTCTCCTGGTCTTTCTTACTCTGCTGTCTCCCTGTGCCCATGTCCTCGGGGGCCCTGGACGGCTTGTTCTGTTTAAAGGACAGGACCGTGGGAGTGACAAGGGCTGTGTGTGGAGATTATTTCTGTCGCTTTGTTAAAAATAAAACAAAAGCTAGTTTATGACAATTGATTCAGGAGAAAGAGGAAGTGGAGCTCAATTCCCAGAGCACCTTTTAGCAAGGCTCTGCATGCGCGCGCGCGTGTGTCGTACGCGTGTCAGAACTGAGCACCCATGGAAGGCCGGGTCGGGAAACCTCACACGGAAGCGGGGAAAAGACCCCAGTGCATGGCTGCTTCCCTGAGGGAACCCCCGCAGGGCTAATGTTTGATCTGAGGCTCCGTTGTACTCCTCTGAAACCTTGGGATGTCAGGAGCTCGAAGGGAGCCTGGGATGGAAGAGGATGCTATTTGCATTTTCCTATGAATGCATCTATTTGTATAAATCTGGTGTCTCTGTGCATGCGCACACTCCCCTACGCATGCATTTGTTTGAAGAGCAACACACTGTCCCCGCAGTGTTCTCCGCTCAGGGCCAGAACTGGTTAGTCTGAAATTCAGACTCTTCCTGGAGGAGCTGCAACTCCCCTCCCCGCTCCAAATCTAGCAATGGCTATGGACATAGGAGTCCCGAGATGGTTCACCATGCGATAGCGGAGTTTCATTGTGGGGGATGAAGGCTCCCCCTTTCAAATTTGCACAGACATCAAAAGAGTCTGGAAGGTTCAAACAGATCACAACGTAATCAAAATGCCAAGCCACCGTCTGCTTCTGCCTTTGGGTTGACAAGCAGGATTAGCACCCAAGGGAAGCAGGGTGTAATAGTGTTTCACGGGCACTGTGAACAGCCCAGGAGTGTGCGGAGTACAGAAAGGTTAGCCGAAGGGCAGGTCTAGCTACAGACGTACAGTTGGGGGGCGGATTTTAAAGCAAGGAGCTGTACGTGTACAACCTCCGTGGATATTTACTTTAGCAGAAGGCAGGACTCTCCTGTATACCAGTGATGTCACGCTGGAAGCAGTTTAAGCTAAACTGGAGAAAGCCAGTTTAAGAGTGGAGATGTGCACCAGCGTGGCGAGGAGCAGCAGCAGTTGACCTATAGTGCTGTCATTATAATGGTGTGGTTTTCCATGTAGACAACCCTGGAGCGGAGCAGCTAGCCTGCCATCCCTTATGTTTCACTGTCTAGCTGAGATGTATAACATGGCCTTGCCTGCATGCGGTTGCAATCACCCTCTGGTTCTCCACAGAGTACTGGAGCAGATGCCTAATTTTCAACGTGCGTTGTGTGCCTATTGCACCGTGTGAAATAGTCCCATCATGGCTAAAGACACATGAAATGCTTCCCAAATACTGCTTTAGCGCCAGTAATTGCTGGTCTTGTCCTGAGGGCAGCCCGAGACCAGAGATGAGGGTTCCTTGGTTGGTATTTGGTGTTGCTCATTTGGAGGACTGAGCAACATTGATGTATCCACTGTAAAGCTCCCATGGAGTGAGAAATGTATCTGTAGCTTTGTCTGTGTCGTCTGTGTAACCATGCGTTTTATAACTGACCTTGTTTTAAATTTGTGTTAAATTAAGGTTTAGAGAGCTCACTTCTTCTTTACTGATATCTCTGCAGTTTTGGTTTGGGATTTATTTTGTTTTGGCCGGGAGAAAGGCATAATTTGTCCTTAACTCACTCTCTGATGGCTGGACAGGTGACATCTTGCCTTGTAGCTCTCGGAATGCTCTATCTGTCCAGGCTGTGTCTTCCAGGGCCAGTCCAGTGCCTGGCAGCCTTCAGAACTCACTGGGACACAGTAGGGCAGGTGGTTGCCCATGAGGGGATAAGCCCACTCGTGTCCAAGGGTAAAGCCATGGCAAGGGCACAGCTGCGTCTGTGGCCACAAGCAGGGCCCAGGCAGTGTGTGCTGCCTGGTGAAGGAGAAGTGTACCAAGATTGTTCCAGCCAGGAGGGCTGGAGAAAGAGCTGTGGGAGTGCTGCGTGCCCAGCGCCTTGGCACCGTGAGCAGGGCCCGGGCTAAGATGGCCGCTCGCCAGTGCACTCTGGTCCACCATGGCAACTCCTTTTCTCCTGGGGCCCCCCTTTCCCGGCTGCCACTGCTCCCAGGTGCCCACTGCCTCGGGGCTGGCAGAGGGGAGCCCGCTGGGATGGGCCAGCTGCGGGCCTGAGGCAGCGTGGGCCCCGGCGGCCATTTTGCGGGAGGCGAGCGCCGCCTGTAAGATGGCCGCATGGGCATGAGGTGGGGTGCAGTGCTGCCTTGTCCTCGCCACGCTGCCTCCCTCACGCCGTCCCCTCCTTATCTTGCTAATTACCGATGAAGGCAGAACAATAACGGGAGCTGGCATGCCCCAGTTCTTTCTCTGCCACCTCCTTCCTCGGGCGGAAAATCTGCGCGCACACCTCCCCCCCACCGCCCGCCAGCCCCTCTGTGATATTAACTGAATTAACATACTTCCTAATTTGCCCTGTGTTTTCCCCGTGCCGGCTCCCAGCCGCCTCGTCATGGCTTCTCCAACTGGTGGGGAAGAAGCGAGTGCGTTCATCCCCTCCGCTTGTTTGGTTGTATGCGAAAAATCCTTAATGACATCTAAAAGGGGTGGCGGGACAATAGCCCACGCGGGGTTTGGCAGGAGACGTGCGATATTTACCCCGCCAGACCATCCTCGCTGCCTCTTTGCCGAGGGATTACGACGGCCGCCGTCCCCGCGTTCCTCCATTTATTTATTTTGCCGGTGGCGGGGGGGACGCGTTGGCACGCGGCTGCTTTGTGCGCCTTGCTTCACCTATGAAAAGGACATATTAAGGTGTTGCCATAAACCCCCGGATGACAAAGAAAGCGCCTTTCTCTTCTGCTTGTGGGCAACAATGACAGAAGCCTTTAAAACCATGAATTTTTTCCCCCCAATTGCAGAAGGTTTCCCCTAGAAGGAACTTAAATACATACCATTAATTCTAAAGTGCTGAGCTCCTGCTAACTGTGCCATGCTTTTTGTTTCTGATAGTATTTGTCCATTGCAGAGAGCAAGCCAAGGATGCGGAGCCTCCCCCGCCCTCCTCCCTTTGTTTAAGTGACAAAATGTTTCTATGTTCTTGTTTAGAAAATAAACCTTTGTGGGTTTTTCAGCTTTTAGTTTCATTTTTTTCCCATTTATCGTGGTGTGAAATCCAAACTTCCTTTCTTCCTAGATCTTGGGAATCCATGTTCCTCATGATCAATTTTCCCTCCTTTATCTAAAAATACAACATTATTTTATAGCATTACTCTGAAAATGCAGCAGTTATATTTTGAATTTGAGTATTCAGAGCTTCAGGATATTGCAATATTTTTTTTTACAAGCGATGAATGAAATGCAATGATTTAAGTGTGTAATGCACAATACAGATGCCATGCATTGTAAATACATTTCAGGGGCATAAAATCCAACACAGAGAGCCGGTGTTCCACGAAAGCCGGGAGTCCAAAAATAACTGTAAAAATGAATTGTCTGTCGGGACGAATCTCTCAGATCCAAGCCAATATTTGCAGGGTTACAATATACAACTGGCTTACTTATTGGCATAAATATCTCATTTTAAAATGCCGATGATAAACTGAAAAAGAGGTGAAGGAGATATTTGACTGATTACTGGATGCCATGGATTCCCTGCATTTAATTTCATACTTACATGCTATTTACTTACCCCATGTTTATGGGTATGCGCTTTAGCTTCGTATAAATCTCTCCTGTCTGTCTGTCTCACTGCATTCTTTTCTCTTCTGCCATCCCATCTGCTTCTCATGGTCCTTCTCCTGCAACCACATCACAGGATCTGATGGGGATAATGGGAATCCGCCTCTGGTCTCTATCATAAACATGCCAACATGGGCTATTGTGTCGGGAGCCGGCGGTCACCAGATGGTGCTTGGTTGCCCAGGGTCTGTGTCACTGGGTTTGGTCTCTCGATAAACCAGCAGCTCCTTTAGCATTGTGTTTTCCCCCAAGATCTACCTACCCTGGCTGAGGAAGGTGTAAGGACCTTGGGTAATGAATCCCAAGGGATGAAATCCTTCTGGGTTGCGTTGGGCGCTTTGCAGCCTCAGCCATGCAGCTATGAGCTGCCCTTGCAGAGCTGAGGTTTGTTAATCCCTGTGCTCAGCCGTGTTCACCCTGTCTGCATTCCTGGGAAGGAAAATGAGCGTGGTAGTTTGGGACTGAATGCTGTCTCCATGTGAAGAGCGGTCCATGTCGACTTAACCAGACATCTTGCTACCTTTATGTACCAGGCTTGGGAAGACAGGGCAGAGACATCTCAGTGATGCAGACAAAAGCAAGCCGTCTCCTCTTGCCTGGGCTCCCAGACAACTCTTGAGTGTCTGCAAAAGGACTGGCTTGTGCGGGTATCACTGAGAGATGTAGATGTTACAGAGTGACTGAGGTATGGGGCTTTCCCTGTGAAAAAATGTCCTCCAGCCAGGAGAGACCCAGGGACAAATCCTGCTCTTCATTATGTGCCTGTATGTCCTCAGGAGGTCCTGGACATTATTGTACATGTGAGCTGCAGAGCGCGGATTAATGCAGAAATAAAGATTGAAGATAAAAACAGTGAGAGCGATGGCTCTTCCTGAACGCAGACAGATGGAGAGAGCCTGGCATAATTACATTTAGCAAAGGGCCGCCATGAATGAAACCAATTAAAGGAGAAGCAATGCTCGTATGAGAGAGAGAGGGAGAGAGGAAGGCAACCACCTCTCTGGGTCTTCTTGGGCATCCACCTTCTGTGGGGGGTGAGTCATACACAGTCCCCGAGTCAGGGGTGAGCTTGTGCATGCACCTGCCTCCTGGCTTAGGGGGACGTTGCTTATCTGCCATGGCAAAAAAAGAAGGAAATGGGAAACATCGGGCGCTGGCGGGGCCGGCACGGAGCTGGCTTGCAGCCAGCTCCAGCCTCGCCGTCTCCATTGTCTCATGGCTTTAATGCGTGCCTAGAAATCCAGTATTTAGGATTCAGGTTACCATTGTAAAGCAGAAAGGTCGTGCTCAGCGCCGCTTGGCGTGGATTCCTCCGGCAGCTCTTTTGCCTGCGTGCCCTGTGTTGGGACAGTGTTGGCAGAAGGCCTGGGGCCAGGAGGCTGCGAGGAGCACGTCTTTGCTGCCTCTGGCATGGCGTGCACCTTGCAAGGGATGCTGCTGGCTTGGGGATTTAGGGAGGGCAGCGGGAGGTGTCCAGAAAGCCACACAAAGGAGAGGTTTGCATTTCCTGGGAAGCCAAAGCTGAGCATGCCTTGCTGACAAGCTTGGCATAAAATCTAGCAAGGCAGGATCAATGTGTCTCTTCCTTTGGCTCTCACTTGGTGGGAGCTTCACAAGTAGCTGCTACTGGTGGCCAAGGCTAAGAGAGACTTTTGGGACTGTTCCTCTTGATTTCATTTGTAGTCCCAGAAATGGCTGTTTTCCAGCTTTCTTCCCTTCTTCTACTATCCTGCTCTCAAGGGAAGGTGCCTTTTGGGTAGAAGAGCAGCTGGCAAGGCTGGACGAGAATAATTCGCAGGGGTTTTAGAGCAAACCTTGGGATTTGGGGTGTCTGTTGCAAACCACCAGCAACTGTAATCAAGGACTGTTTAAAAGTCTCAGTTTTCACTTAAAATTAATAGAATTATGCTAACAAGAAAGGTATTTAGGAACATCTTAATTGCAGGGAAAACTCTGGAAACAAGTCAAAGACCTTGTAGGGCTTAGGCACTGTCAGTCTGAAAAAACTCCCTCCAAATAGTTGTTTTTTGGAATGAGTCATAGCAATTTTGGGGATCGAGACTCAAAGCTCAAGGCTGACAGTGCAGGATGCAGTGTAACACCAAACAGGGAGTAAAAGAGAGCCTGACAACTCAAAGTTGTGTGGATCACACTGGATAGTGGCTGGCTTGGTCTCATTTAAGCCCTTGGACATACTGAGGACTCTCAGGAGTGGTCCCAGCCACTGTTGTATGGCCCTGGGCACAGAGAAACTTGGACACAGAGGTCTGTGGTCCAGAAGGTAATAATTGGTGGTGTTGGTCCCTAGCACCCTGTTCTTCAAGTGAGGGATGCACATCTCTGTACGTGCTAATGAAGGTGGTGGGAACAAGGCTGTACAGATGCAGACTGGCTGTGCCTGTGGATATGCTTGGATCTGTCTCATTCTGGGAACAGCTTGAAAAACAGTATTTGACTTCCATGCTGCCAGGACTCAGAAAAAAAATGCTTTTTAAAATTTATTTGGTCCTTGCTTTAACTGAGAGGTCATGTACTGTGTGCAGTGCTGCGAAAGGCTCTGCTTAAGAGCCAGAAGAGGACATGCTGTCTCTGTGGTGTCCTCATGGGATTGTGCAGAATCTCCCCAGGCTGCTGCAGACATGTCCCAAGCTGCCACTTGGACCAGTGACTCAAGGGAATGTGCTCCTTCAGTCCATTTGTGATGCGTTTCATAGGTATTGCCTTGGTCCCAGTGGCCGCTTGTCTGAATGTGCTGTTGCCACTGTGAGTTTTAATACATTTTATGCAGAAGTGTGCTGGAGCTCTCCAGAATGAAGGGCAAACTGCATGTGTGAGTCTGGACCTGTACAAGCTTTTAAGACGGTTGTTGTCTCTCACTGTCCCCAGGCTGAGCTTTTTGATGGCATGGCACTGAGGAGCAGAGTAGAAATAGAGGGCTTCTGAGTGGGTGCAAGGCTGGGACCCATCTGACTCATTTTGCTTGCAGTCAGGTGGATGGGTGATGCGTCAGAGCAAGCTGAGAGCTTGGGGAGGAAACAAATGGTTCACATAGATAAATGCTGGCTGGGGAGCCCATCAGGTACCCGTTCCCATGCAAAGGAAAGATCCTTCCTGCAGCTTGTTGCATTTCTGTAGGCTCTGACTGACTTCTGCCTCCTTGCCTCCTTCTCATCCCCAAAGGACAGAGACTAAAGGAGTGCCTGCTATTGCTGCAAGAGCTTGAGGATGTGGTTGGTGGAAGTGGCTGGTCTCTGCTACCTAATTAACAGCATGGCTGAGTGCTGGGAAACAAAGGCTCCGGTTTCTATACTCTCTTCATCCTTCTTCCCTTCCTTCCTAGCCCCTGAAAGAAACTGCCCTACTGATACCATGGGATGTTTCCATAGATACCTCTGTGGGTGCGTGGATGTGGAGGGGACTGTCTTGCTTTGTGCAGTGGGATGAGGATGGTGATGGTGTGCTTAATTCCAGACTTGGATCAAGCACTCCAGGGAAGGCGTGGCTGGAGGAACAGGGATACATCTCTTCTGCTTGGGCTATTTCCAGCTGCAGCTGTCTCAAAGCTCTGCAGAGTGCCCTTCTGCCTCCTTTGGGGAAAACCTGCATGTGTTGACCCATTTGGGCATGGAGCAAGCAGAACTGGCCACAGATGCCTGCTGCAAGAAAGGCTTTGCCTGCTCCATGCTCCAAAGGCAGTACCAATCTACTGGGATTGTGGCATCAGTGATCAATGGGGCCAGTGCACTTGGCTGAGGGCTGCAAGGGCTCTGCCAAGGAGGGATTGTCTGCATCCTGGGGAGTTTTCACACCTGCATCTTCTGATCAGACCCACTCAGTGAGAGTCATGGTGGCAGGCAGAGGGACATGGGGGTGTTTGAACTGCATGCTGTACTCCTGAGGGACTCGCTTTATGGCTTTGCAGAATTAGTCTGTGTTTTCTAGGCCACCTTTGAAAATGGCTGAAAATTTGATTTCCATAGCCTAAAAACTGAGCTCTGTGTTTGGCTCCTTAAAAGACAGGCGAGGACTAGAAATCTCCTGTGACCTGAGAGCCCAGCCAAGCTTTGAATGGCTCAGTGAGGGTGGAAATGGGCTTTGCAGTTTGCTTTTAGCACAGTCAAGTTTACTGCTGTTGTTCCCCCAATTTGTGCACAAGTGCCACACTGAGGAGCTTCCCAGCTCCTCTCTGCTGCCTGAAGTTTCTAGGGCAGAAAGGCGTCCTGTGCCAGGGCTGGTTTGGGAAGGACTGGAGTGGTGGCTGTCAGGACTGGCACCTCTTTAGTGCTGTGTTTTGATGGCAGTGCTTGGAAAGGGCGGGTGGGCACGAGGCCACCAAGCCCTGAGAGGAGGGATGTCTCTGGTGACGACCACTCATTTTGCCATACAGCCCTGAGGAGAGGGAGGCTGTGTGTCAGCCCGATGGAAGCTCTCTGCAGGTCCTCCTGCCCGAGGAGCTGGCAGTGACACATTTCTGACACAAACTGAGAGGAGATGCTGGCGTGAGATCCCGGTCATGTCATCTGGGATCAGGTACCAAACCCAGCCGTGGCTGCAAGCAGTGAAGGAAGCAGCTGCCCCAAGCGATGGTGAACATGATCCAGAGCTAATCCCGAGGCATCTGCTCCCTGTGCGTGCCTGTGCTGAGGTGCTATCCTCAAGGTCTCCCAGCCCCACACCGTAGCTGCTCCCGGGGCTCTGTGGCTCTCTGCAGAGTGGAGCTGTGGATGCCGGAGGGATGCCGGCTGAGGATGTGACGGGTTCGCACTGGGCTTGCGTTAGATGACGGGTGCCGGCTCCACAGGGTGCAGGCACAAATATCTCAGGGGGATTTGCTTTCCTGCAGAGCCTATTGCTCTCACAGGAAGATGGAAAAATTCGGGTCCTAAAGGGATGAACACTGCCTGCACTTTGAAGGCAGGCATCCCAGGAACCACAGGGAAAAAAAGACACCCACTGATTTTTTTTTTTTTTTATTTCTGCCTGTTTCTGTCTGCCTATCAGCCTGTCAGCCAGCTAGATGCTAATCCACAGCAGCAGCAGCACAAATAAAGCTAGACTAGAGGGATGCTAATTTATGCCTGGATTTCATGCTTTGTTTTACTTCTCCACTTTATTGGACAGAGTAGGCTTTGTGAGTGACGTAAAATGTTGCGTGTGCTCTCCCCATGGCAGGTTCCTGCACATGCAGCAGGAGAAGTTCATTTCTCTGTAGCCCCTGCAGCCTTGCACATGCCTTTCTCTGCCTACCCTGAATCATTTTGGGGGGGTCATTCCTGATAAACCCTCATCTCATGAGGACTCCCTCTAAGTTTTGTAGCAGTCTATGTGAAACCCAGGGATGCATTTCCAGTCCCATCGTGTCTTCTCTCATGGTGCCAGCATTTATGCATCTAAACTGTAATTTTTTATGCTCTTGCTG
This sequence comes from Cnemophilus loriae, assembly GCA_013397755.1. Taxonomy (NCBI): domain Eukaryota; kingdom Metazoa; phylum Chordata; class Aves; order Passeriformes; family Corvidae; genus Cnemophilus; species Cnemophilus loriae. The sequence continues at coordinate 2,621,750 of VZTF01003765.1, read as the reverse complement.
GGTAACCAGACTACAGCCTCGGCAATTTGCATGAATAAATGTCATGTAAAATCATCCGCTCGTGGGTAGTGGCCAGCCGAAAAGTTATGTTGTGAGGCAATCTGTTCTGAGTGATCTGTTTAATGAGATGTTGAGATTTACACCTCTCAGCGTGCACGGGGAAAAGCATGCGTGGATTTAAGGTCACAGCCCTGAGGTGACTTTACCTGTGTGGTACAAGTAGGCGAGGAGTTCTGTTACTTGTTGCTTGGGAAACTCAGTGTGTTAAACTGTGCTGTTGGACAAAAGCCTTTGAAATGGCCTGTCTTAGAATAAAGGAAAACATAAAGAATAGTCAAAGAGGTGTTAATAACAGACGGTCTTGCAAGGTTTTTTGCAAGAGCCTTGCATGGGATCCCCACTGGGACCCTAAGAGTATTGGAAAGGAAGAATCAGCCACCAGAGGCAGGGAATGGATGTGTTGGGGGTTTGCTGAGGTTTTCAGTTCCCATTAGAGGCAAAGGGAAGGAGATGCCCAAATACCACTGAGTCTCTGTGCTTGCCAGGCTGGTACTGACTGTTCCCTGCAGCCAAAGCTCCATGAGCAAAGCGGCAAATCACTGGGGAAGGAGAGAACAGGCAAGACAGAGCTGAAGGGGGCTTTGAAATGGCTACACTGGCAGGGATCTATGAATTCCCTTGCTTTTTCACTCAGTTTTCTCACAACTCCTGCTGGCCTCTGCAGAGCAAGTTGAGGGGAAGAGCCCAGAGGTGGGTCTTTTAGCAAGGTCTGCCCTCAGCTTCACCAGGTTAAATCCTAAGTGAGGATTTAATTGCGTTCAGTGAAACCTGCCCAAATTTACAGCATGGAAATGAGAGCAGAATCACAAGTGTCCTTGTTTCATTTTACCATCAAATAGATTTTCTCAGCCTTGAGTTGTGCAAGCTGATCTCTGTAGGGTTTTATTTCATTTGCTGTCTTCATTGCCCTATTAAAACAACAGCTCTGTCCCCGAGTCCCTGCGTGTCACTGTGTGTCGAGTGCTTATCCCTGTGTATTGGGGCACAGGAATGTGGCAATAAAACTGCTCACAACCACTTGTTTGGATAAAAAGCACAGATTTGCTTACTTGGCAGTAGTTTCTCTTTTTTAAGCAGTAATGTTTGCACAGGTGACTTTCGTTTTTGTGGCAGTGGTTGTGAGAAAGGAATTTTTTGCCTCATGCATGTTCTTGGGTTTCTGTGTGACATTTTGCCCGGCCTTGTTTATAGTAATGTCCAGGAATCTCCTAGCTTTCCTCTTACGGAAAGCACACAAAGGTCTGAGGGGTGGATCTGACTGCAGGAGCAATGTCAGAGGAGCACAGCTACCTCTGCCCACCGAGGCAGGGCTCATGTGGGTTTGCATCACAGCTTTTCTCTTCTCTGACTAAGCTAAAGGACAGGAATAGTTTTGTACTCCTAAGGTGCATCTGTTTGTGTAGGAGGATGTGGGATTGTGGCATTTGTCTTTGCTTTCACTGGGCTCCTCCACCAGGCTTTCTTTAGGCTGATATCTGCTCAGATTAGGGGGGAACCTCTGGGCAACATTGCATCTTGCATTGCACAGGTCCTCACATGCAAACACGGTAGGTGTGCGGAGGTATCTGGCTTTGTGTGGGTCTCACAGCCAGCCTCTTTGAGGTCTCTTTGTTTTGTCTCCCTCTGGGTATCTTGTGTGGATGCATTTGCATATATGGAAAACGTTGTCATCATCTTCTCCCCCTCCCCAGCTCCCGTCCCCTTTGCTCTGGTGGCTCTTGGGCATTTCCAGCTGAACGGAGCCTGCCAAGCCCAGCCAAGCGCGGTGGGGCTGGGGGCGAACACCCCCCATCTGCACCTTCGCTATTTCCTTCCCCAGGCGTGCCTGGGGGGTGGTCAGGGCATTGCGGCATTTTTCCCCTTTTTTTTTTACTCTCCTGGTATTTAATAACTAGCAATAGGCAGACAGTGGGGTCCTGAAGGGAGTCTGGTCCATCTTCTGAGCCCCCAGCTCCGAAACCCTGCTGCTCCCCCTCTTTCTTCTCGTGCTGTAGCGTGTCTGGCAGCAGCACCAAAGAGAGCAGTCCCAACCGCACGGCGAGGCTGCTCACTTGCTCTAAATCCACGAGGCCAGGTTTAAGCACTTTTTGTTCCTGCCTGAAAAAGCCTTGGAGTGGTTATACCAATAAATCTCTTGCTCCTCCATGAAGATGTCCTTCCCAGGACATTTTAAGTCCCTAATCCTCTCCAAGGCATCTCTGGCTCTATCTTCTCTTCTCTAACCTGTACCTGCCCCCGTGCTGCCAAAGACTTGAATGCCCTGAGGCTTCATCCCTCCAGTCTGCCTGCTCTCTGTGCACCTCTGTGCAGCCCTGCTCCCGCTCCACTGTCCTGACATCCTGCTGCCCGCTTCGAACTGGGGACAAGCTGGGCCATTGGAACGGCCGGGGGCGGAAGAAGGGGGTGGAGGAGAGACGGGGCAGCTGCGAGGCTTGTGTTAGTAAACACTTCCTTGGGTTCACATTTTAATTCCTTACCCCCCTTCCACATCTTCTCCCCCATCCTTTCCCTTTTCTATATGCTCACACAATGAGACCATTGTCAAGGGGTGATTTGAATGAGGGGTCTCCGGGCATGTTCCCAGCATTGTCAAACAGAGTGGGAAAAAAACCACAACTCCAGCCTAGCCAGGAGGACCAGACCAGACTGAGACAGATGCCTAAATTAGTGACAAAGCCTTTTGAATGTCCCCCCTAGACAAGGGTTGCCTTGTGCATGCGTGCGTGTGTGTGTGCATGCTCGTGGGTGTGTATTTGTGGCTGGGTGGCAGCTTGCATGTCTCCCCATGTTAATTAGTTTTGCATGCATGTCTGATAAGGTGCCAATGAATATATTTGTACTCCTTCCATTGGCGAAAGCTGTCTCGGCGGCGGGGGAGATGCGGGGTGGTGGGGGTGTGCTCAGTGCAGCCTGGCAGCCTGGGGTAATTGAGCTGTGCGGGGCTGGGAGAAGGGGTGAGGGTTGCATCGCCAGAGCTCGGCTTCCCAGCGATGGGATCTGCTGCTTTCGTTGCAAATCATGGAGAGTTTAAAAGAGAACTGAGGCTTTTTTTGGTTCACTGGGTCTTTCTCTTCATCTTGGCTGATTGTCTGGCTGAGGGTCTGTAGGCTCTTTCTTCTCCTCTGCCCTGTGTGTCTTTCTCTCAAGTCCCTTAAAAGGTGTTTATTTCCAATGGATTTGTATCCATCTTTGTATACACACATACACATGCAATCACTCACACAAAGCCCCAGTAACAAAACCTCCGCCTCCTTCTCCAGAAAGGGAGTCAAATCTGCTACCAGTTACAAAATAGGGGAGGGAAGTGAAGCGTGTGGGTGCCAGGGGTGGAGCAGTGGAAACAGGCAAATGGAAATGCAGAACAGGAGTTGGAGAGACAGAGATAACGTGCTCTATAAAGGATTTATCAACATTTGCTCAGGATAGAGTTATTAATTACCAATGCAGAGAAAAGTCTTTCTACATCCCCAGCGTATGGACCAGCACATAATGTCATTCCTAGACTGCTGTTATCATTCATCCATCCATCCATCTGCATTCTGTAGGTTCACACAAGAATTCATTGTATGTGTAGGGATGTAAACATCAGTTCGCATCTAATTAATTTCCTGTCTAAATTAATTTTGCATCCTTTCCCTTAAATCAACAAGACTTAAGAGCTCACATACATTTCTTGAGCAGAATGGGAAGAAACTCTTGAATGGGCCAAGATGTCTTTTCTCCCTGTGGCCTTGTCTGAGCAGCTGCTGGATGCTGAAAGAGCAGGGATTTACATGGCACAAGGCTGCTCTGAAGCAGAGGTCATTTTGGGAAGTTTTACTGGAGCACAGCTTGCCTCCTGTGGAGTTTGGTAGCACTCAGCTTCATGTTGGCTCCAATTTGCTTTGCCTTCTCTTCCATACTTGGGTCCTGGTGCAGTGAAGGAATGAAGAGCAGGAGCTGATACACAATGGAGCAGAGCTGGCCCTGCAGGGAGCCTGGGTGGGAGATGCTTGGTCCAAGCAGCAGAGCATGGGGTTGACTCCTGATGGGCTGGCTGGGGAGGAAGGGGAAGGTCGTGAACAAGGTAAGCTGGCTGTTGGCATCAGCAGGGTTTGGGTTGGGTAGGGCTGACGCCTCTTCCCCCACTGACTTTGCAGCTGCACTGGGCTTTCCTCTGCTGCTGGGAGGGAAGCTGGGAAGTGACATGGAGAGATGGTAGAGTAGCCAGGAAGCAACAAAGCCACCTGCCTGGAGGAGAGCTGACAAGTCCCTGGTGGGGCAGAGTGGGCTGTAGGAGGAGCAGCTCTCCTTTGTGCTCAGAGAAGTCCAGGAACACAGGCAGGGCCAGGCTACACCTCCCCATCAACCCGCATGGGACATCTATGAGGGCCAGCCCAAAGAGTACCCCAAAATCCTCACTGCCATTCTAGCAGTAGGTGCAGTGGGCAGCTCGTCAGTAATGTGCAGGAAAAAAGGGATTCCCATGAAATGCAGGTCTTCCAGTTGGAGAACAAAGGCAATTTCGTGTGACTTATCAGCAGTGCCTAATTGCGCAGGGTGAATAATGAGCAGCCAGAGAGGCAGCACTGCGGTCCCTCCGGCGGGCTGCAGCCGGTGGCCGCGGCTGGAAACCCCAAGTCAGTGCCAGCAGAAAGTGGGCATCCTCAGAGAGGTGCAGCCCCAGCACTCTGTGCCCATTTCAGAGCTGTTTGGGCTCTTCCATTGCAAAATAATTGTGTTAATCCCACATGGATGTAAGAGGGGGACCTGCTGTTGGAAAAAGTCACTCTGAGGTTGCTCAGACCTTTCATTTTCGCAGAGGGTGAATGTGTCATCCATGCCTGACCCAGATGCAAGGTGGCCTTTAATCACAAAGAACCAGGCACCAGCATCCTGCAAAGGGCTTGCAGTTCCCTCCCTGTCTGGTGCCTCATCTCTGGGCAGTGGCCGTGCTAGGGACTCCTTCCAGCTGATCTCTCACCCCTCTGCCCTCCTCTCCTGTTTGCACATCCCTATCTCTCCTTAATTCTGCTCCCAAACTCTGGGCAGGGCTGTGGAAACCGCTTTGTCAGAGCTCCTCGCCAGGTTGATCTGCAGAAGGTTTTTTTTTCCCTTTCCCCATTGGGATGACTATTCCCACACAAGCAAAGCCTCTTAATGAATCCGTGGCAGCAAAGTAGGTAACGTGCTCGCCCTGCCAAGGCTGCTTGGCACAGCTGGAGTCACGTAATCAGGCTAGGCTGGCAACCGGGGACAGAGTGGGAAGAGTTAAACTGAGGACAGTGCAGGGACAACTAATCCCCAACAGGAAGAGTAGCAGAGACCTCCCTGTCCTTCATCATCCTCCCCCTCCATTCATGCACTTTTCCTCCCTCTCCACCACATCCTATTCCTCTCCCACATCCTCCCTTTACTTATTTCTTCTTCCGTCTTTCTCACCCTCCTCTTCTCCTTTGCTTTCTCACTCCTCCCCCCTAGTTTTCCTCCTGCCTCCCCCCCATCCCCAGCCCAGTCTCCTCTCACATGCTCTGTCATGTCTCCAGAGCTGGTTTTCGAGTGGGACCGAGGGACGGTGTATTTGGGCTGCGGTGGAGGTCACAGCTATATGGGGATTGTTTAAAAGAGATTTGCCCACATCCCAGCCCATGTGACCAGCCTCAGCTGCAGGTCTCTCTTTCTTAATCTGGAGATAAGCGTGATTATCCGAGGAAGGGCTGTTCGGAGCTTTGTAACTGTGACAGGGGAGCTTTCAAGTCGCACTTTGCTGGCAGAGCAGCGTTTAAAGCCGGGGAATCAGATTCCAAGCGTGGCTTTGCATCTCTTTTCTGCTGGGAGCATGGTGCAGGGCTGGCAGTGGGGATGGGAGCTTTATTAGGACTTTGCTTATGATGCGGAAAAGGAGTTAGGGGAGGGAAAAGGGGGGAAGAAGGAGGTGAAAAAAATCCCAATTCGCCATTTCCCCATCAGTGGTGGCATAGGAGAGATTGGCACTGATTCAAGGGGACAGGCCAGCCTGAACCCTGGTGCAGAGCAATAAGGTCCATCAAACCTGGGGTCTGGCTTGTTTTTAGCCTGGGGTTGTGTCTCCTTGTTCTGCACTACCCCGCCTCGCTCTGTTGAATCCTTCACACAAGAGGTCTCTGGGGCCCTGTTTGGAAATGAAATGCTGTTTTAGCAGCTCCCATGGCACAGCTTCCCTGGGAGAGATGGCAGGGCCAGCTTTGCTGCCCGATAAACATTTCGGCCCCAGTGCTCAAGGCAGCCAACTCCCTGTCCCTGTTCAGAGAAATATTTGCTGGAGATGAGCCCTTGTGGGGCATCTCTGCAGCCAAGGTGGAAGTGCAGGGACATACAGCAATTCTGTAGTTCAGTATCGTATCAGTGTCTTGTATTGCTGGAGGTTGAAATATTTAACATCTCATACAAGTGACACGGTCCCAAAAGATTTCTTTGGCCGGGACAGGCATCAAAATAGGGTTTAGTGGAAATGTTCAGCTCTGGAGCAGGCACTGCTTTGCTTCTATTTGTAGACTAGAAACTCAGAGCAGAGACTTGTAACAGCGCTTCTTTTGATGGAGATGGGTCAAGGAGAAAGAAACCTGGATGCATGCCAAGGGCGGGAATCTGGGGCGAGGTTGAATCAGGACGAAGTGCCAGCGCTTTGGACCGTCACTTGGGCAGGACTCACTGTTCTTGCCATATCCTCCCTGGAAACGGTTCAGCTTCCAGCACAGCAGCTGAGGCCAGCCTTATCCAAAGGACACCCTGAATCCCGTTTGCTTCCCCCACACCACCCATTCCCAGTGGGTGGGAATTTGCAGTGAGAACACCAAACAGCCCCTTTGCCTGGGTTTGTTTGTGGAGGGGCAGTTTCTTGCCTGTGTCAGGATACCAAGGGATAGAGTACATCCCTCTTCTTCCTCTCCCACAAAGGAACATCTCATTTTTGCAGCATGCTGCCACAGGGGCCAGCCAGCCTCAAAGCAACCCAGGACAAATTCCTCTGCCTGAAGATTGAAATATGTCTCTGAAGGGCAGGTAGCTCAGTGTACCTCCAGTGGTTGCAGAAGGGAAGTGGTTGCAAATGCATCATTTTGAGAGCAAGCTCTGAAACATCTCCCACGTTGCCTGCCTGTCTCCAGAGCCCCACACAGCTGCTCTGTGGGTGGAAGCTCTGTTTTTCTTGTGCCCCCGTGAACTTTATTTTTTGCTATTTTTCTTTATATGCTGCTTAGATGAATCCTCTTCAGTGCCTACAGCTTATTCCAGGGCTTTACTGAGGATCTGGCCAACACACATAGCCTTACTCCAGGGCATGGCTCTTGAAGAAACTAAATGCATACAGTATCTTTTTAGTCTAGTGACTGTAAGACCAAACAGCCCAAATCCCAACCTGCAGCCGTGCTGTGCAGATAATGCCCGTGCCCCATTGGAGAACAAGAGCTCCCCTTGAAATCCCCCAGCCTTGGATCTGGCAGCGGGAACGTGGGCAGGAACATGTAGGTGTTGGCATGTGCAGGCAGGAACACGTGTATGCCAGGGCAAGCATGCCCATCTCTGCAGGCACAGTCCCACGCCTGTCTCTGTACCAGCCCCTCTTGTGCACTGGCCTCACATGAATCTGCCCCACAGCTGCCTGAAATGAGGGTTTGGGGGCATAGGGCTGATGGTAAATTAACCAATGGTAAATGGAGGGAAGCACAGTAGATGGATTTAATGGAGAGATCCATTTGGGATGCAGCAAGAGAAGGTTTCCTGATGGAACAAACAGGAGATGGAGCTAGAAAAGGGAGCAGTGTGGTACATATGGATGTGAGATCAAAGGCTGTGACAGGGCCAAGAGAGATGAGAGGTGGGAGCCAGGAGCAGTTTGTGTTCCTGGGTGTCGAGCAATGCTGAGGAGAGTGAAGGAAAAACACTGGCTGCCCTGAACAAAAGCCATTGAACGGGGAGATGGGAATGGCATAGAGGGGACCAAGCAGGAGTCACAGAGCAACAAGCACCAAGCACGGGGGTGGGTGGCTTTCCTTGCTGGATTAAAGATGGGCTGGAGAAGGGGGCTTGCACCCAGTGAGGATGTGCAAGGTGGTCGTGGCCCATGACATGGAGCCAGCAGAGTGCCACAAGTTTGAGGCGCAGAGTGGCTTTGGGACAAAGAAGCTGTCACAGTGACGGGGTGGGTGGTTTCCCCAAAGGTTGGACAGGCATTTCCAGGATAGGGAAAAGGAGCTCTACAGCGGTGTTGGGAAGAGCCAAGTCGAGTCATTTCTCCAAACACCGGATGCTGGAGTTTGAGCACAAGCTGGGCCGTAACACAAGGCTGGACTGGAATGCCTGCACAGTATCCTTGGGCCACACTGAGCCTGCAGCTCACACTGTGGCACCAGGACTCTGCAGGGTCCAAGGGGAAGGGAAGAACTCTGGCAGCTGCATTTGGATTCTTCTTTCACTCACCCAAGCATCCACCATCACTGCACGGGCAGCTGAGACCCAAGGGCAGTTTGGGCCCTTGCTAACATTGCTGTTGATCACGGCCTTTTCTTACAATGCCCTGGCACCTCCTTACATGAATCTGGTTTTTGTGATTGATGAAAAGCAAAACTCTTGACCAAAAGACCATAATGTTTGCTTGCAACCTCATTGCTATAGTAACAGAGGTCCTCAGGACACCTCTGAAGTAGGTCACCACGGACGCCATTTTTCTGTGTCTCCCAGTGCAGCACAACTCCAGAAATAGCATGCACCCACCACAGTCCAGCTGGCCATCACCCTGGCACAGCCCAGACCCTCTCAGGGAAGGCCAGGCTGGAGAACTGCCCTCCAGTGACAGCACCCAAGGGTACAAAGTGCTGTCCTGCACCTGGTCACAGGAAACTTCTGCCCTCATGCAGCCCCAGTGCCAGCTCATGGTGTTCCCCAAGTCAGGGCTCCCTTCCAGCCTCCTGTCTCCCCATCCCCCACCTCCTTTCTGCCTCCCTCCCCCCTCTCCCCCAGCGCCTCTCCTCCTGCTTTGCATAATTTTCCATTTTCAGTGTCCCCTTTTCTTTTTCTCCTCTCCATATGGTGCGTCCCCCTCTCTGCCTGGCGCAGGAGCCATCCTTAACAAGCTCGGCAAAGCCCTCTCTCAGGGGCTGCACATGAAAGATGCTCTGTAAAAACAGAGGCTGGGATGGAGCTCCCCCTTTTTTCCCCCTTGATTTATATGGGGCTGGGATGTGGGAACATTTCTGGGTCGCATTTTAGAGCTGCCGGGTGCTTGTGCCTGTTCTCTCTGGCCATTCAGTGCAGACCCCTAAGGCCAGCTCATCCCCAGCCTTTGATCTGCAATGCAGAAAGAGCATCCAGGGCAAGTTTGTGCCTCTCGTCCAGCCCCTGCCCTCATTTTGGCTGGCAGGGAGGGATGCCCTGTCCCACCACACCCGGGAGAGGCCATGCCCTTTCCTCTCAGTGTCCAGTGGCCTTTTCCAGCTGGTTACTTTGGCTCCCTCCTACATCCTTGGCACCATGAGGATCTTCAGACTCATAAGGTCCAAGGCGCTGGGTCATGGTGAAGCAGCAGGTTGTGGGATTTGTGATACACAGCGACTCTGCACCTCTAACCCACCCCTGCCCCTCTCCAGCTCCACTGCAGATACTGGCCAGTGAGCACCCAGGGGTGCGTGGAGGGTGCTGAGGCTGAGCAAAGAGTGCCAGAGCTGGCAACGCCTGCCCAGCATTTGATGGGTTAAGCCGGTCTCTAGCTAATTTCTCCCAGCGGCTCCCCTCCTCCTCCTCGTACTTCTGTATGCAGCAGGCAGGGCCTCAGCGCAGGTTCCTGCACTGAGCTGTTGCCAGGGGAGTAGTTAGGCGAGTCTGAGCTATGTGGGGAAAAGGCCCGGGCTGTCAAAGTGTCTGAGATGAACCATAGCCCGGTCCCCCTGCAGCTGGGCCCAAGCATGCATCAGCCCTTGTTTGGAGCCTGGGAATGGCAAAGCCCAGGGAGGTTCAAGGGCAAACTTGCTATTCATTAGTCAGGGGTCCTTGACGTTCCCACTCTCTGTCTCCCTTCTTCTTCTTCTTCTTCTCTTTTCTGTCCCTCTTTTGACAGATTCCTGGGTGCTTTTGGGGAAAACTCCCCTCCTCCTCCTTGCCCCAGCAAAAGCCCTCCACATAAACTTCCCCAGCAGACAAGGCAGGAGGACAATAACGTCAGGGCCACGATGCAAACGAGAGCCAGCGGAGCAGCCGCATCCCCCGGGTGTCCTTTCTCCCCGGCCCTTCCCGCGCTGCTGCGGGAGACTCAGCCGACGCATTCATTTCGCTCATCTTGCCCATCGCCGATGTTTTATTATCTTGATGCTTGCAGGAAATTGTAACTTGAGATAAGGAAAATGTCAGGCGCCTTCTCCTCTCTCCTGTAGCCCAAAGCACCGAGAAGTTGCTCCGTAGGAAATGTAAATGCTTGCCCAGGTGCAGAGGATGAGCACGAGATGGAGGGAGCCTCGAGAGGCCGCGCGAGCATCTCCGTCAGGAGATAAAACTCGCGGCGTAGGCGTAACACGGAGCCTCCCTCCCGCCCTGCTGAACAGAATATTTCATAGCTCTTAGAAGCCGAAGCTCCCTTGTAATTATCCAAAGCAAACAGCACGTGTTATTAGTTTAAAATGATTTTTTTTTCCCCCTCCCCGGGCCCCTGGAGCAGAATGGAGGTGTAATTGTGCTAAGGAGTTAGCAGGGGAGAGCACAGCTTTTGGTCACATTCAAGTTGGAGGGCTTGAGCCAGGGAGGCTGCTATGAAAGGCTGGTATTTGCATAAGCAGCGTGCATCCCTACAAAAAAGAAAGATATCAGGGGCTTGCAAAATTCAATCAAGGCTGGGAGGGAAGAAAAAAAAAGGGGGGGTGGAAGGGAGGGGGGAAAAAAATTGACAGTGAAAAAGGTTTTTCTAAGTAACACCCTGTCGAGATTAAATTGTCCAGAAAGTTTCTCCGTGTGAGCCGGTGAAGCGGAGGCTGGGCTGAGGGCAGGGGAGGAGCGGGGTCTCTCCTTCCTGGCCTCAATAGGGGACAGGAATCTGATTAGGCAGAGCGTTCTGCATCCATTTACCATTATTTGAGGGTTTTTTTTTCTCTCTCTTCCCACCGCCCAGAATTGCTGTAGCAGGGCAGTTTATCAGCCTATAAACCTCAGTGCTGGCTTTGTAAGGGCACGAGGAGGCACAGGAGCAAGTGTTGGGGCAGAAGCTGAGCTATAATTTCAATTATTTATGCAGTTTTTTAAAAAAAAGATGGACAGTAAATCCACACACAGAGGGATGATTTCCCTGTGCAGGGCACTGGGCAGGGAAGGCAGTGTTGGGCTGAGATTGGGTCTTGGTGGAGCCCTATTTTTGCAGGCACCCTTAGTGCGAGGCTGAACTCTGCCTGTAGAGAAAGTGCATGCAGGAGATTTGAGTTTTCCTGAAGCTTACGTCGAATCAGTTGGGTTGGTCCAGCCCCTTCTGCCCTCAGTTACTGAGTGTCAGAAGTTTCAAGCCCACCAGGCAGGCAGCAGATGATTTCCAGGCTGGGTTGATATCTGGTACCAACGAGCATCCTCTCTATCCATGCTACAGAGGAGTTTCTCTGTAGGCCACAGCAAGCTCAGCCTGTCCCTGCAGCGGGCAGGGGACTTCAACATCCCTGCCAGCCTTGGGGGAACATTCAGGATGACTCCTAATCTCACATAGGATAAAGAAGTGCTGAGCCTTGGCTTTTTGCAGCCTGGGTCTCCCCACACACACACCAGCATGGGGTCTGTCCTCTCGGCACCCAGAGACAGACACAGGCCACGGTCCTTCCCCAAACCCACGCACTTTGGGTGGGTTTGGCCTCTGCCTCTCTTAAGTTTTAGGCTTGCTTCAAAGTTGCGGAAGGGAAGGGATTTTCCTTGGATTTCCATCAAGTGCATTATGAATATTGCAATAAAGGGGTTACAGAAGATCTATTTTTAAGAGAGAGAAAAAATACCCATGAAAATTGCAGCCTGGACCCCAGAGTGTAGAGTATTTGCACAGTTCAAAGAGTTACGGTGGTTCATCCAGTCACAGCCTGGGAACGTCGCGGTGCGACCTACAGCAGATCACATGCCGGCTGCTCCCAGGGCGGCTCATTAGAGAGCCACACAGAAGATTTATCTCTTAAAATGGGCTTGCAAATATTTTATAAAATTTGCAATATTTTATAAAATTACAATTTGGTGCAATAAAAAGAATAAATTAGCCAGCTGATGGTTCCTTTTGCAAGTGTACTCAAGGATTTGTTATATTAGTCTTTACTCCTTCCAATGTAACAGTTTATGGGCAAAGCAAAGGGAGGACAGGAAAAGGATGGGACTGGTTTGGGGGCTAGGGAATACACACTCAACATGGATAAAGTGTAAAGGAAATAGATTAAAAAAGTCAGAGAAAAGGCAGGAGAACGTGCTGCAAGGTGCAAGATGTGTGGGGCAAAGCACAGGAGGCATGGGGAAAGCCGAGAAGGGGACTTTGGCTGAGCGTCACAGCTTCGGCTCCAGCTCGGTGGCTTGGTATCACTTTCTCCAGCCAGGCAAGGGCGCCGAGGGCAGGGAAAGTTAACACGAAGATTAAAACATCAGAGGGCTGTGCCTTTAGTGGCTCTGACATGCAGAGTAATCCCATGCCCCAAAGCCTAGGGAGGAAGGACAAGTGGTGAGCCCTCCCCTGGCTGGCGGTGTGCGGGGCAGGCAGAGGTGGGGGATTGAGGAGGGCGCAAGCTTGGCATCTTGGGCACCACAGTTTTCTCAGTAAGGAAGAGGGTAAGGTGGTCCAGAGCCATGAGAAACGTGTGGTGAGAAGGGAAAGAGGGCTGGAGTTCTGCTCCATCAGTGAGACAAGCTGGTCTGTTCTCAGCTAAACACTACTGGACCATTTCTCTGACAGAGATCATAACCACTCCATGTTTTTTCTTTTCTTCCTAGATCCCAGTGAGTGGACAAGGGACTTTTGAAGCCTGTGAGTTCCTTCTTGCAGTTGGCTACGACCTGCCTGGACTTGCCATCTGACTTCTCCGAGTTTCTCCAGGAGGGTCCCAACCTGCTTCTCCATTGGCCCCAGAGAGGAGACAGCTTTGTCTCGTGAATACAGTGGATTTCTGCATCACTTCGAAACACAGCAGTGCAGCCATGGGGAGGGAGCCAGGGCAACACAGAGAGCCAAGGGATCATCCCACATCACTGCTGTACGTTGCCTTCAGTGCCCTCAGTACCCCAAAGCAGGACCAAAGTGCTTAGGCAGAGAGACCTGAGCCAGTCACTGTCTCACCTGGTGAAATACCGGGTGCGTGAAGTTCGGAGGGAGCTTTTAGCCCCTGGCTTTGCTCATGGAGTAGAGCTTGGCCCTTGCTGCTCTTGATCCCTGGGTCTGTGGAGCTGTGGGAGTGCAGCCTTCCCGAAGGCACTGTGCTTGTGGCCCAGAGGACCACGAGCCTGTCCAGGCCAGGCAGCCCTGCTGCTGTTGTACTGCACCCTCTCTGTTCCTGTAAGAGAAATGTACTGCCTGTAATTCTCTCCCATTCAAATCCCCCCTACCCCATGCACTGTTGAAAATAAACTCTCCCTTTTGCAAAAGTGAGCGTGTGATTTGGTGCAGTCTCGAGATGGAGGAGGCAATGGGCACAAAATAAACCCAGGCAAATCAACAGGGAAGCGGGAGCAGCCGAGAGCCAAGCAGGCGGGCTGCGCCATGCCCCGCATCAGGCATATTTCCCTGAAAGCCCGAGCGAATCCCTCGCTGCTCAATGATCTTTATTTGGTCTGAACCCCGTCTGGGAAGTAACCGCTAAACCCAATGCAAACAGACCCCCGTGAAAGAATATAATGAATATGTCTCTCAAATGATTTGGAGCCCTTCTGCCTGCAGAGCAGGGTTCCCCATTGTGCCCCGCTCCCGGCGTGCTCGGGGCAGGCTGCGCGAGGTGGCCGCTTTCCCAGCTGAAATCCGAAAAAAGCAAACAATGGGTCAAGGCCGGCATTGTGCGAGCCCAGGCAGGCAGAAGGAGCGCAGCCCGGCATGGCCAAGTTCAAGGCTGGGCAGGGGGCCGGGCGCGCGGGGATNTGGGGGCTCTGCGTGCTCTTACCCCGTGCAGCTCTGAGCACCCAAAAACCACCTTACTCAGAGGCAATGATTGCCAAGTGCAGCAAGGGGTGCTGGAGGCACTGGTGGTACTGGGAGGAATTTGGGTTGCTGGGGGGCTGATGGTGCTTGGGGGGCTGGTGTTGCTGTGGGGGATTGGCGTGAGTTGTAGGAGGACTGACGCTACTGGGAGCGGACTGGTGCTATGGAGGTGTTACAGGGGGAACTGGTGTTGCTAGTGGATATTACTGGGGGAACTGGTGCTGTAGGGGGGCATCAAGAGGAGATGATGGCACAGTGGAGGGCCCTGCTAGTGCAGTGGGCGTCCTGGGGGCGATCTGGGCTTGAGAGCCTCGCAGAGGACACAGTCTCTTTGGGTCTGCCTGGTGCTCCTGGCCCGAGCAGAGACCCCCCCACATCCCCTCATCTCCCCGACGCTCCCCCCTCCCCGGATGAAGTGTGCGGAGACAGGCGGAGCGGCCCGTGGAAAAACACCATGGAGGGCCTGCACAAAGGGGGTTTTATTCAAATTTGTTTAGAGTTTAGCGGATTTGCATGAAAAATGTGTGAGAAAAGCCGGCTCCAATGACCTCATCCCCAGCTGCCATTAATGTTCAATTAAGTGCTGAATAGTAGCAAAGGGGGGACCGGCCGGGACGTGCAGAGAATCCAGGCTCGGGCGCAGACTGTGAGAACCGGGCGGCCCCCCCGACCGTCTGGCCCCGGCCAGCCCCGACGGGGTCCCCCCGCCGCCGCCCCGCTCTGCACCGGGAGGTGCGCTGAGCTCGTAAGGTCTCAGCCCGTCTGGGTTATTCCCCGGATCACTCGCATCCTGAAGCAGCGTGCCCCCCCCACGCCGCGTCAAAGGTGGGTGTTTGGAGGGGGTAATGCCCCCTCTCTGCGTTGCCGGGGCTGTTGTCACTCCCCCCGCAGCCCGCCTCTCCCGGCCCGGAGCCGCTCTCCGCCTGGCAGACGGTGTCAAAGCCCAAGTTCAAGTCCACGCCGAGGGGCTCTGCCCTGGGATTCCCAGCTCCTTTCCATCCTCCGCCTTTTGTTCGCTTCTGACAATTGCTCTTTATTTCTTACACACCCCCAGCCTCCCCCCCG
>VZTF01003765.1:2585991-2599492 GCA_013397755.1 Cnemophilus loriae | reverse complement strand
GGAGACGGCTTAAATCCACCCCCCCAAGCCCCTCGGGCTCTAATCTCCCATGCATCGTTACAACTGTCCGCAACGAGGCGGGGGAGGCCGGGCTGCAATTAGCTATAGAGCCGCTCGCCTTGCAAACAGAGGGGCTCGGATTATTGCAAATTCATTTCTATTTTCCAGGCCAGCGCTTGTATTCTCTGTTAGCATAAGAATAGAGCCAGGCCCTGTGAACTCCTCCGACCTACTGACCCCTCTCCCCAGAAATGAATAGCAGCACTTTCCGTCCCCCCCCCTCGCCAGCCTCTCCAGCAGACTCGAGCCACGGCCTAAATTCCTAATCAGGGTAATTTAATATATCTTAAGCCCCTGGCTGCTTTATTTTCACTCCTTTTTTTTAGTTTGTTTTAGGCATTCACTGGCTCTCACCCCGTCATTAGAGATCCTTATTTGACGGATATAAGAAGCTGTTATGAGACTACAAGTCTCTTTTTATCTTCTAAATAAGCTGTGCTTCCCCGTAATTAGAATGGTGTTCCCAGCCTTTGAGGCCTTTCAGGCCCGCCTAACAAAAAACTTGCAGGAGCTGAATAATCCCGAAGTGCAGACTCCCCGGCCCAAGCGAAGAGCCGGGACAGAGAGCCGCGCCGGGCGGAGCAGGGGGGGGTGGATGGCGGCGGGGGCACCCACGCGTGGGCTGCCTCGGCTCCGCCCGCAAGTGTGCAGGGGCGGCCTTGCCCGCACCCCCCGGAGCACTGGGGTTTCGGTGGCACCGGGACAACCCCTCGTCCTTTGTCTGGGGCTCTGCTCCTCGCGCCTCCGCCCCTCTATGAGGGTCTCGCCCCCTCCCACATCCCCACTTGTGACAGCGTGACGCAACCCCACGGAGCAACCCCGGCACCTGGCGCTGCCTCGGCCCTCCACGGCCCCGCGCCCCGCGGGTGTCACCCCCTCTCCGCGCCGGGGGATGCGACCCCAGAGCGCCCGAGGGGACGGGGGGGGCCCGGAGCGCCCCCCGGGAGCCTCGAGCCGTCGAGGGGATCCCGCCGGGGCCGCGCCGCCCGCCCCTCATTGGTCAGCGCGGGCTGACGGGTGCGCTCGGGGCTCGCGGATTGGCTGGCGGGGCAGCCGGGCTCGGTGTCGTCACGGCCGCTCGACGGGGCTCCCGCGGGCGCGGGGACACGACGGGCGACGGGCGCGGGGGGCCTGTCCCCTCCCGTGAGCGGCCCTGCACAGCGGCAGCCCCGGCTGCTTCGTGAGAGTACCGTGTCTTTGAATATAGATACACATAGGTGTGTGAAATAGATGTGGAAACGCGGGGAAAGTGGCTTTGGGATAATTAGCCTTCTTGATGTGGTTGGAGAGTTATCTAATCCAGAGGAGCCTAAAGGCATCATTACGGAGACAATATTTCAGGAAATCCAATTCATTGGAGCAAAAATATGACATTCATTTTGCTGGTTATGTTATTACAAATATCCTTCAAAGCCGACATTTCACACGCTCCCCCTCCCCCCAGAAAAAAAAAAGTGAAATAAAATAAAATAAAATAAAATGACCAGACTAAAAGCCCCAAAGCTATGGACTGGGAGCTGGGAGGAGGAGCAGGAGGCCGACGGCAGAGGGATTCAGCCCTCAGCTGCCAGGACCCGAACGCAGCGGGCTGTACGGAACATGAGGGTCTTTGATGCTGGAGAGAGCTCCCGGAGCGGGGCAGAGGGCTGAGGGGGGTCACACAGAAACAGCCCCAAACACCGGACACCAGCGCTGCGGCTGTCGGGGGGCCGGAGGAGGCCGCCCCATGCTCGCCTTGCGCTGGGCTGCGCGCTATTTTCAGCTCTTCCGCGGAGGAACTTGCGGTGCGAGCGGCGGTCTGCGGAAGATTGCGGGCAGCGGGCAGCGGGCAGCGGGCAGCGGGCAGCGGGCAGGGCGGCTCTGCCTCCTATGACCAATCTCGGAGCCGAGCAGCGTAAAAACACGGCCCCTCCGGGCACGGCTTCCCCTCTGCCGGCGCTGCCCGAAGCTCCGCTGCCCAGGCGTGGCAAGGGCCAGTGCCACCAAGTGCTACTGGTGCCCGCCGGGGAGCAGCTGGCCGGGAAATGCTCTGCCGGGGTCTCCCTGCCCGGATCAGACCGTTTCCCACCTCCTGTGTTTCGGGCCGGGGACAGGTGCGGGGCCGCAGCCGATGAGAGGGTGGCTGTCAGTCGCTCAGCATCTCCCCAAATCCCACTCAACGAAATCCGCCCCTTGGTGCGTCCCTCGCCTCCCCCCCGCACCTCAGACCGCCGGGCACCCGTCCTGCTCCGCGCCGGGGCAGGGACACGCGTGGGCCTCCGCCGTCGTGCTGTGCCCCGCGCGTCTTTTTGTAAAGAGACGGGCAAAAGAGATAAGGAAAATGCTGTTTCCCAGCCCTGGCCGGCAGTGTCGGCGGGGAAGCCGGGCCGCCCATCCAGCCTCGGCTTCCCTAGCCATTGCCGGGCTCCGACCGGCCGACGTGGGCTCGTCCCGGCGGGGCGGCGGCGGGTGTCGGTCCTGAACCGCGCCCAGCCCGGCTCCTCCAGCTGCCGCCACGTCCCCGCTCCAGCTCGCAGCCTGGTTGTTTTGTTTAATTAAACTCAATGTCAGTGTTAATTTTCCGCCTGGCCGGGCAGCCCTGCCTTTGCCGGAGCTGGCGTGTTGGTTACAGATGTCAACGCGCCCCATCGGGGCTGCGCCGAGCCCGTGGAGACGCGCTGCGCCGGCCACGCGTGGTCACGGCCGCGGGTTCCTGGCTGTGGCCGTGGGCTGCGGGGCAGGGAGAGGGCAGGGGCTGGAATTCCCCGGGTCCCACCCCCGCATCCCCCGCCATTGGCGTCTAGGTCCTGCATGGGCGAAAAGGGTGGGCACTCATCGGTGTGATGTGTGTCGTGCAAAGAGCTGTCCCCCTGTGTCTCCGTGGATTTCCATGAAGAACGGGGGAACTGGTGACACCCCCCCGAGGTGAGGGCGAGACGCTGGGAAACCTGGAGGTGCATTTTGGGAGGGAGGAGGTCCTTCCTGGTGCTACAGAGAAGAGGTCCCCTACCGAGGTTCATTCCTGGCTCTGGAGGGAAGAGATGTTCCAGTGACAAGTGGAGGACCCCGGGCCACGCCCAAACCAATGTCAGCTCCGGAGATGACTCCGTCCCTCCCCAGAGGTGTCCCATGCCAGGCCAGGGCACAGGAAAGTGACAGGGAGGGGACACTCTCTTGCCAGAGCCCTCAGCCCCAGGTCGTTCATTGCCTTTCCAGCAGCCAGGCACCTCTCTGCTCTCCCCAATTACTTTTCCAACCCTTCCAAACTTCTGGTCGCTGCAGCACCCCAGGTGGCTGCCAAAGCAGCTTCCTGTGCCAGGCATCCAGCTGGAGCATCCGAGCCCTCTTTCTGCAGGCTGGACTCTATTTAATTCCTCCTCAGACGGCAGCTATTGCACAACTCCAAGATGCCTCCTCACCCTGCCCCGCTGCCTCCCCAGCCCCCGTGGGATACCCTCAGCGAGGCAGCGACCCACATGGCACAGGATGAGCCTGTTCCTCACTTATCCTACCGTCTTCTCTGGTCTATCCTGAGTCATTCCTGACATGCCATGTGCCTCTCGACTCTTGCAAGTAACCAGGCTAATCTTTTCAATATCTGTGTCTTGGGATGCTGTTCCTTCATGGATGTAGCTGTTTCATTGCCATGTAGGTAATGGATTTATTTTCTCTGTGCTCAACACTGAATTCCTCCTCCATTTGAAGGCCAAGTTCATTAGCACGACGAGACCCTTTCCATAGCCCTCTACACAGTGCCAGATCTTACCATGTTGGAGCAGCAATGGATATTGTCCCGTTGCTACCTCCTCCCTCCTCCCTGGCACTTCCGAAGGCTCACACTCCTGCCTGCTGCGGGGGCTCCGGCACTGACTGCTCTGAGCTGGGAACCCCTCGGGTTTGTTATGCCACTTTGTCTCCTAACTTTTAACCGGTTATTCATTCCCCAGCTGCTTTTCAAACTTCCCTTCTCGGCAACACAAGGCTCGGCCTTATTTACTAAACAATCAGGTTTATTGCTGTTTCTCGCCATTCTTTGTTAGCATTTCTATCTGTTTTCCCCATTAAAGTCAGGACGTTGTGGTTTTCCGGACCCCCCGTAGAGCCCTTTTGGGGAAGTTGGCTATCCTCCATTCCTATTTACAAAGACCGATTCACACAGGAGGCTAAACTACAGCTACTGAAATAGCCATTTCATATTTAACTTCTTCTAAAAGCCTCGCCTAAATCCCATCTTTTCTCACTACTTGTTTCTGTGCACTCGATCAAGCTGTTTTGCAGCCTCTCCTCCTGCTACTGGGGCCACCAGGGCATCCAGGCCCCCAAAAGACTGGGAGATTTTCTTTGAGATGGTGGTAACAGTATCCTGTGTAGGAGGGTCTTCAGTGTAGGGATTCATCTCATTTTCTTCTTCCTCCATTTTATTTTCCTGCAGATTGCAAAGCCCCCAGACATCCGCCTCTGGTGCTTTTTATTTGTTTATCATCAGGAAACCATTCCTAAAAATTCCCTTTGTCCTGCTTTGTTGTTTTATGTCAATGCTGGGGCGTTCACCTTGGACGGGAATTGAGGATGGGACCTGGGGGCTATAGGGGGCCACAGCCCTTACATGGGTGTCTGGTAGAAACAAGACACCATATGCCTACCCCACCCTGATGGAGGGGATTTACTTCTACCACCTGTCCCTAAAACTCCCCAAACAGATCTCTCTCTTCTGGCGGTTGCCACAGTCCGAGCATCCCAATCCCTTTTCCAAGACAGGCATCACATCCCAGGAGCTAGAGGATGGTTGATGGTGGGCCCAAAACAGGAGAACCCAGAGAGGCTGCAGAGTTGGCCAGTGCTGGTCCCTGAGTAGATCCAGCCCCCTGGTGTGTCCACTCCCTGCCTTGATGGAGGTGCAGGTGTGAAGACGATAGAGGAGGAAAACAGTCCCTGCCTTATTGGAGCCGCTCGTAAACAAAGCCACTTGAGTGGAGAGGATTCAGAGAGCCCAACAGCCGCAGGAAACTATAATTACGTTTAAATATTGTTAGCATCATTATCTTTTATCCGCCATCAGATTAAAACAATTATGGCGTTTTCAGGAATCGTCCTTGGCATTCTCTTGACCGACGTTATCTGTCAGGCAGGAAATGTGATTTTCGCTTGGAGAGGTGCCAGCCACCGTGCGGCTGGTCCCACAGCCCCTGTGATGGGAGAAGCCAGCAGCCAGAGTGAATTCCCATTTTATGGAGAAACCTGCACTCATCCCATTCCCTGTGGTCAGGCATCAGTCACTCCATCCTCATTCCCGTGCTATTCTGAGTTTCTACCGATGAGCTTTGGGATTGCCGAATGGTGGTGGCAAGGGAAGGCAGAGGTAGGGACACCAGCCTGTGCCATCACCTCTGCCGGTGGCTGTGGCAGTGTGCCGGGGCGGGTGGCCTTGGCAAACACGGCTCCGTGCCTGAAAGCCGTGGTGAGCAATTTACCCGAGGAACTCATTTCAGGAGATCTAGTCTAAGTTAATTAAAGATGGCTGGCTGGGGTCATCGCCTTGGCAACAATTAAGGGCAGGAAAGACGCCTCATTAGTAATAGTTTTTAACAAAAACCATAATTTTTCATATAAAGACAATCCTGGGCACATGAGATGGGGGGCAGGAGGATGCTTTCTATCTGGCTTTCTCTCTTTCTCCACCCTCTCTGTGGACTAGCTCACAAGGCAGGACCGAGAGATGGGAAAACAGGATTGAAAGGAAAAGCCCCTTTGCAGATCCGTGTGCTGGTGAGGGTCTGGTGGCCAGTGGCCAGTGCCTGGGCAGCAGCACCAGAGCTGTCGAGAAAGGGGCACATGGATTATGGGGGTTATGCCTGGAGGTGAGATCCAGTTTCTTGGGAAGGGGAGAAGCCACGAACCGGCCATTGCTGCCGTGCAGGGGCTGCCTGCACATCCTGACCCGGGGAACATCGTGCCAGGCTGCCACCCTCAGCCACCGGCGATGGGGTTGTTCCCCCAGCTGTGCCTTTGTTTTTTAATTTCCCCCTTGTACTCCAGAAATCTTAATGCTGCTGCCTACTAATGCCAGGCTGGGCAGAGCAGCTTTATTTTCTACTTAATTAACTGTCATCCAGTGATTGATCAATTAATGATGGAGCCATCATGGTAATGCTCTGGGAGCTGGTGCGCTGGGGCCAGGCCGAGTCATGTGCTCGCCTTCCCACTCCTACCTGCTCCGGCACCCGGCACGCTCCCCCCGGCACCAGGGCTGTGCCGACTTCTCTCCTGACAGCAAAGGACACTGTGACAGATGGAAAATCCCTCACTCCCAGGAAATTTGGCCATTTACAGGGCAGCTGCATGAGAGACTGGGGACCAGCGACTAGGGACCAGGAGTGATGCTCCTGCCCTGCCATCCCTGGCTGGTGTCTGGGGGTTGCAGAGGGGCCACTTCCCTGCTGGACACACTGCTGTGTTAAGCTCTAGCTCAAGTATTTTGGCAGCTTCCCCTTGCCTTAGTGGTATTTTGGCTGATTTTGACCACTTGGGTGATGCTCTCACTGCTGACTGAAAGGAGTTAGGGTTCAGCAGAGCCAGCAGCAGGGCGGCTCTGCTCTTGGCCTCCTCCTTCTCCTCCAAAGTTGCACGCATGGCTCAAACAGGAGAGATAAATATAAACTCCATTCAGATATCCATAGAAACAGAGCTGGAGATGGAAGACCCCATGCAGATAAAAACCTTTCTCCTTCCCACACGCTGCTATTCCCAGTATTATTCCAGAGCATTTTATAAAACCAGTAGAGCTGGGCAGGGACCAACAGAAATGACCAATTAGGTGTTAGCAGGAAAATCCCGGAATGGGGGAAACACTTTTTCTGCTGAATAATTTATCTGTTATGAAAAAAACGCATCAGGACCATGTTTAAGAAGGGGTAAGGCTGCACCTGGAATAGTGGGGCCTGCCGGCACACACGTGCACAGGGCTGAAAGGGATGCAGCGAGACTCCGGCGCGGCAGTGGTGTAAGTCCTGTCGCTTAATTACTGTTTCCTCTCTGCGCCGTGAAAAGTGCTGAGATGCGGATTTGATGTGCTGAAAAGCGTCTGGCATCTTGTCATGCACCAGCCCATCTCCAGCATTCAACAGCTGGAGAATAAACCTCCCCGTGCACCCCCAGGTGTATTCCTGCACCTACAACATCACCGCCTGTTTATCTGCGGATCGGTCCCGATGATAACGTGTTTGTTCAGACAACTCTGACGGCTGGTAGAGAAGAAACCAAACTGGTACCAAAGGGAACCAGCCGCTGCTCGGGGCTGCGTGTGCAGCTCCTCCTCCCCACCGGCTCCAGATTGAGTTGTTTGTCTCATTACATCCCTGCACACACATCCGCACCCACACAACGACACATATATAATCCCGTGCGTACAGCCAGGAGAAAACCTTATATAGTATTATAAACATCATGCTATTTTTTGAATTAAAGCTCAAAACTGTTCATTGGAGATGACACACGCGACACGTTCAAGCCCAAGAATAGGTTTGGAAGCAACTCGGGAAAATATCAATATTCTCCAGCGTTTCCCTTCGTCCCAAAACCAATCCAACATAATTTCTGCTATCAATAATGCATGTTTACAGGGAGAAGACGTTCAAGGAGGCCCGTGGCTTGAGCCCTGCCTCCCTTTAGGGATGATGTTTCTACACTTCCCTGGGCTGGGAGAAAGATTTATTTCACCTATCCTCATGGCAAGGAAGCTGTTTGCTGAATTAACCCCCTTGGGAGTTTTTTGGGTGAAGAATAGAGCCTTTTCTCTGCCTGCTTGGTGCCTGGAGGTGCACGGTGGTGTGAGGTGTGGTGTGCCAAGAGAAGCTTAGGCAGTCCCTGGGCTCGTGCCGGCTGCCGAGCTCCCACATGTCGTGGCCATGTGGAGCCTAGAAATAAGCTGAGGTTTGGGTGGCAAGGAGAGGTTTGCAGTGTGCCAAGGTGGGGGATAAAGTGGGGTGTGGGTGGCAAAGCAAATCTCCCTCATAGTCATACAGGAGGGAGCAGAGAGCTGGAGAAATTGTGAATTCATTTGGAAAAGTAATGGCTGAGCACCCTCAGCATCTTCCTGGCTCATCTCCCCATCGGCTGCACCCTGTCTGAGGCAGTGGGAGCTCGGCAGGTCCTGAGGGGCTTTTGTAGGACTGACCATGGGGTGGAGGAGGAGGAGAGGCCACTGGGGAGGTGGGCTAGCTGGTCACCCACACAAAGGGGCCCGGGCCAGCGGTGCCCAGCATGCCCTGACCCCATGTGGGGCAGTCAGGAGGGCACAGACATATTGTGGCCAGCTCAAAAAGATGCTTCAAGACAGAGCTGGAGCCATTTAAAACCAATTAATAACTGTAAACTGCCCTGGCCCTTGCTGTTCATTAGGCAACCACAAAGAAACTTTATTTTAGAGTTACAAGTCCTCTTTTTTTTTCCAGAGAGAAACTTTTTAAATATGTAATTGGCTCTGGGAACCAGGACCCAAAGGGGTTGCAAAAGCAAGGGAAGCAATTGCCTTAATCAGTCCAAGATCCCTGATTTATTTATGTATTTATTTCGATTTCAAAGCAGTGCTGCTCATCATATCAGAGCCTTTAGAAGCACAATTATTCTCTCGACAGAAGAGCTAACCTAGGCTGCGATTATTTGCCTTTCTGAAAGGCAGCGGTTCCCCGTCAGCCGTCCTTCCCACAAACGCAGTCCCGCTCCCGCATCTCTCCGAGCGATTTTAGCATCCGAGAAACATTCCCCCCAGCCTTCCCATAGCCACAGCCCGCCTGAACACCCAGCCCTTCTGCCGAGCTTCCCAGCTTCAAAGAGTGGAGCGAGCGTTCACTAAATAATGATTCTTTATTCCTGTTCTTTGGCTGCTTTTCAAGCGGTGGTCAGGAAACGCGCGCACGTCTTTATGGCTTGTAAAAGACACTCGAGGTCACAGGTGGAAGGAGCTGGGCAGACCCAGCCCCAGGTGGGTTTTGGACCATGGGGGTTTGCTTGTGTTTCACCCCTGAGAAAAGCTTTATTTCCAGGCTGTGCCTGGAGCTGGGTTTGGAGTGGGATTGGGGTGGAATTCAGAGGCGATGCTCTGCTGGCCTGCAGAGACAGAGGGTGTTCCAGCAGCGGAAGGGAACAAGTGGAAAGGCAGGAAAGGAGAGGGCTGTTCTTTGAAAAGAAACCTTCTTGAAGCTGCAGTGGGATGCCCGGGGTCGGGGCAATGTCCCGAGCCCTGGCTGCCCACCCTGGGAACACCCATCCACAGGGTGAGCAGGCAGGCTTGGGATGGGCAGACTGGTTCCTGCAAGGTCAAGGGGGCCACTGGGGTGGATCCTACTCTGTTCCCTCCACCAGCTGCAAATTTTGCCCCACAAAGGGACAAACCCCTTTTCAGTGACAGCCCTGCAAGGATCCCCATCTCGGGGGGCTCAGCTGCCCTATCCCTGGAAGGTTCCCACGGCGAGCAGCGATACAATGCCGAGTCCCCAAGCTACCACAGGGCTCCTCCGCGGCAGCACGAGCCATCCGTGGGCTCGGGAGAAACCCTCGCGTGTTGTTTCCCCCCCATCCCCGTCCCTGCAATGCATATTTTGTGAAGGTTTAATTGGCAGCAATTATTAACTAGCACGGACCCTGGAAACCTGCCAGTCAGGAAAATAATGAACCGTTTTAATACAAATTCAGCCCGTAAACAAATGTGGCTGCCAAAGCCATTGCGGCCGCCTGGCACTGGAAGAGGCAGCACAGAAGATCAGCAGGGAGACCCAGGGCAGCTCCACTGTCCTTCTGGCACTGGGTGAGAGTCTGTGTCCCCAAGGCCACCCCGTGTCCCCGCGGGAAGGGCCTTGCCTTTCTCTGGGAGCTCTCCATGGCACCCTAACGCTGCCCTGAAATAGCAGCATCAGTAACGGAGCTGGGATCAAACCCACGCAGATTTAAAGTGTAGATTTGGGCTTTGGGATAGTTTTGGTGGGTGGCACTGGGTCTGTGCATTGGGAGGTGGGCGCAGGGGGTCCCCAAGACTGAATCCTGCAGAGCATCTTTGCTCCCTGCCTTGCCCTGCATCCCTCCCTTGGTCCCGCGAGCCCAGCTGGGGTCCTGGCCCCTCCACGCCGTCTTGCACAGGCACAGGGAACAAACCCGCTCTGGCCTGGCAGGTACCTCCTTTATCTTGCAACAGGCTCCCTCAGAAAGGGTTTCCAGGGCATTCAGACAGCGGGCAAACAGCCTCCTCTGCCCGCTGCAGGCAGGAGAAAGAGATGCTGTGTCCCTAGAACATCCCTGGGACACTGGCATCCTCCAGCACCCCTCAGCACCCCCCTGGTATCCAGCACAAAAAGGCAGGACCCCCCTGCTAAAAGAAACCTGTGGGACACAGGCTTGAAATTTTTCACCCAGGGAAATATTTTTGCAAAGGAACCGCTTTAGGTTTATTCTACAAGGGCTACATTTTTCCATGTTATTTTTTAATTGTCTCTCTCTCTTTCTCCCTTTTTTTTTTAATAGTAAAATGGGCTGATGGTTCTTTTAACTTTCAGTAATTTGTGGAAATTAAAAAAAAAAAAAAAAGAAAAGCATTTGCAACGCGACCCAGATTTTAAATGGCACTCTGAAATGGATGTCGCCTGGCTTTGTTTTTTTTTGCTTTTTTTTTTTTTTTAATGAACTCACTCCCAGAATGGTGAAAAATCTCTCAAATCTAGATCATGAAAGTATCATGAATTGTTTTCCTGATTTTTTAAATGTTTCTGACAAATAATTATTCTGTATCTGAAAGGAGATTAAAATAATCTTCATTTTACATGTAGCTCACAGAAGCATATTTTACTATTGGAAAATAAAGCAAAATTGTATAAACCAGAGAGACTTAAAATATATAAATTAGTAAAAAGGTGGAATCAGCTCTTTCCTCAGGTTCATGTGTGTAAAAAGACATTTTTATATCTTGCCTGAGCTAAGACTATTGCTGCCTGCTTTCAGAAGTGGTTTCTTCCCTTGAATTAAGTACCAAGGTAGTAAAGATACAGTATTTATAAGCCAAAAAATAAAGCAGGCACAATTTATTAAACAGCTACAATGTGACAATAAATAATTTTAATGTCAATCAAAATCGGATTATTGTCACTGAAATTTGGATTGAAAAGATAAAAGCCTGAAAGGGAGAATTGAAATCCAACACTGGAGACGATTCCAATATCTTTGTTCCTCGCAATAAATATTTTGGGTGAGAGTTTAAACCAGCTCATTCTTAATTTGGGGGGAAAAAGGTTGACTGCGGTAGACTTTTAAGAAATATACTAAGAAAATATATTCATGTTTGGGATTGGTGAGAAGAGCTTTTTTTTTTTTTTGTGAAAGTGAGAAATAAAACAATTTTATTTTATTGTATTTTTAAAAAAACTGCTTGGGTTTTAATTTTCTTTTCAGTGTCAGGCAGTGGTGGGAGAGGGACGCTTTTCTTGACCTGGTGAATATTCCCCCTCCTTCCTCCTATTTTGGAAAACCCAAACTCAGCACCCCTTGAATTAAAATCGGCCAAAGCTGCCCATGCTTTGGGCATTTTTTGGTGCAGCCGCACTCCAAAGGCCCGGGGAGCCCCGGCTGTTGTGGGGTGGCTCTGCTCCCACACAGCCCCAGCCCCAACTCCCTGCCTGCCGTGCTGGGGCCTTGGGGGCAAAGGACCCCTCCCAAAACCCTCGCTGAAATATTCCCCTTTGCTCCCAGGGATATTCAGAGGGGTAGCATGTGCATCCGGGGTGAAAAAAAACCCTTTTTCAAGATGGTTAAAAACCCCAGTAATTCCCCTGGTGGGAAGCAGGGCATGTCGGAGAGCGGAGGCCAAAGACAGAGCTCTGGGAGAAGCATCCTCATCACCTATTTTTTAACCCCAAAATGAGGATGATGAGGATGCTGGGGTGCAAGCACGGCTTCTGTTTGTTTCCCCTGAGGGGCAGGAGAAGGGTCCCTTCTCGATCCCCTTCTCAACAGCATTGCCCAGCTGCCCACCGGCCTCCGGCAGCGGCTCTGCCTTGGCACCGAGTTCAAACCGTGCCTGAACCGGCAAATATTCAACTGGAGTGGCCGAGGCAGAAACACTCCGTGTGTCTCTAGGGCAACGTGTTTGTTCTGCATCCCAATAACGCCCAATTCCTCCTTGAGACAAAGCTCCCAATTATTTTTACAGGGATTTTGGTGCATGGCATAAATAAATGCACCTATTTTTATATATTTAAATGTGGGTATGTGCACACCAAATTAATACCCAATATTGGTTTAAAGCCCAGGGTGTCAGAACACACACGGATGGAGGTGTGGGCTAGGAGTCGGATGTCTAAGTTTGTCCCCGGAGCGGCTGATGGATGGACAAGGAGGAACCGGCGGGGGCCGGGTGGTTTTAATCAGCGTGTGTGTGTGTGTGTGTGTGACAATAGTTGGGTGAAGAAGGGGACCTGACACTGGCATCCTGGATTTGTTATAAATCACACACATAAAAATGGTGGGGGGGGGGCAGAATTAAATCTTGGGGATCGCAGTGCTTTTAGTGCCAACTCAATCCCCAAGCTGGAACAAAGCTTTGCCAGCCCTGAAATAAATGATGCTTCACCTAATGGCTCTTATGCCTTCCCCACTGCCTCCGACCAGGCAGCTTTGGGGTTTTAATGATGCCGACGTGATGAGAAGCAAGTCTGGGCCTGGTGCTGATTTTTACCAGCAAAGGTAGCCCTGCCAGGTGGGGTGGAGGCCCTGGGGGATTCGTGGTGGGGAGGGGAGGCTCGTCCTCATGTCCCCAGGTCCCCGCTCGGCCGTGGCTTCGCTGATGCTCCGCAGCCGCCGGGCTCCTCTCTCTGCTCAATTGCACAGCGCGCAAATGGAATCGCTCTCCTCGCTGTGTTTGTGGCCACGGGAGTGGAAGAATTACATTGGGCTGAAAATAGTATTTACTTTTACTGATTGAAAAATAGATGTTAGGAAAAAAAAAATAAAAAAAAAAAGCAAAAGCAGGAATTGAAACTATAATTACAACAAACCATATGTAAACTCCCAGGTAAACACTGATTATACTGTGTCATTTCAGCCAGACTTTATTAGCAAGGGAAGAAGAGAATCTTCTTTCTCTCTCCGCCCGCGGCAGATGCAGCACGCAGGATCCCACTGCCTGCCATTTGCAGGGCACTTTTCACCCTAAAAAATCTCAGGTTCATGGCCTGACCCTGCATAGCTGTCATCAGCTCAGTTTCCTAGGTGAGCCGTGCCATTCCCCTCGCGTGGGTGCAGAGTGGGTCTGCTGGGGTGCTGCTGTGGGTGCAGGTCTGAGCTACCCTGTGGCATCTCCTCTTCTCTGGGGAGAGGCAGGGAAGGGACTGGATGTGCCAGGAGAAGAGAAACTCAGGGCGTAGGACCCAGCCTGCTCACTCCTACAGTGGGATGGGATGGGATGGGATGGGATGGGATGGGA
>VZTF01003765.1:2553060-2585963 GCA_013397755.1 Cnemophilus loriae | reverse complement strand
TGGGATGGGATGGGGTTCCCCAGCTGCAGCATTCACTTTCTCTCAGGCCCAGCTGCAGGAGGACAGGGCTGGCCAGATCCATCCTTGGCGAAAAGCTGGAGGAGATGAGTGGCTGTAGCCTTGCCAGGCCCTTTGCTTGCTCCCTAGCAATGGAGCCAGACCCTCTTTGTCAGGGAGTTGCATCCCCAGAGCCCAACACCCCAAATGCAGGAGAGGAGCATAGCTGGAGTATTGTTCCTGGACATCTGTGTTACACAGCATCCCCTTCACTCACTGTCATGGCACAAGGTCCCGCAAAGCCTCCAGAATCGCTCCTCCCTGCCAGTCGGGTGGAGACAGAGCAATGCCAGTGTTGACAGTGTCAGTCTCCACTGTGTCACTCTCAGGACACCTCAGAGCGGGTTGCAGCATCCCCTCCTCTGACCTGCAGAGCAAGGGTCACCCGGCAGAACGGTCCCCTTCGGACGAATATTTGGGGGGGCTCTTGCCGCAGTTTCCTTGCGGGGTGGATGCAGGGAGATGGGAACGGAGGGGAAGAAGGAAAGCACAAGTAACGTGAGCAACGCCAGGTATCCTTACACAACGGCGCTGAGGGCCCGGCGGCCTTACAGCTTTGCCATAGTGGCACCCTGTGGCAAAACGCATTACTACAGCTGGCAGGGGCTCCGGAGGGGGACACGGCCTGGGGGGCCCTCGCCCTGGGGGCTCACGCCTTGGGGGGACACTCGCTCCCCACGCACGCAGGGATGGGATGCCGGGGGCTGAACAGTGAGTGGTCCCCTCCACCGTGACATCCCAGTCCCCTGTGGCGGGTACCACCGGTCTCCATGGGGTCAGCCGGGATGCTTATCCAGCCTAGACATCCCCTGGGGTGATGCTGGAATGCTGGCAGGCTCGCTGGCCATTGCACGCTTCCTCTCTTAGGGCTTTCTGGGGGCATCCGTGTGGCCGGGCGGCGTGGGCTGTGTGGGGATGTGGAGCGGGGTGTGTGTGTGTGTGTGTACGTGTGTGTGTTGGTTTTCTCCTCCCGGAGCAGACCCGGAGTGACGGAGCGAGCTCTTTGTCTGCCTGCGCCTGCCTGTCACGGCTCCCGGCGTTTCCCAGCCACCTTGCACGCCGCGCAGCCACTTTGGCAGGAGCTGTCTCGGAATTTTAATGCGGCTGATTAACGCGCCACGATGTGATCGTGGAGCCAGCCGTACCCCTTACCTAGCCTTGCCTTTTGGGGGAATAAATAACCAAACCCAGCCAGGCACCCCCACCCACGGTGCCACATCCTATCTTGAACTGAGCTAGAGAATGGGACCGAACTGGAGGCAGGAGGTGATCCCAAAGGAAGAGATCCCGATGCTTGTCCTGTCCCAGCCCAGAAAGCTGAGGGGTGTAACAGAGGTGCCTCTGCCATCCTGGCACACGGGTGACAGAAGTAGTTTTGGGGCCAGCACAGGGATGTGTCAAGGGTTGTGGCACTGCATGACATGACAAGGAGTTGTGGGGAGGGTCACCTCTCCCTCCGGGAACAAGGGTGAGCAATGGAAAACTCCAGGCAGAAGGGGAAACGGTGAAGGGGGAGAGGGTGGAGAGGAAATCTGTGTGCGGAGCAGGGAGAAGATGGGTGAGCAGATCTCTGTGCCGCCCAGGAGATGACGAGGGGGAGTTATTGACACAGAGGACACACTGCTAAATTTTCAATCTGTCCCTTCCTTAGGTGGTGTTGACAGAAGAGGATGGGTGGAAGATTTCAATGGCAGGCACACGTGTCCCAGGAGAGGGTGAGACACCAACAGAGATGGAGCAAGAAATGAGCCTTGGACAGCTGCAGGAGAGATACCCAAACCTTCTTTGGAAAGTGGGGTCTCCTGCAGGCTGGGGGCACCCCGTGAAATACCCATCCCTCCAGACATCAGGAGGATCAAGCAGCCATCAGGATCTGGCACGTGTGCCATTGGCATTAGGGAAGGTGCAGGGCTGAGCGAGGGGCTGGGAGAGACCCTTCACCCCTTTTCTGTGGAGCTCTTAGAGCAGAGAGGGGTGCAGGAGGAGACCCCTCTTGAACATCAGCTGCTCTGCTGGGGCTGTGCCAGACCTCCACTGCAGCCAAAAATGATATGGGGAAGAGGAGACACCAAACTCCTCTGCAGCAGGGTGGGGCTGCAGGTGCCTGCCAGGCTTGGTGTGGGGATGCTCCCAGCTCCATTGGCTCTCCCTGTGGTACCCACAATTCCCATGCAGGCTGTCAAGCCGAGCCCAGCAGAGACATGAGCAGCCAGAAAGAGAAGGAAGGAAAGCGGGGGCAGCCAAAGTGACAGGGACCACAGCCTGGGCATCCCTGTGCTGTTCACATGGCGGCGACCGGGAGCAGTGATGTGGTGCATCTTCTTATGACACGGACATGCAAGGCAGGATGCTCATGGAGCAGAGCAGAGCAATGGGGGAGAGGGTGGGAGGTGCCACTCAGGACCCATCACACTGCTGGGATGTGCCCACGGAAAGAAGGGGAAATGTGAAAGGGACGACGGGGAATCAAGGGAACACAACGGCACCTAAAGTAAAGGGCTGAAGACTGAACATATGAAACAAATGTGGTTTGGGCTCAGATGGGAGAGAAGATCCATAACTGCAGCATCTCCTTCAGTGGGAGATGATTTCAGAGGGGTCATGAAAGTTTGAACTGGCTGAAGATTTGCCTGGGAAAGTTAGGCTGATGTTTCTAGCGTGCTTGCAACCAAGCCAGCTCTGCTGGGAATGGCTGCAATGTTTATTCATGGTGGGGAAGGAAGGGACCAGCTGACTTTTAGACCCCCAAAAGCATAAAGAGGCAGAACAGGCCCTTTCCCATGACGATGGACAATGATCGTACTGCTCCACCTCAGGGCTTTTCAGGTGTCAGCCATGTCCCAAAAATTAAATGATGAAGAAAGGCGGAATAAACCACCAAGCAAGGCAGCACAACCTCCTCCCCTGCCTTAGGGCTGCCCTTACTAAAGGCTCGATTGACCCTATTTTTGGGACCTGAAAGGTGAACCCCAAGTGCAGAGCAAATATCCCTTTATGGGGGTCTTTCATTTCACCCTTAGACCAGAGACTCCCTGATTTCCACAGCTGCTGGGTGCAGCCTTCTGGTCCCACCATCACAGCCTTTTGTCCCAAGCAAGAGCTTCCTTTGGGAAGGCACTTTCATTCCCATATGCACCTTCCTTGGTTTTCTTTGGGTCTGTGTCCCCCCTCCAGCATCCCTTTACCCTATTAATATCCTTTGACTGTCCTCACACCTGCAGACAATCTGGTCCCCAACCACCTCCACCTCCCCCCTTCCTCAAAAGCTTCCCTCAGCTGTCTTTAAGTCGTAGCTGAAATCTGCGGTATGTAGGAGGAGAAATTCAGTCTGACAGCAGTTTAAAACACTGCACTACTTGGCAGATTTAAATGCTATTTTAAATATAAGCTATGACACAACGGACAAAAATAGCATTGAAAATACCCTGTCATGTTCCATATTGCGAGGAATAGGGAAGCAGACCAGGCTAGAAAGGAGCAGAGAGAGGGGCCAGATGGAGAGGAGAGGTTATTTTGTTTGTTTTAAAGAAACTGGATAAATGTATTTTGTATGTGACTGAGTAAATGTGTTTTATAGAGCAACGAGCCAAAAAAAAAATAATCCTCATGAAAAATCTACATATTTTATTTGATGTGGGATCTGCCAAAGCAGGTTTGCTGGTGAGAGGATATATTTGTTATCAGGTTGTTTTGGAGATGCTCAACACCAGCAGGCACCAGCTACTGAAGACCACTTGGTCTCTCCTAAGTCTTTTTATTCTCTTTATTTATCTATGACTTAATAGGAATTTGCTCTTCTCAAAAAAAGAAAAAGCCATCCTAAATACCTGGAAGTGACTTCTCACCTGTGACTCCCAGCTTGGTGACCCTGCACTGTAGGAGCTGATGAATTGTAGTGCTTGGCTGGGAGTGTCCCTGCAGGGTCAGCCCGTGGGACCAGGGAGGCATGGAGGGATGCAGGCTGAGCCACCATTGATTTCCCATGGTACATGGGTGTGTGGCTGGAAATTCCTGGGAGCTCACCTGACCCTGCAGCACGGTTCCTTGCTGGCATGGGTATGAAACATCTGCAGCATCTGGGCCTGAGACTGCAGGGCTGCAGGGAGAGGTTTCTTCATCATTCTTCCTGAGTACAACTGCTGCTCCAAGCTGCTCTCTCATCACAGCATCTTCTTTTCTACTCCTCCACACACACTGTCATACAAGGCAGGACAAACATCTGTCCACTCTTTGGGTTTGTCTCACGGGGGTGGGTTTTGGCTCCTTCCAATCCCCCCAGTATAACCAGCAGTAAATCTGGTTATGACAATGACCTGAGGCGAGTCCAAGAGATCTGGGGAGAGGTCAGAATGTCAGGCTGCAGCACCATGTGACACACTGGAAAGCCTGGAGATAAGGGCTGGTGTTCCACTAGACTGTCCCTACCTAAGGACAGGCACAGGGTTGGCAGCCGTGGCACGGAGGTGCCAGATGCCAGTTGTACCCCCAAAATGGGGAAGAATGTGAGGTTCACTCCCAGTACAGGATCTGAGCAGTTCTGCCTCTGGCTGCCTGATTGCAATAGCAATTACCCTGCTTGTGCTGGGGTAAGGATTTGGTCCTGACAAGCACCTGACAGCACAAGTTACCAGGGTGGCCGAGCTGCCAGTGCTCTGATGAACCTCCTGGCAGGAATTCAGGGGCTCCCCAAGCCTCCTGCATCCACTGCTAATCCAGCTGCAGCAGCTGAAACCAGGGGAAAAGACATAGAGTGAAACATTTTTGCTATCATCTTAAAAAGGTCTTTTTTATTTTAAACTCAACATGTTATTATAATAGAAACACACAATTTGAAGGATTTAACAAAACAGTTCAATGAAGCTAGGTTAACATTAGAAATCAAAGACTGAGATCTTTCAACGCCTTACAAATCCCCATGGCCTGGGAAAATGTGCCCTCCAGGCAGATTTCTCTGACCATCCAGTGGTGGATGCAAAAAAAGCAAAAGCTTTTTATTAGGAGAGAGAACAGCCCTGAACCTGTGCTCCCATCTCATGCGCTCACCTCTGGGTGCCCACTCCCAGCCAGGGGCTCACGGCTCCTCCTGACCCTCTGGCTGTGCCCACCGTTGGGATTCCTGCAGACAGCAGTTCTGTGGGCACTGTGGAAGGAAGCGAGACCTCAAGCACTGCTCACATCAGGAACAGCCTCGCTGCTCACACTGCCAGAAAGTCTATGAAGCTCCCAACTCAGCACCATGACCTTGTCTGGCTCTAGACTAAGGCAACTGGCAGAGCAGGGCACCCACACCCCCACATCTTAATAAAGATTGTAAAGACTCCCAGTTGCCCTGTCTGCTGCAGGGCAGAGTCAATAGGCAGGGTTTCAGCACGGAGTCTGGCTCCAGACACTTGTGCCAAGTGGGATGTTCTCACTCAGCAGCTCTCAGCCCTTGTGCACCTTGCAAAGGGGGCTGTGTACCCTTCTGGACACCTCCCTGTGCATACAGAAACCCAGAGCTAGAGGGAAACAGGAGAATCCCTGGTGAGAGGTGAAGGAAAACTGCTGGTAGGGCCAAGAGAGGCTTTGCTGTGCTACAAACTAAGTAGCATCACTGCTGCCAGAGCTGGCACTGGGTGCTCCACTCACCAGGTGATTTTCATGCCTCACTCAGAAAAGCAGAACCATCGCTCTGTAAAAGCAGCTCTTTTGTGCTTCTTTTTTATTTCAGATGAAAATAAAAGTACTTCTGTGTCTTTTGATCTGCCTCACTTCCTTACTGACACATTGAGGATGCTCACAAGCATTTTGGTACGGTGAGTCCCCATATGTCAGCAAGGTCCCAAGATTCCCTGGGGAATTGCATCCATGCAAGTACAACCAGCAGCAGAGAAGCAAAGCAAGGATGGGATGTGTCTCCAGCCCCCCTGCTTTTTCCTGGCTGGCACCCCCTGCTGCAGTATGAGCCTCAGGGTGCAGAGTTACTGATGCTCAGGTACTTGGCAGGCCCAGCTCTTGGGGTATGCCGGGCCGCTGGCCACCTGCAGCAGGTATTGCAGGGCCGAAGCTGCTTGCTGGAGTGGTGGCATTGCAGTCCTGCCTCCTCTTACCGCCCTGCCCAGCTGCGACAGCAGCTCAGCTCCCTCCCTTGCTCTTTGTTAACCACTGAATTCATCTGACAACTCAAAGAGAGAGAGAGAGGGGAGAGACCCTGCGGCCCGCCGGCGCGGTTCCCCGGCTCCCCCTCTGCCCTCATTTGCAATGCTTGAGTGGGGATTTCTCTATTTACTAAGCTAACAATGTGGGTTCCCAGGGCCTGGGCTGATGATGACATCCCGGCGCTGGTGGGTGGTGGGGCCGGGGGGGCGGTGAGGGCTGGGGGGGGATTGCATAATGCCGAGGCAGGCGTGGGAAACCACAGCATCTGCGAGAAAAGTCTCTGCCAGCCGCTTTGAGCATGGCTCAAAGGGCTCCCGGGGAAGCCACGGGGCAGAGGGAGCCCTGGGGACCCGGTGGCAAGGGGAGATGCTCAAGCCNAAATGGCCCCGCTGCCACCGCCTCCGTCCCCGGAAGGGTTAACGCGGGCTGCCACGGGTCTGCTCATTACAGGGTTAAGGGGGAGATGGCACTTGCAAATCCCTCAATTACCCGGGCCAGAAGGCTGCTCAGGAAGAGCTTTATTAACGGTTGCCGTCTTCATTAACCGCTTCTCCACAGCTGCCTAATTACGGCCGCCATTAGGCTCACTGGGTCTCCCCACCACCGCCCTGATCCCCGGCCCCCTGATTAACCTTAATTACACCTCCGTCCTCGGAACCGGGTGCTCACCTGAGCGGGGCCACGGCCAGGGGCTCAGGGCTGCCTAATTGCGGGCAACCCCGGCGGGGCGGCGCGGGGAGGGGGCCGCGGCGGCCGTGGCCAGGCGCCCGCCGCACGCCAGATGTTCGCTGCTGAAAAGGCGAGGGCTGCCCTCGCACTGAGCTAAGCGGTGGCAATGAGATCGGTAGCAGGGCATTGAGGGAGGCGGTGAAAGGGTTTCCCACCTGAGCCGATGGGGCTCTGCTGGGAGGAGAACGGGGCTTGGCGGCGAGGGAAGGCAAAGGGTGAGGGTTGGGAGATGCTGTGGGTGCTGCTGCTTGTCCCCCAGAGCTCATCCCTGCCAGGAGAGACTAAGCATCCTTGGAATGCTGTCGTGGGAACTAGATGATCTTTAAGGTCCTTCCCAACCCAAATCTTTCTATGATGATCCATCTGGGTTTCCCCCCAGCCTTGTTCCTTTCTGGTTAGGCTATGGGATGTCTCCCGGGCTGGATGCAGCACACGTGGGTATCTGTGCCCGGATGTGGCTGTACGGTGCATGCCCAAGCTCAGCATTTCAGGCAAGGCCACGGATGCTACGGAGGGTAGCAGAGATCCCACTGCCCTCCAGCTCTGCTGTCCCCAGGGTGCCACCACTGCTCCAGGACAGCCCCAGTCTGATGTGCCACCCGGGCCTCCTTTCACAAAGATGATGCTGCTGCTTTTTCTCTCTCCCTCACTGAACAGGGTGAAGCTCAGCTCCTCAGGCACAGGGAAAATGGAGCTGCTTTCTCCCTCTCCCGCGAGATGCCCCTACCACCTTCCTCCCCCTCCTCACCACACACCTCCCTTTTGGGAGGAAAAAAAAAAGATAATAAAGTTCTTATTTCCACCACATTTGCCATTTCCTGGTCTAAGTAAAGAGTGTCATAAGAGTGACAAGCTAAAAGCCACTGATTACTGTGGATTCATGGCATTTATTCTCCTCGTGAAAAGAGCAAACATCAGAAATAATGTGGTCCGGCCTGCCTCGGAGCCTAACCCTGCAATTAATCAGCATTCATGTGCAGAAGGTGCACGAGCATCTGATATGTAGAGAGGGAGTAATTAAAGGCAGATGCAATCTCTGCTTCCCGCAGGCCTGGGGAGGGTAACCACACTCCGCCTTCATTGGGGTGCAGGCCCCAAAATCACCACTGCTCCCCTTTTCCTTTGGAACAGCCAGTCACGCTCGCCCCATTCACCTTTGCTGGGTGCACGGGAACAGGCGCTGCTCCCTGGAGCGAACGGGGCCACAGCGACTCTGCATCGCTCGGCTGTCGGCAAAGCGAGCAGGAGGGTTGGGGATGCGCTATTTAGGCGAGCTTCCGATGCCTTGAACCCTGACATGGCTCCGTGACACCGCGAGGTCCCCGGAGAGGGGGATTGCTGCGGGCTGGAGCTTGCCCGGGACTATCACTGGCCTCCTCCCGCCGGGGTCTGCCCCGCTGCTCCCGCTGATCCTGTCGAGACCTTTAATCCGTGGGGGATCAGCAAATTAATCCACTAAAGCATGAAGGGCCTGAGCTGTGTTTAATCGCTCCCTTTTGTGTCAGGGGACGGCTAAATGACCATACAAGAGAAAAACCCACAGAGGGGTCAGAGGGGAGGCGGTGGGCGATTAACCCCCGTCACCTCCCTCCAGGCTGCGGCGCGGGGTGAGACGGGGCCGAGCCCGCAGCCGCCGGTCCCGGCATCAGTTGAGCTGGTGTCCCCTTGTGCCCCGATGCCCCTCGTCACCCATCAGGGGTAGCACTGCGGCCCGTGGCGCTCTGTAGTCCCCTAGCACGATCGGAGCTGCCCCAGCCGCGGGCAAGATGAGCCGCCCGAGGTCTCAACCTGGCTCCCAGCAGACAAGCTGTTATCACGGCAATTACCTCCCAAAACATCCTCTGGGAGCTATTCTGGCCGAGAGGTCAGCGGTGCTGACAGCGGCCGAATACTCCCCTCGCTGCCGGCGGAGGAGGAGCCGTGCCGGGGGAGGCTGAGCACAAGCCGTCTGCCTGCTCCGGCACAGATTGTGCCAACGCGTGGTTGAGCGCGGCGAACGCTCGCAGCCAGCACCCTTCAAAAATATCACTCGGGGAACAAATGACACCACCTCCCCCTCGCCATCCTCGCACACCAACGCCCTCGCCCAGGCAGGGGCGGCCACGCCAGCCTGGGTGCTGCGGCCCCCCGGTTTCCCCCCCTCCCATTTTCTTCAAAAGGAGAATAACCTGCAGTATATATATATATATATTTTTTTTTTTTTCCCTTTCTGGAAACTAATGGACTCCTTAAATAGCAAAAATTGCACCCTGTAATTAAGATCTTGCTTTTTAAATGATTAATCATTCTAACCCCTTCCAGCGGCATCCCACTTACTGCTGCTCTCATATTGAAATGCAGATCTGAGAGGGAGGGAGCCGAACAGGTCTGTGGAGAGGAGCAATTAAATCTTCCAGCTGTCGCTGGTCCACCCCATCCTCCATTTTTTTTCAGGAAGCCCTGGGCGTTGTCCGCCGGGCTGGCTCTGTGCCCTGACTCACATCCCCCTTTATCATCCTCTCATCTTGATCCTCCTTCCCACCTCCACCCCTTCTTTTTCTGTTGTCTCTTGGTTTCTGGGCTCAGTGACACTTTTTCACTCCAAGGTCTGACCTTCCTTTCCTTGGAAGTGCTGTCAGCTCCCCAAAAATCTGCCTATACTCCTCTTCCCAGGGGAAAGGATGTGAATGCATGGTAACATCAGCCAGAGGCCTTGGAGAACCAGCAATCCCAGTTCAGCCCATAACGACCAGATACCTGTTCAGGAACTGCTGCTCTGCGTCTCTGCCTAAGCCAGGCTTTGCAGCCCTATGAGGTTGCACCCTCCTGTCCTTCCCTTGGCTTTCCTCTGAACCACATCCTGCTGCAAAAAAATCAAATCCTGCAAAAGACACCCATGAACGTGTGCCACTTCCCTGCAAGGGGTTTCCACAGCCTTGGCACAGCACTTCATTCACACTTCCCCAGGACCAACTACAGATTTCTCGGCATGCTTCATCAGGAAAACTGCTCAGCTGTGTATAAACCACAATCAAAAGAATGTCTTCTGGCCTAAATCCACCCTGTAGATTCTCTTTGGGTTGGAGGGTATCCTTCAGGTGTTTTCCAAAAGCATGCTGTTGGTTTTTCAGCCCAATTCTGTGCAGCCACGGGTGGATGGAAAAAACTGGGAAAAATACATCAGGTTTCCGTCCCCAGCAGTGTCAGGATAATGGTTTGGGAGGGGCAGGCTCCTTCCTAATCATCACCCAAAGGGGAAGGACCTGGGATGTGCGTTTCTGTTTCAGTGCTCTGCAATAAATCCCCATTTCTGTCAACCCCTCAAGCCAGTCCCATGGCAGGTCTGTGAGACAAATGGGACTGCAACCTCTATCCCCATGGGCCAAGGAAGAACCTGGTACTCTGGGTCTGTCAAAAATGGACAAGAGTTTCCCCAAGAAATCAGAGAAGGGACTCTCTGGAATTTCTGTGTCTCTCTGACAGTTTGATTTTTCTGATACGGAAACAGAGAGGAGACAGGAAAGTGTGTACTCATATGAGATGGGGAAGGGGGAGTGACAGAGAATAAAAGAAGAAGGGTTAGGATGGGGAAAGAATGGAAACAAGAGGAGAAC
The DNA here is from genome assembly GCA_013397755.1 of Cnemophilus loriae. Classification (NCBI taxonomy): domain Eukaryota; kingdom Metazoa; phylum Chordata; class Aves; order Passeriformes; family Corvidae; genus Cnemophilus; species Cnemophilus loriae. Next base: position 2,575,446 of record VZTF01003765.1, on the reverse strand, counting down.
ATGTTTCCCAAGGGAGAGGAATGGAAAGGGGGTTCCTGTGCTACTGTCACCTCTAAAATATTCACTCCTCCTCTCAAATGTTTCCAAAATAGAAGATTCCCAGAAGATCTGGGGAAAGGATGGAGATTGGAGCTCCTCTGGACCATCCATCCCACAGTCACTACATGGCACATTGGGCCAGCACAGTGCTGAGCCCCAGGGCAGAGCATGGGAAGGATGCTCCATAGTCTGGGGGAGTGAGGACTGAGCCTCCTCCACAGCACACATCAGACAGCGAGCCCTCAGCCTCTGCACTGCTTCCACTCTGATCTTCAGGCTTATTCCTCATATTCTGGCTTGCAACATCTGGCTAGGACATGCCTATACAACAGGACATGGTTCTCCCCACCACGTACTGACCCATCCCAGGACACAAGATAATATTGCCAATGAGGCCAAGGGGAGTTCCTTCCCTCCACCTTCAGCCTCTTGACATGGATCTGTCCTAGAGGGAAGTAGGTCTTTATGTACCTTGTCCTGTCTGAAGTGTGGTTTGGTCTCTGCGGTCACCAGCATGTCTTTTAATGGCATGGACAACACTGACCAGGGGCTTCATTCCCCCCTCACTCAGCTAGAGCTCAGAGGCCTTTTTCCCATGGCAAAATGGAAACAAAATCAACAAGCAACGCATAATAAGCAACAGGGAGACATGCACAGCATGAGCTGCCCTTCCAAAAGGAATGATTCCTTGCAGCCTCCATACTGTCCTGACGCCCTCTCTCATATAGTTTGGATGCTCCAAAACAGCCAGTGATCCTCCAGGATTTTAAAGCATTAAATGCCTGTTTTTTTGGTGTTTTGGCTTTGGTCTTGCTGGGAAAAACATAGGCAACCAGGCTTGCATGGCCAGGAGCACCACAAGGGTTAACCAGTGGGAAGCAGAGTTGGATACAGATGAGTCTTGATGGGACCAGATTCCCAGAGCACCATGAGGGAAGTCAGCAAACCCTACCACGCTCTCTATTTATGGATCCCCACTTCTCTGCATGGCCCCTTTCTTCCTCTTTGCTCTCCTCTTTTTACTCCCTGCCCTGAGTTGCAAGGCGCAGGACCCCGTCCCGTACCCAAGCCCCCTCCATGCCATCATTTGCATTTTCACCAGCCTTGATTAATGCCAGAGCCTGTTTATAGAGTTACAATCTCCAAATTAGGTTGCCGAAGGCATCCCGGACCAGCCCTGGAAAAATCTCGGTGGCTGAAAGGAGCCATAACTAAGCCTCAAGCAGACGTCTTTATTCAGCTGTAATTGACGTTTAACAGACGTCTGTAACTTCGTCTGGACTTATAAAAAAAACCCGAAAAAAGTTCTCCCCTCTCTTTATGTTCCCCCCTTTTATCCAGCAGTCAAAAGTGTAAGAGCCCACCACACCGGCCCCACTCGGTCAGTGTGCAGCAGGGGCCGTGACAATAGTGGGGCTGAGACAAAGCCACAGCCCACGCTGCACACACTGGCGCCTTGTATGTCTATTTACCTCCTAGAGTGGTTTATGCTAATTTATTGGCGAGCAGCGACCACTCCTGCATACTGATGTGCCGCCACTTCTTTCTGAGCGGGGGCCCTCGTCTGCAGGGAGGCCCGTGGGGGGACCCCCTTCCCCGCCGGCAGCGCCCCAGAAAAGGATGCTGCAATGCTCAAGGCTCCCCATGTGCTCCCAAACCATCCAAGCTCTCATTCTGATCCCATGATGGCTCTTTATTTCGATTTCCTTTGGGGACAGGGTGCTGATGCTGTCCCTTTGCACAGAGATGCTCCAGGTGCTGGAATCAAACAGACAAACCGAACCCACAGCCACAGGAGCTAAGGGCATGGAAAGAAATGCTATAGATAGCTGTGGAGACAAACGGATTTTCATATAAATATATCTCCGTGGTGTTCTGCTGACATGTGTGAGTACGGAAGGGTGCTCACAAGTCAGGAAGACACTAGAAATCAGGATAAAATTATTTTCTTCTTTCCTGAGTGCTTACATTGTGTACTATTCTTTGCTGCACAATGGTTTATTTCATCACTGGGACATGAATTCTCAGATCAGGTTTTACCCTCTAGTTCTTGAAGGCAAATTTTCCTTTCTTGCTCAGGAAGACATGGCACTGCTCAGCCCCTTGTGCTCTCCTGCAGATGATCAGACCATCAGAGGGACAGTCAAATCTCTCTGCAGACCACATCCTTCCCAAACAAGGGTTTTATAGAGCATTTCCAATGTAAACCGTACCCAGAGTTACAGAGTAAATTGGTTTTAGTGGTTCAGGATTCCCCAGAGAAAAGTGGAGCCATATGGGATGCTCCTGCTCTCATCCACAAAGCACCTGCCAAGCACAATCCAAGGCAAAGCCAAGGCTTGGAAGCAAAGCCAGCAGACACAATTGAGACAAAAGGAATAAAGTCAGGAGCAATTAATTCTGATGCTGTGGACTTGCTGTATGTAGCACATGGAGCTCCTAAAAACCTGGCCAGTGCCACGACAGTGTGAAAGTTGGGGGCTGTCAAACATGGGTCTTCACGTCCATGGTGTGAGCATCGGGTCATCGTATTGCAGATGATGAAGTCGATGAGTCAGAGAGTTTATCCAAGAGGAACAGAGGCCGTTTGCAGGTTTAACCAAGCAAGGGGCCAAGAAGCTTTAAGATGTATGTCAAAAGTCATTCAGCCCGCCTAGGAGAGGATGAAGGGAGCTGTGCTCCAGCCCCCGCCCCCCGCCAGCTCTCTCGCTGCTCATTCACACAGGTGATTCCTGGCTGCAGAGCAAGGCAGGAGACCTGTGTGTGCAGTGGAGAACATGACTCATGGCTGGCAGAGACACACAAAAAGAGTGAGAAATCTGGCCTGAAGTACCAGAGGACTTCTAAGGTCCCAAAGCTGAAAGTTTGCCCATGCCAGAATGGCCAACAGCCAGGAAAAAAGGGTAACAGAGAGTTAGGTATGACTGTGTGAGAGCCTCAAAAATCAGCAGACCTTGCCTGTGCTTTGCTGCCTCAAGCCTAGAGAGATTTGAGCATGTCCTTCAGAACCTGCTGGCTAGAAGGGATTTATTTGGGGCGGGTGCCCTCTGCCAAGAATGGAAAATGGCCCACGCAGCCATTGCTGCCCATGGCAAGCACAAACTGATAGAGCACCCGCACCCATAATTCCACCTTCCTCCAGAATGCCAAATGTAGGTATTTCTGTTCCCACGAAGACAGGAGAAAGTCATCATGCCTCTGATGTGACTTAGGACAACCTCTAAGCACTGGGAAACCCATCCCATTGCCCATGGCACTGGAGGTGGCTGTGACATCAGCACTGGTGCTGCCCCTTCAGCCATTGAGGGACCCTCCACAAACTGGACGAGAGCTCACTGGGCCAGAGAGGCCAGTTCGTCAGCTGCTTTTTGCTGCTCAAGATCCAGAAAGGGGCTGTATCACAGTCACAGATCCAGTGTTTTGTGTTTCAAACCAGGAGGCTCAAGGTTTCTTTCCTTTCTGTGCTGCTCAAAGCAGCAGTAACTTTTGCATCCCCTCTGGCATCTTTCCCTGGGATTTTTTGCACCAGTTGGGCACAGGGCACGGCCTGAGGAGAGGGAGCAGCTTGTGATGCTGTGCCAGAGCGGTTTATCTTTCCCATGGAAAAGGAAATGGCCTCTCTGCATGTCTCTTCCACAGTCCTGCATGTCAGTGGAATGGACCCTTGCCACCTCTATCAGGAGTTCAAGGGCTTGCAGGAGTCTGAGGTCAAGCAAGATTTCCTTTCCGGGCTGAGGTAGGAATCAGCGGGTTTCTCCAGGCTTCCTACAGCAGTGGAGAGGGAGATTTCCTGCACAGGGCTGCTCACAAAGAGCCTGAGCTGCCGTGCATCAGTAACACTCAGGGATGCCTCTGCTCGGGGCTGGCAAAGGAGGCTCGGCAGCAGCACTAGAGAGTCACTGGAGGGGTACACGGACGAAGGAGAGCCTCCTTCCTCCCCCAGCACTCTGCCTGTGAACCAGGGTGGGCAGGGCGGGCAGGGCTCTGCGAAGGTGCCAGCCCAGGCCCTGGCAGCCTGCAGGCTTGCCTGTACCGCTGCCTTGCAGGAGAGGAGGGAGATGCGAGCGCCATGTCTTAGGCGAGGGCACCTCATGCTGGCAGCTCCAGAAATAGCCTGGAAGCCTTTGTTTTAGTGATTTCCCTTCTTTCTCTCAGGGTCACACGGCTGGCGCTGACAGGGTAAGAGGGTGCTCTGGAGCAGAGTGAAGCTGTGGGGACTAAAAAAGCATCCCAAACCTGGACATCATCCTCCTGTTTCCTCTGCCGCATGTTCCCCTGCAATACCATGCCCAGAGCCACCCTTGCGTGAGGCCAAGCCAGGTTTTTCTCAGACAGCAGCACCAAGCATCCTTCAAGCCCATGTCCTCAAGGTCCCATTGTGTCCCGACCCACAGGATGTGGGGGCTGTGGGGTGGCTGCCCTTCCACAGCTCAGAGAGGGACACCCCCATGTGTGGCAGCAAACCCCAGACATTTAGGGCTGAGTGCCTGACCCCAAAGCCCCAGTCTGCCCTCCAACGGCTTCTGCATTTTCCCTTTCCTCCCAGGGCAAGCTGTCTCAGCAGGAGCATCCCCGGGCCTCGCCGGCGAGCTGTTATTTGACAGCCAGAGGTGGGCGAGAAAAGAAACACCCTCCCTAAAAAACAAGATGTCTGGTGTGAATATCCTGATCCTGCTAACCCGAGGGCCCGGCTGGAGCCGGCCGCGTGCAAGCAGCAGCCCCGGGTCTCTCTTAGCAACAGGGCACGGAGCAGCCCGCGGCTGGCAGGGAGAAAAAAGGGTCTTTTCTTGTCGATGAAAGATTCATCGTTGGGCTGAAAGTGGCCCCTCCCCTCTTTCAAATACTTGTCAGCAGGGAGAATACAGCTTAGATACTGGGCTGATCAGATCATGGCTAATCTGTTATTCCTGGCCGTGAAAACTGCCGGAAGACTTTCAAACAACTTCACTGGGAGCGTGTGCGGCGGGAGGGAGCGGGCAGGAGATGCCGAGCCACTGGCAGCCCCATGGAGGCATCCTGAGGGCATCCCCTGCTCGTCAGCTGTGCAGGGAGGGCAGCACTGGTCCTCCACCCCGTGCTGACCGGGGCATCCTCAATGCCATGGGCAGGGGCGGCAGAGGGGAAGGGGTCACTGCTGAGCAGTAGAAGATGGGCTGGCCAAAATGTCCCTGTGGTGAGACAGGCTGTCCTGGTTCCATGGCTTTTTCTCCCAAATGAGGTGGTTTGATGATGTTTGTCACTGTTGAAGGACATTTGCCACTTATGTCTGGGAGCCTCATTGCCATAGAGAGTACCAACAAAAAGATGACCAGCTCAGAGAAAGGTGCTTTCCTCCCTCTGGGCTGAGATGTTTGTAAGGGAAAATCCAGACCAGACAAGTCAGACAATTTGTGTACTCAGTGGCTTGCAGAAATTTCACATGGTGGCCCAGATCCTGCTCCTGTACGTGGAGGCACATCAAAGAGATGTAGTATCCTACAATATCTCCTACACGTCCTGCTATGCCCAGCACTGGGGCCAGAGTGGGTGGCCAGCCCAGGGAACAGTGGCAATGCACCCTCACTGCCAGAAACCCACTTCTCCCTACAAAACCAGGGTAGGTAGAGCTGCTTTAACCACTGCCACTGCACACACAGATAAGATCTGATCCCCAGGCCTGGCACACGCTGCTCTGCCTCTCCCCAGATGTTCTGCATGCCCATACATCTTGGTCACGCACCTTGCCCTGCTCCCTAGCTTTCCTGCTGCTGCCTTGACCTGCTGCACTGCACCGTCAGCTTGGATTTAGCCCTAAATCTCTTTCTTCTGCGCTCAGCAGTAGCCCAGGTTATTGTCCAGCACATGCCACGAAGATGGACCTTTGGTGGAACACCTCTGTGATAGAGAGGAAAACTACCGTGAAGTGGCCCAAACTGATGGTAGCCCGTGGGAGGGGGATGGATGCCCAGCGAGCCTGGGGACTGGCCTGCACCTCGGCAAGCTCCTCTTAGTCAGGAATAATTAATTACCTTCTCGAGGATCTTAGCTTCAGCCCTTCCCTGCTCATGCCCCAGCCCAGGAGAGGAGGGAGGAGGAGATGGCAGCGAAGAGGGTAGAGAATTAATTGGACATTGTGTTGGGAATCGCCTCCTGGTTGCTGTCAATCTTGGGAGTGAACAGCCTCTTGTCTCACTCAATAGGAACTTTATATGCTCCTTTAATCCTTCAGTCTGTATTGTCAGAGCTTCCCCCCTCCTCCTGTCTCTCCTTCCCACCACAGGACTTTTGATGACCCCAGCTGTCTGAGGCAATACAAAGAAGCCCCTTAACTAACACCCTGTGATCTATACAGGCAATAAAGAGGGTCCCCTTGACAAGGATTTGCGGGCAGAATATATGCAAATGCTGGGAGGTGCGCGGGTGGGGAGGTGTGCCGGGAAAACCACTGTGCACAAGGCACGGCTCCTGGCCCTGGGGATGCCGTGGCCTGAGTGGGCATGAGGTGCAGGTGAGGGGTGGACAGAGAAAACCAGGGCTGGCTGGGGCTGGTTGGCCATCGCACGCCCTGCCATGGGCTAAAGTCAGCAGGAGTGCCCTGTTCATCAGGGCTGCAAGGCCAAGCCATCCATGGGCACATAAATGGGGGGCTCCTGGCCCATGCCCCCCTGTGCTTTGCTCCTTGACGGCCACCTCCCGAAGTCAGGAGGCCATGCTCCTTCCCACATTAGCACATGAATGGGGTTAGGGGTGGGGGGGAGGTGTGAAGGGGGGCAAGCCCCCACTGTCCACTCAAGCAAACAATTTGGCTAGCAAATTGACATAATTACAAGGGACAGAGAGAAAAGAAAGGCGAGCCCCCTCCCCTGCGCTCCAGAGGGCCCGACCCCTGCCGAGTTACTTAGACCCTTTGTGCGACTCAATGCTAGGTACTGATGAGGGGACGTATGCCCTTTTCAAGGGCCCTAAGAGACCGGCTGCCCTAATCTGATTACAATTTACAGCGCTCCTTCAGAAGGGGCTGGAGCGGCGCTCACGCAGGCGTGGACACGCTGGGTCGGACACGCACGCGCTCGCTCCAGCCCAAAGGTAGGTGGATGTGCGTGGCAAAGGTGGGAGCATGTGCACAGTGCCACCATGGCCAACAGCATGTGGACATCACCAGCAGCAGCCGCAGCGTGGCTTTCAGTGTGCCGGCTGTGCAAGGTCAAGGAGGCTGAAGGCACGGCTGTGGGGACATGCAGCTTTGTACACAAGGGCACGCTGCCAGCAGCAAATACGGAGTGGCCAGTGGCTGGGGTGTGCAACGGGCCCATTTCAGCCCAAATCTGGGGTTGGCACCATGTACGTGCACCCATGCACACCAACACACACTTGGGCGCGGATGTAGTAAGCATGCAACCCTCCTTGTCCCGGGCAGATCCTCAGATGGGGCCCCTCTCCACCAAGAGTGGGGGACAGCAGAGGTGAGCAAAGGCCTTCTGCCAAAATCTCTGCAGCAGCTTGCAAGGAGTGCAAGCAAAGCCCACCACCTGCCTATTAAAAGAGGGATTAAACTATGCTGTTCACCCCCACCTCCTCCCTTCTGTCTCTAACATCATCCCCTTGGGGAAACCACCACCTTTACATGAGATTTTCCCTTTTTTTTTTAACCTCTTTTCTGCTCTGTGCTACATAGATCTCAGGGGATTAGCAGCCAGGCTGGGCCTTCCAGCCTCCTTGAAGGCAGGTTGTTTCAGCCACCCCCCCCATGGGAACCTGCCCCAGGACAACTTTGGTCAATGCCTCTGGTGCTTCCCAGCCAATTTGTACCACCTAATCCCCGCGAGTATCTACAGCCCCTTTCTCACAAGTTCTCCCGCCTGCCGGAGCAGCCCAATCCTCTGCTCTCCACGCTCCCCCGTTGAGAAACCCTCCGTCCACTGCTGGGGCCGTGACTGCACTTCAAACGCGCCAGCCCGATCCCGGCATTGTTTGCCAGGGAATTAAAACTGCACGGCCAGCCCCAGCGAGTGATTTAGGTACTGAGACCAGACTGAGCCCCGCAAGAGCACGGGCAATAAAACGCTTCGCTGCCCAGCAGCCTGGGCAATTTAGGTGTCTTCCCACGAGGAGGAGGCAGAGCCCAGAGCGCCAGGGAATTGGGTCAGGGCTTCTTCCGGCACGTGCACATGGGACAGGACTGTCTCCCAGGGCTCACAGACCTGTCCCACCAGAGGTGTGGGCTGGCCACCTCGCTAAAGCAATGAGTGTTACCCAGTCTTTGCCATTACTGAACCCCACAGACCCTTGCAAGCTGCTGGGAGGAAAGACCAGAGGCCACGAAGGTTAGACACACAGATTATCTGGGACACAGACATAACTCAAATGGTGTGGGACGAAGGGACACCAGTCCAGTGACACAATAGGAAATGCAGCACCTGAAAGGTCTGCTTCTGCTTTCAGATTTTGCAGACTTGTGGGGAAAAGTTTAGGACTCCCTTTTTGAAATGACATTGTCTGTGGTGCCTGTCAGTAAACATTCCTGTGGTGGTTTCTGATGCACTCTCCGGATGAAGCTATGAGCAGAAAATGGCTGTTACATCCCTTTCCCAGTGCAGAGAAGCTGGGAGGAAATCTCCCTCCCTCCGCAGATCTCAGCACAGGGAAAACACTTGCCCTACATTTTCCCATCCCTGTCCTGGAGAAAGGATGCAGCTCAACGTATGCTTCAGCCTCTGCAGGGATCATTCTCCAGAGGCGATTTCTAACCCCTGTCAGACCTGCCTTTGCCATCACAAAAGAAATATACAATACACCACTTGCTGGCAAGCGGGCTGGAGCTCCTGATGGCCCAGCTACGATATTTCTGAATTTCTCCTTAGCCAACCAGCCCTTTCCCTGCATCCCATACTGCTGCCGTGCTTGAGACCAATCCTATGGAGGATTTTAGGCCTTTTATTACTCTTCTTTTTTCAATGGTGAGGTTGTTTCAGGCCAAATGGAGGCAACGCGTGTGCAGGAGAGAGCGTCTCCCGTGCCTGGCTGTCCCCGTCCCCGCGCCATGGCAGGGGAACACAGTGTTTCGGCACCTCCTCCTCTGTCACAATGTTTTTCAGCTCCACCAAGCAAAGTGTCCAATTAGAGCAGAGCCTCTTGCTTCCATCTTTGCCGACATTTAATTAACATGCTGCTGCTGGCAGCCGCTGACAAATTCCAGAAACATGTTGTAAAGGGTTTTTGTCTTTACCCAGCATGGAAAATGAGGGTGTCATATCCCAAGGGGATGTGAATAGCTACTTTTGACTCCCCCCCTCAGGTGTAAGAATTACAGCTAGACGCAGTGAAGAGACCTATCAGCCCTCCTACCTCCTTTTCCCCCCCGCCTTTTCCTTTCCTGCTCCTCACATTATATCACCCTGGAAAACATGCAGGATTTTAGGCCTGGTTTTCAGCCCTGTTTCCTCCAACTCTGGCTGAAGCCTGATGGTCCAGCTAAGAGTCAGGGGCTGTCCTCTTCCAATCAGAATAGCACCAGTAAGTGCAAGGAGCCATCTGATGACACTGGAAGAAATGGCTGAAGCCAAAAAAGAGGAAAGCATCCTGTCAGCCTGTGCTGTACATGCAAACAAAGTCCCCAAGGAGCTGGTGGAGGCCTCAGCAGGGCAGTTCAAGGGAAGGTGATGGCAGAGGCCATCACGCAGAAGTGTAGCTGGACTTACAGCTGACCCTCACCCCTGCCGTGGATGGCACGATGAGTAAAGGGTCAGCTGCTGCACCCCAGCAGCCCCTCCTCAAAAAGAACCAGCCTGGCCTGTGCTTCCCACAGGGGGTCAGCCTGCACCGCGGGGGCTCATCGCCTTCTCGATCACCATCTCAAGCTGCCAAGATCCCAAGGCAAGCGTCTCCCCAGCCCGCACTAATATATTATCTAACTAACACACTCAGCCTGTATTGCCACCGTTCATGCCTCCACTTTGCCCCCAAGGCACCACGAGTGTCCCAGTGGCGCTGCTTTGCCCCGGACAGCCAAGAGCTCTCCTGGCAGCTGCTGTGCCGCTAGCGGGAGAGACGGGTCTGGGCGGCATCCCATCCCGCTCGCCCGCTGACACAGGGCAGCACAGGCCTGGAAAGAAGAACACGTCTTTATTATATCCACAGCAGCTCGTTACAAAAGCGGCAGAGTAGGGCAGAGCCCTCGTCGTCACGGGGAGAAGACGACAGTTCGGCCCCGGGAGCGGGGCGAGGTCCTGCGGCGGGGAAGGCTGGCCGGCGGCGGGGCGCGGCTCAGGGCGAGGCGGGCTTGTCGGGGTTGTGCATGTGGTACACGTCGCTCTCCTCGTCCTCCGGCACCTGCGGCAGAGCCCCCTGAGCCCCCCGGGCCGGGCCGCGGGCCGACAGCGCCATCTCGTGCCCCCCGCCCCGCTCCCGCCCCGCGCCCCCCTCACCTCCCAGTAAACGTCGTCCTCGAAGCAGTTCTCGGCCGCGGCGTCCCCCCAGATGGGCAGCTTCAGGATGCCCCCTGCAAGGAGGCGGGCAGGGGGCCGTGAGGGATGCAGGCGGGATGCGGGTGGTCCACCCAAGGGGGCAAACGCAGCCCTGGCACAGTGCTCGGTGCCGTCCCCTCAGGATGCATCCGGCCGTGGGCAGGAGCACACGGATGCCTCTGTTTCAGCTGCAGGCTGGCTCGACCCTCCCCGCTCCCTGCTCCCCTCCGGCTTACCCACGATGGCCCCCCCAGCAAATGCCATCAGCAGAGACACCACAATGCCGGCTGCCTGGAACCCTCCCTGGATACTGGGCGTCCGCATCTGGTACACGCCGGTGAAGTCAAACACCTTGATGAACCTGCCGAGGGCAGAAATGGTGATGATTGCCCCTGGCAGGAGACATTCCCTGGCTCCAGAGGAACCGTACTGCCCTGATCTTTTGGGAACCCTTCCCTAGCCCCATCCCTCTTCTGCAATGGACCAGGAGAGTGTCGCAACGACCAAAACACCGCTCACCTCCTTCTGTGACCCCTGGCAAATCTTTTCCAAGGAGGAATGCAAAATATAAACATAAGCTTTGTATTTCAGGCTTTTAGCCTTACCTGACCCCACAAAACAATGCAGGGGGGAGGGAGAAGCACTTCCCTACCCATTGTGGCCCAGAATAATGCCAAACAGCAGGACCGTGGCTCACTTTATGAGGCCACCAGGAGTCAGCCGTGTAAGATGAGGCTACAGTTCAGTAAGCCCAACACAGTCAGCGCACCCCATGTTTTTGAGGGACAACTCTGGGCAGCTCTAAACTATTAACAAAAGCTGTTAATTGCTCCCTGCTCCCAGCCCACAGAGCTTCAGGTAAAATCTGTTCTCAGGGAAGATTTTCAGGCCTTCTTACCCTTCCTTTCCATATACATCCTCCGTGGCTGCAGCTGCTGTGATGGCCCCCACAATGCCCCCAATAAGGCCTGGCATGGCATGGAGGTTGTGGATGCCACATGTGTCCTGAATGTGCAACCTAGACTCCAAAAAAGGCTGAGGGGAAGGGAAGTAGAGAGAGATCAGGGAGTTTAGCGTGGCCTTGGAAAGGATTAGTTCCTTCCATGGAGGGTGGGATAAACAGAGAAAGAGGAGAGATATTGTGTCCCATTAAAGAGCTAAAGGCTTGTAGACAAAGATGTGAGCCAAGCTCAAGCTAAACTAACAACATATCCTCCAAACACGCTCCTGTTGGGAGTCTGAGACTTCCTGAGCATTTTGAGGCAGAAAAAGGAGACAGAAGTGCATCTCATAAGGGATTCTGGAAAGCAGGAACTGTCAAAGGGAAGTGAATCCATTTCTGGTCTCCTCAGCAGGACCAGGGCTGCAGACCCCTTGAGCAGCACTCACCGTGAAGTAGACATACCCCACCGTGGACACAATGCCAGAGATGGACCCGACAATGAGGGAGCCGTATGGAGTCAGCATCATCTCGGCGCTGGTGCCCACGGCCACGCCGCCGGCCAGCGTGGCGTTCTGGACGTGGACCTGCAGAAGCAACCGCCCTGCCTTGGCATCTCAGGGAGACTGCAATTGCTCAGGGATGGTGCAAATGGCAAAGCGGGAGAATCAGCTCTGAAAACGTTTCCAGAGGAAATATCAGGGCCCATTTTCCTACTTGGTAGTGAAAAACAAGAAAAGAACAGGCAGCTTCTGTCTGTAGCACAGGTGCACACAGACTCCCACTCCCCGTACCACACACGTTCTTTGCATCCACAGATATGGGTGGGGAGTTGTGATGAGATGGAAATTGTCTCACCCGTGTGTCATGCAAGCTCTGCTGTCACAGAGACATGTCACCCACACATCTAACACGTACAAGTCAGCCCCCCGATTGCTCACGAGCTGCTGCGCAGGCCTTGTTTGCTGGGGAGTGCTGCCAAACAGGGCTCTGCAACACGCCCAGCAGAGCAAGTCCAGTCCCTGCTATGACTTGGGTCCACCATAGGCAAGGCATCACCTCACACCTCAAGCCCTGCAGGACTCATTCCCACTTTCTTATTCAATATAGCCTCAGAATTTCTGCCTGGATGCTAGTTTCACCATCATGCCCTGAAACCCTGTGTCTGTTCAGCAAAGCACAAGTGCCAATTGTTTCCTGGACCCTTGATCAACCTCATTATATGTCCCCTGGGCAGTGCAGGGCTCCCATCTTACCATGTCAAGCTTGCCCTTCTTTTGCAGCATGCTGGAGAAGGCCATCGTGGTGAGGACACAGGCTGCCAGCGAGCAGTACGTGTTAATGGCAGAGCGGTGCTGGGCGTCCCCGTGATCAGAAATGGCTGAGTTAAAACTGGGCCAGTACATCCACAGGTACAGGGTACCTGGTGGGATGGGGCAGATGCGATGAGGAAGAGAAAGGGAAAAGAGAGAATACAGGGACTGGAAAAAAACCTCTGAAGAAGACATTTCTGCACAGGAGGAAATTCCATCCCATAGTCCTGCTTCCCCAGATCCGCACCCCGCATGATGAGACTAGCATCAGGAAAGGCTGGCAGAGAAAGGGAACCAAAATGCATCCTTGTCTTCCCAGGCACCATCTCAGCCCAGCCACTGATGAAGGGAGCTGAATAACTCTGAACTGTGAAAGACCTCTGGGATCCACAGCTCCTCAACTCCATATCCTGGTTTCTTTTTTTCCCAGAGACACAGGAGGGACCAGCCCTGTGCAGCTGAGTGGTCCCCATGTAGCAGCACCCCGAGATGAGGGCGGACTCACCGATCATAGCAAAGAGGTCGGAGTGGTACACGGAGCCCTGCTTGTCCTTACTCTGCTCCAGGTTGGGTCTGTACAGGATCCGTGTCACCGTGAGGCCAAAGTAGGCTCCGAAGGTGTGAATGGTCATGGAGCCACCTGCATCCTTTACCTGCAGCCATGGGAAAACAGAGGTTTGCTTCTGCAATCACCACTCATTCTGGAGCTGAGGTCTGATTTGCATCGTGCCCAGCTCGTCTGCCCACTTGACAGAGGGATCCAGTGCTCCTGAATCACCAGGCTTATGTGTAAAACCTCAGAAGATCTCCCTTCTAGGGGAAGTACGACCCACTGCCCCTCTCCTTCATAATCTGTCTGCTTTTGCTGCCTGAATTCTTGCATTTTAAATGCTTATGAAGGCAGTGGCTTGGTGGAGCCATAGCAAAGGGAGACAGTTTGGAGAGGTACAGAGAGGAAGGAGCAGAACAAAGCAGGTACTACCTAAAGCCTTACATGAAGAAGGTTGAGGAGGATGTACTCATTCACTGAAAAGAGTGTGACTTGAAACAAAGTCATGACAAGGAGCTGGATGGGGCTGGTTTTGCCCAGGATGGCCCCAAAGGCGATGCACACAGAGCCCACGCAGAAATCAGCATTGATCAGGCTGGAAAAGGGGAAGGAAAATTGTGGTTTAATAAAGAAATACTCCTCTGTAAATCACTCTCACCTTCACCCAGCTCTAGAGATCCCACCTGAAGACAAAGAGGTGATTAGGAGACATGCCTGGATTTCCCACTGACCTTCCTCCCACCCTTACACCCTCGCATTATTCCGGTAATGTGGATGATGCATGTTTTCAGCACTGACATCTGTGGTGCTTGGCTCAGCACTAAGGGGTGACACTCATCTCAAATTTCCCTTTGAACAGAACCACCACGATGGCAGGTACCTTTGGACTAAAAGGTGGAAAGCAAGTGGAGGTATGTGGAGGGAAAACAACAGTTTAGAGACTGATTTGTACTTGACATAACTGAGGAACAGGTGTTGCCAACTGCTTGGCTCTCATTCCAGCTCTTCCACTGGCCAGGCAAGAGGTGCCATCCCAGAGCCCAACTCCTCCTTACTTCTCCACTCCAATGAGGATCTTCCCGTCCTTGAAAGAGTGGAACCAGCCTTGCATCAGGAGAGCCCACTGGATCCCAAAGGCAGCAAGGAGGAAATTGAAACCCACAGCTCCGAATCCATAGCGCTTGAGGAAGGTCATGAGGAAGCCAAAGCCCACAAAAATCATCACATGGACGTCCTGGAAAGCTGTGCAGAGGGAAGGGACTGTCAGCTCTGTGAGGACACCACGGCTGCAAGTGCCATGTGCATTTGGTGTTGAAAAGAAACTACTTACACCAGAAGCAGTAGGGGGGAAATTCAAGAGAAAATGTGCGTTTGCCTCATGTCCCCATATTTCTAAGTCTGAAAATGGCTCAGCTTTTGGAAACTGGCTTTTGGTTAAAAGGCTCAGCCTTTAAAGTAAATGTTTACTGAAAGCTGTGTGCAAAAGAAGACCTGAGAGGAATGGAGTGTACAGAGGAAAACATTTTTCTATTCAGATTGTTTTTTCCCCTTTTGTAAAAAACTCGAAAAATGTCACATGAAATGAACAGTAAAGTTTTGTTAAAACACATAAATGGTCATTTTGGGTAGGTCCATTCAGTGCAGGGTCCTGGTGATGGCTCAGAGCAAGGAGAGCACAAGAACAAGGAAAGTTTATAAACACATGTTTAAATGCTTTGGAAATCAGCAGCAAAATACCCTTGAGACCAGAAACCCACCTTGTGAGATTTTTAGTGCTTAAACCAGAGAGACCCAGTTCTTCCCACTAATGGTCAGACCTGCTCACTCGAGCCCCTCAGATGCCCTTCCCCGGGGGAAACCAGATCGGTGTGAGCCTCTTGAAAGACCTTGGTGCAGTAAACCTGCTGTACTTTTTAATGCTGCACGTTTCTATCAGATAAGCATTGCTTTGCAATTAAGTGAGCTGAAACGCTTGCATACTTACAAACTGAACCATGCAAACCCTCACACTGCAGGCCACTCAACCAATGGAAAGAACAGTAGACCCAAGGCTGAGATCCCCTCTGGGAGACACCCACAAGCAAACCCATGCTGTAGAGCAGACAAACACAGCATTGATGGAGCTAAACCAGAAAGTTCTGCATTTTGCAGTGCACAAATCATTGCAGCCACTATATCCAGCAATGTCTGTGCACCTCAGAGAGGGTGTAAGCTCAGGGCAAAGGAAATTCGGGGACTGCAAGTCCGCTCTACCCCGAACCTGTGCTGAAATTCATCAGCCCCTGGTCCATTTCCACAGGGCTTGTGTCTACTGCTTCCACTGAGGGCTGGTGAAGACCTGTGTAAAGTGCAGCTCTGCAGAAGCCATGACTTTTGTCCTTTTGTGCTTTGGAAGACCTTGCAACTTCTTTAAGGTTGAGCATTTGGACAGGCTTAAGCCGTGTAGTGCTATGCTAATCTTCTTGCTTTTGAAAAATGCCCCCCATGCCTATGAAATCACTCTTAAAAAAGGAAGGAGGTGAGATCTGCAGCAGGCACTGTTCAGCACAGGTCACTTCAAAAGCACTTCTCCACATGTCCTAAGAACCAGTCTTCCTTATTGTGGTTTTACCACACAATCCCATAGACTTTCCCTCTGCAGCTGTATTTATTTCCCCTCTCTCTTTTCCAGTGTAAGCAACACAATATACAGCTAGAATTCTCTGCTGCCATTTGCATTATATATTCATTCTTTCATCCTAAAAGCAGAAATACACAGATCAGATTTAAAGCTGTGGATTGAGTGCCTTCCAAAAACCCAGAAGATCCCACTGTGTGTTAAGACCCTGTATGAACTCAGGAGGAAGAACAGATCTTTCTTTAAACTGCACCCAGTCTAAAACCTTTTTCTAACCCGTGCCTTAGTAAGAATAACATTGTTATCACTCAGAGGCAGCCCAGGCATTGCCATGCCCTAAAGGTTGTGTAAACCTGCTTTTTGTGGCAGGACAATTGCCATAACTATCAAGAGGAAGTGTTTGGGCTTTGGGAATGCTATAGGGGCCAAAAAAATCTCATTTCTTTTTCCATAGAGAGCAGATGAGTCACCGATTATGGAATATCCATGTGCAATCCAAAATGAGAAGGAATGGTCACACTGACTGGACCTGGCAATGGGCACTACTGACACAAGCACACATTGGCTTCCTAAAACCAGGACAGCTTCCCTCTGCCTGCCTTCCCAATCATCTCTGGCTTGAAGGACCTGTTTGTTTGTCACTCCTATCCCTCTGCCACTGAAGACAGGTGCTGTGGACAGCAGTGGTCACAGATATGTTGGTACAAATGATCTTCGGGTGCACAACCACCATGTTATTCTGAGCAGCACTGGATGGATACAAGGATTAAAATTTCAGGGCTTGGCCACCTTGTCATGTTTGTCCATCTTTGCACAGAGAGAATACTTCTGATTAGATATGGGAGAAATAACAGCTGTGCTTTTGGGCACGTGAACCCTTCCTCAGGTCTGAAACAGAAACGTAATTCAAAGCTAAACTGAGCAGTTGCCCTTAGATCGATTTAGCTGTGTTGAATCCACCCTGCTGTTTGAGGGGGAATATTTGGCACTGCAGAGCAGGAGTGGGATATGAGGACAGAAGAGATGTCACTTCCTTAGCTCCTACACACTCTTTCTTGGACTCCCGATGTCCTCCCAGCACACCAGTGACAAGAGCAGCCCTCAGGCACTGCTGTTGCTTCACACCAACCTGCGTGGGGCTGGTCCCAAGGGCAGATGTCCAGGGAGAGCCCAGGGCAGCCACGACGGTACATGAACCTGGAGGCTGACTGAGCAGTGGGTTTCTCTAACCAAATCCTTTTCTGAACTAGCTAATCCTCAGCAGCCACAGGTTGCTATAGCTCCTTTGATTTAGCAGGTGTTTTTAATGGAAATGTTCTAAATAGATGCATGACTCAGGCCTGTTGCTTCCTTGGAAACAATTGCCTGCAGAAGCAGCCTGTTCTGAAAGGCTCACAAAGATGACCAGCCCTGGAGATCAAAGCCACCCAAAGGCACTGCCTGGCCAGAAGGACTTTAACCTTCTGAATAATTTCTGGGTCACTACGATGCAGAGACCCAAGAACCCTGGGAACCTGGCAGCTTAGGAGGACTCTGGCATTGAAATGCCAGTAGCTAAAGGGTAATTCACAAGTGAGGGGGTGGACGGAGGAAGAGAAGGAAGATGTCACAGGATCTCGACAGCCGTTCCTCTGTGTGCACAGAAAGGCTTGCTCTGATCCAGAGCTGAGGGAGGGGGCAGCAAGCTGAAACTTGCAGAGTGTTGGGAACACGTCAGCCCTATTCCTGGAAAAAAGACGTCACAGTACCCTGCTGACAGAGCCCCAAGGCACTGGAGGGCCATGAGGCTTTTCCCTCGCTCTTTGGTGAACCCCAAACCAGCCTCAAGGCAAGAGCGCGACTTTCTAGCAATTAGTGGAGACAGCACCTCTGACAGGCTGTGCCACAGGACAGGACAGGACAGGATAGGATGGATGCGATGGGATGCGATGGGATGTGATGGGGACCAGCCAGCACAAGGATTAGGCTTCCAGAATACTCACAGGGGTATCGGAAGTAGAAATCGTTCTCTATGTCACTGGTCATGTTCATCTCTCGCTTCTCCTCCTCCCAGTGGGCATCGGCTTCGGCGCCAAAGCGCACGAAGACTCCAAAGAGGACGATCATGGCCACCTCCCAGAGGAGGCACACGAGCGGGAGCCGCCAGCGCATGTACGTGTTCTTCGCCATGCCTTGGTGCCTCGGCCTCTCCATCCGCAGGGATGCCCGGGGGACTGTGCGAGCCCGGCTCCCCCGCGCCCGCCCAAGGCCGGTCACATATATAGGTCAGAGAGGGCGAGGTGGGGCCCAGGGAGGTGCCTCCGGCAGGATCACATTTCAGAGCACTGGAGCTTCGGCAGGGTTGTTCCTCTAACTCGCCTTCCTCCCCGGGAGGAGGGACAGGCTTCAGCACCTTTTCTCCGAGCTGCTCCGAGCACCTCTGAGCCCTGCCTCCACGGGGACGAGCAGATGTAGAGGCCAGTGTGAGTGGGGAGGGGAGCCAGAGTGTCCAGCCCCCTGCTCTGCCCAGTCCCACACCCCTTCCTGCCCTTGGCAGGAGCACCCTGATCCCCGCTGTCCCCTCCCTCCTGGCTCTGGGTGCTCCCCTCACCCCCCTCCCCAGCTCTGGGATTGCCCTTCCCCAGCTGGCACTGAGGGTGAAGGAAGGGTTCCCTTTGCTCCAGCTCTTGGCTTTTGTAAAAGCAATTGTGCTGCAGAACAGGAGGAAGAGGAAGGTGTGTGCTTCAAACCAGGTACCAAAACCCTGCATGAGTGCACAGACACGCGACTGCCCCGCTGAGACTGCCACAGAGCTATAAGGATGTTCAAGTGACACATGTTCCATAATTTCCCAAAGCGATTTACCCAGAGCATCCTCCTGGCAAGACAAACTGGGCTGGGGCTGCATAACCAGGGCAATACTGTGAGATGGTGCTGGAGGCCTAAACATCCCCTGCTCAGGTATGGGTTTTCCTTTAATTAACAAACATAAACACAAAACTCCATTTTTCCTACTGTTTTGAATTATGTGCTCTTTCCCCAAAGAGCCAGGCAAGTCTTTCAAACGGATCCCAGCTCCTTCCTCTGCCTGCAGATCCCTGGGTTGCCTGTCAGTCTTCAAGAGATGAAAGACTGCAGCCCAGGCAAGCTGCCCAAATTTGCTGATGGCATCTAATTGTGGCCCGCAGGCTGAGCAAGCAGCACTGATTTTGGTGTTGATTAGGCAATAATTTGAGTTTATTATTTTTTCTTGTGTGCTTTCTTCTCGAAATGACAGATGGCAGAAAAATGCTGTGGATGGTCTTGAAGAGACTGACGGCCACACAAAATCATTCTCCAACCTCATTTGAACCCCGTGCAGGCAGCAGGATAGAGACAGCTTTGGGAAGAAGAGAGAAGCCCATCTGCCTTAGCCCTTACCCTGCACGAGCAGAGCTCCATGGGACTGGGGTCACTTGGTGGGGACACCTAAAGCGAGTGGAAGTTGCTGTTGTCTGAAGGACGAGTGCTCCCTCGAGCGATGCTGCTCAGGGTGCGTTTTTGGGTCTCCCGTTACACAGGGTTTCTGCAGGGCAGTCTCAGCTGTACACACCAGGAAACAAAAGATCTCCGGCTAGAAAGAAGCTGAAATCCCCAAACAATACTTGATCTCTAATTGCTGGTACACTGTTGACAGTTGCATGTTCTCATGCCAATTACGTGGTAAAACCAGTATTCTGCCCTGCCCTAGGGCAGCCCTCACACACCTCGAAAAAGGCAGCACAGAGGAGCATTTTAAAACAAAAGGGAACTTGCTAAGGTGCTGTAGCCACCAGCAGCCATGCTCTGTGATTACTCTAGTGAAAGAGTAACTGCAGAGCTTTTCTAATCTATGGCATTACTGAAATGGCAGGGTCTTCAGAAAAGCAGCTTGCAAAGCCCTCGTGCAGACCCAAGAGGCAGCAGTTCTGTCCCACCTGCTGTCCCCAGCCCCTCTCCCCATGTGTGGAGGCCAAGAACAAAGGCTAATGGCTTTTCTGCTGGCCTGATAGTCTCACCTTGCTGCACTGCCTGGCGCTGCCCCTCCTTATCAACCTGCAGATCAGCACTTTGTCACTGCAGTCCCATCAGGGCTGGCATGCTCCACTGGCTGTCCATGCTGTGAGAGCCCATTAAAGGACCAGCTTCTCTTCAGTCTCCTTTTCAGGGCCAGGATGACACTGGGGAGGCTGATGGGGCTGTGCCAGCACATGTGTCTGCAGCAGTGCTGGCAGAGCACTTCCTATGATGTGTTAGACCACCACTGCATCCACCCTACAAGGTACCCAGCTGTGTGGTAGGACACACAGGGCAGGTTTCACCCTGCCTCAGTCACAAATATCAAGGTGCTTAAACGTCCTATTGGAAACTTCAGGCTGGTGTGAGCTCACGCCACCACAGAATTTCGCCTATCGTGTCCAGCACCCGTAAGAGCCACAAGGTTTCCCCAAAAAATCACTGGGATGATGCTGGGAGAGAAGAAACATTTGCTTTTCTGCTTAAGAGACGTGGTTCCAGGTCTGGCAGTGGCCAGGTCTTAGTTGCCTTGGGTGAGGGTTGTACAGTACTGGTCCCAGCTGGGTTTCTCCCAGTTTCCCACTTTTATGAGAACTAAAAATATTTGAAAGATGTAGAGACAAAATCTAAAGCACACAGAAATCCCTCCCTCTTTCCTGGAGGCCTTGGGGCAGCTTCACCCTGGATAGAAGGGAATGAGTGCTCCCCAGAATCAGTGGCCAAAGCAGCCACTACCAGTAGCCTTTAGGCACATGGAGTGGACAGGGCACTGGAGAATGATGATATGGGGAGGCTTGGGAGCCTTCATGCAGCACAAGTGAGACTCTGGGCATTGCCCAGTATCAAAGGTGACTTGTTGCTTGCGCAGGTCCTTGAGGAGTGACCTGAAAGCAAAGCATCTGAGTCAATACAAAACAAAACTTTTTTTTGGGCTGGCTCACCAGAAAGGCAAACAAACTTTCCACTTGGGCAGGACAGAGTGGTGGTATGAGGGGAGATCAAAGAGTTCACTTAGGTCTGGGCTTTCTCAGCCCTTTTTTCAGCCCCCACTGTTAAGTATCCCGTGGAGATAAATGTTGGAAACAGGACAAAATAAAGCGAGACTTTTTAGGTTAAAAAAAATCTTATCTACATCAAAGTGTCAACCACACGTGAGCCAAATTCACAAATTATTTTTCTTGTGCCCTCTCCTTCCTCCCAAGAAACAGCATTTATCAGCAAGTAAATGATTGTCCAGAAAGAACCCAAGGAGTGTTTGAGAGGGAAGTTGGTGTCCTTGTGGAGCAGGCAGAGAGGGCAAATGTCTGTGTAAGCAGCACAAACACGGGACAGCACAAGAAGCAGAGGTGTGAGCAATTCTGGCTGTCACACTGGGAAACACCATCGCCTGGGCTCAGCCAACACCTCTGCTGGCCTTCCCAAGAGCTGGATAGGCTTCCAGAGCAAATACACTGTAGTGGGCAGGGAAGGAGAAGGAGTTTGAGTAGCCGGAAGCAGTTCCTGTGTTGGAAGCTGTCAGACTTTGCTGGGAAACTCCCCTTTGCCCTGGGTTTGTTTCTGGTCCCAGGTGGACTGTGATAAGGCAGGTTTTGGTCACACTCTGCTAAGTGTCCTCAGCGGACTGCTGGGACAGATGCCAGTGGCTGGACAATGGCAGTGACATGGTGTGGTTGGCTCTTCTTCAGTGCTCAAACAGCAGAGGGATGTAAAGTAGCAAGAGATGTCAACCCCCGGCCAGGAGAAGGGACCCATGGCTCCCCAGCGAGCCCACATCCCCAAGGCTGCAGGCTGCCCTCTGCACTTCCAACCAGGGAGACCTGTTGTCCTTCTCTTGCTCTTGGTGGCAGGTTACTCCTGCCCACCCGAGTGGATCCGCTCCTCGTTGCAGCTCATTAAACCCACTTGTGTTCACAGTCACCAGCAGAGCCAAATGCGCCGTTTAGTGCCCACTTGTCTTTGTTGCTCTATAAATATGACTGGCTGCTGGTGACACTGGTTTGGGCTGGGGCATTCAAGCTCTGGAGGTGAGGGTGGAGCGGACACCTGGGTGGCTCTGCTCTGTGGGGATTCTTCTGCCGTTACCCAGCGTGATCACACCTTGACCGCTGACACCATGGGGCAAGATGTGCTTCAAGCCCTGCAGGGAGGGGATGCTCCTGGGCAAGGCAGCTGATGACAACCCAGGGTCTTTGTCCTCCACAAGTGTCAGGCCCTGTCCAGGTGCCCTGACCCTACATCTTTTCATAGAATCATCAACGTTGGAAGAGACCTTTACAATCAAGTCCAACCATCAACGGAGCATTATCACTGTAACCCCTAAACCACATCACCCAGCGCCATGTCCAGATGCTTCTTGAACACCTCCAGGGATGGTGACTCCACCACTTCCCTGAGTAACCTGTTTCAGTGCCTGACCACCCGAACAGTGAATTTTTTTTTTCTAATATGTAATCTGAAATTTAATCTGCATT
>VZTF01003765.1:2520854-2549642 GCA_013397755.1 Cnemophilus loriae | reverse complement strand
GAGCGGTTCGAGGAGGAGCTGGCGGAGCGGCTCGGAGCACGGGCCCCCGCCGCCCTGCCCGGCCCCGCGCCGCGCGCCGCCCTCACGCACAGCGGGCTCAAGGAGACACTGCTCGACTTCCAGTGGGACCGCCCGGAGATCGCGTCCCCCACCAAGCCGCTCCGCAGGAGCCGGAGGACGGGGCTGGCTGCCCGAGAGCCCCCGGAGGCGCCGCCCGAGGGCTTCGTGAACGCCGTGTTCCTTTTCTCCCCCTGCCCGCACTCGCGGAGGGAGCTCCGGCAATTCGTGTCGGGGCACGACGCTCCCCCCTCCCCCGGAGAGCCGCCCACGGCGCAGGAGCTGGCGGAGAAACTCCTGCCCAAGAGTGTCCAGGAGTTGCTTGCGGAGCAGAAAATCACCCTGTTCTGGGTGGACACTGCCGACTGGGCTCAGGTAACGAGGTTACACCGCACAGCTCTCAGCCTTGAGCACTAACGCGACATCTGCCACGCTACTTTCTGGCATAAGTAATCTTTGGGTGGTAGGGAACCGCGCCGAGGTTCGCTTACTGCCGCATAATCTTCAGCAAGATTCCTTAAGTCTGGAGCAGAATCATCCACGTGGAGACTGAGATACATCTGCAGTGGAGCAGCTGTACAGTGTTTATTGATGGGATCTCTTGTGCTTTGAGTTAGGGGGGTGTTACAGCTGTTCAGAGTTGCAGATAAGCAGCCTGATAGTTCAGGTATGTAGATACCAGATTTAAAAAAAAAAAAAAAGAGCTTGAAAATACTGCTAACTTTTAATTCACTGGGAATAGTATTTACTTTGTTAGGTTGCTCTGAAGGCTGATAAAGTCCATAAAAGCACTCAGAAAGCACCGTGTTTAAATGCTGTGGATACGTTTGATATGCCAGCTTTTCTGAAAAAGTGCAGTCTTTATTTGTTTGCATGAAAGCTCTCTCACCACGAACCTTAACTTGAGACCTCTCTGTTGCTTTTGTTTCAGCTGATCGAATGCCCGGATCACAGTGGCTACTGGACAATGTTTGAAGTGATTTGCCAGATGGGAGGCACCATTTTGCCAGCTGAAACCTTAGTGCACTGTTTGAGTCACCCTAGGGCGGATATTGCTCCTGGCTTCCCTGGAGACTCCAGGTTCCAGGCTGTGCCTTGGACCACACTTCTGCCCCTGGATGCAACTTTGAACTGCTTGTTCTCGAGGCCATCCGTGTATCGATCGGTGTTTCCCCAGCAAGAAGGAACGTTGTTTCTCAGCATGCCTGGTAATAAAAAAAAAGAAAAATGTAGATATGCATGATAGTAACTGATCTCTCACGCAGGGTCCTTGATGAGCTTCC
Organism: Cnemophilus loriae; assembly: GCA_013397755.1. Lineage (NCBI taxonomy): Eukaryota > Metazoa > Chordata > Aves > Passeriformes > Corvidae > Cnemophilus > Cnemophilus loriae. The sequence continues at coordinate 2,548,302 of VZTF01003765.1, read as the reverse complement.
CTTGTGAATAGTGTGTGTAGAAGTAATTTCACATATTCAAAAGCCTAGGTGTTTTTCTTTTAAAGTTCTGCTTGTGCTCTGCTTCTTCTGATATGAGAACTGTTAGCCCATATTTCTGATGTAGCCTTTTCAGTTTTTCATGCTCCCAGAAGTTTGGATAAAGTGCTCTTTGCTGGTCCCACCTTATAGAGGTGTACTCCCTTATCTCATACAATTACTCAATTTAGCTAAAATAAGAACACAGATTAAAAGCCCCTTCCAAAGAACACAGATGAGCTTTAAAGCAGCATGCAGTATGCATGGGGTCTTTCTTTGGTGGTCCTTCCATGCACTCAGCTTCTTGAGAGCATGGGAAGGAGGTCCATTCTGTAACACACTTACTGCAGAGTATATTCACCGTTTAATCTTGGAACTCACTTTTTTTATGTGGAAGTTGTGTCCACCTAGATGGAAAAACCTTTTTACTTGCCTTCAGACTTTTACTTTATCCTATCCTTGCACAGGAGGAAAGAAGCAGGAAAACTGTGCCGTGATCCTGGAACCTCTTGCCATGAGCCAAAGACAACTTCAGTGTCCAGTCAGCATCTTCCTGAAAGGAAACTTGATGGGTTGGAGCTTGGCACAGGCCGGCCACTTCCTCACTGAGAGCTGGATACTGCAGAGCTCACAGGCTGAGCAGAGAGAATGTAACAGGTCTCTGTTTCATCAGCTGTTGAGGAGTCTAGTGGCTGAAGGATTGCACATGGTAAATCTTCCTCTTCACCTTAAACTAATACCTGCTCTGAAATGAACTGTGACAAAAGCGGTGGCAGTATCATGTTGTGAAGACAATAATAGTAATAAATGCTGCACCGCAAATTGCTCATTTGAAATTAAATTCAGAATATTTTTTTGAGATCGTGTAAGTCTATAACCTGCTTATAAAGTATCTGTGCTCCTTAGGTCTCTGTATTTCTAGATAATGTAAACTCTTCTCTTTTTCACTTTTTTTTTCTTTTAAAATGCAGGTTGCTGAAATATCTCTGTCTAAAACTTGGTGCCCCTGCACTGCTGTTCTGTCACCACTTTCTGAGGATATTGCAGTTCTGACTGTGCTTGGTCCTGAGAAGACTGCTGAAATTCAGGGATGCAGCATTGAAGGAGCTGTAGTGGAAGACTCTTCCCAAGACTCTGCTACTCACCTGCCAGAGATAGTGAATAGTGTGTTGAGTAAAATTGACATATCAGTGGAAGATTCTCTGGCCAGTCTGGGTAGGTGTCAGGAAATGCAAAACTCACCAGCTTTTTATCATCTCCAGATCTGCATTGGAAAAAAATCTGAAGTTAACAATTTTCTCCTTGAAGAGTCTCATTTTTGGCACTTCTTCATTGTGTCATCTGTAGCTAAGGCCTTGTGATGTGATGCAGAAAGAAATCTGTATGGGTGTAGTTTTCTGTTTTATTGACAGAGTTTTAGTTTCCATTATAAAGTAGATAAAACACAGCTACATGTGCCTGGGGACATTTTTTTAGAAGGTGGCTTCCTAAAATGTGTCACATGGGCCATCCCTGGCCAGTAAAGCCTTTGGGTGGGACTGCAGCAAGGAGGCTGCTTTTGCTCCTGTGTTTTGTGTTAGAGTGAATCTTCTCATCTTGTGATGTATTAGCTATGAAATTGCCTCTCCAGGATCAAAGGTTTGGGAACCTCTGCATTAGAGCCTCTGTGAAGGGTGAGACCTTCTGCCACTTAGTTCAGCTTTTCTAATTTTTGTATGTTGTGTGTGCTTACAGGAGAAGAAACTCCAGTGCCAGAGTGGGTCCAACGGGAACTGTCCCGTACAGGGGGTTGGCATCCTTCAGTGCTGGAAGCGTGGTATCCTGCATCAAATGCTTGTGGAGCAAGCTCGGATCTGATGGAGTCATTCAGGTATTTTTCTGAATGTCTCTGAGTAATAATCAAGGATTTCTGCTTCCTGTTAAGGGAGTATGGCTGTAGCATTGCTTAGAGTCCTAGAATTAGGTGCCTCTCTACTGCTTTTATTTCTGTACTCAGTTTACTGTTGGCTTAAATCTTGGTGTATAGACAAAAGAAACTGGGAACAGGTTGTTTGGGTATCAGTTTGTGTGGATTAAAATCTCGGTAGTTTCAGGAGTTATAAAGGTCACTTAAAATGACCTTAAGCTACGTGTGAAATGACAGACTTCAGCTTTCATGAGATGGTAAGATCCAGTGCAAGATACTAAAGATATGGTTGTGTTCTCACAGTTTGTATTTATTTGGAATGAATGAGCTTGCTGAGTGAAACGAGAGCCTAATGCAGGGTAGTTCAGAAAGCACAAAGCTGCTCATTTATTTTTGTGTTACAGGTCAGTGCCCTATCCATTGTACATTAATGTAATGCTTGTTTTGTGCTTGGTGTGACCCTTTTAAGAGGGTAGTTTGGGTTTTCTGCATCTCCTAAGTGTGTTGGGGAACAGGAGCTGGAAGAGTTACTGGCATGTGCTACTTGCACCGTATTGCTGCAGACCGGAATCTAGAAAAACCTTGTTTCTGTTCACAGGGAATAAGTGATATGCCTCCTATTCCCACCTTTTTTTGATAACTGTATTGTTCTTTCATCTAGGCTTCTGCAGGTTCCTTGTGCTAATGGGAAGGATGGTGCAGACCAATCTGATGTGGAGCTCTCAGAAAGTCTATCTGAGCTGTACCAGAGAAAATTCAGTGAAACCTCTGCTGCAGCTGGACCAGGAAATAACAAAAAAAGACGTATGTATACTTTATATGTGCGTGTTGTCAATAAAAGATGATGCATGACCCCCAGAGATCTGTACTCTTAAGTAGTAGTGTGCTTTAGATTTTTTTTTTTATTTAGGGACAGTCTCATTTACTTATTAGTATTAGGTTTGTCCTGTAGTAGGACCCAAATTACTGTAATTGAAGGCTGTGCAGTGACTGACAAAGCTGTTAAAAGCAGCATGCAGAGCTCTGCGCTTTAATTGGCTATTGAAACAGGGACTGCTCCCACTACTAGTAAATACTGCAACCTCTCAATTTTGTTCTAATTAGAGAAATAAAACACTTTCTTCTAGAAGAGTTTAATCATTGCATTTCTCTACACTAACCACAGTTGACTTTACTGTAGCCTCGTGTATCTGCAAGTCCTGCTCTGTCAGCTGTTTCTATTTCTGTGACATAAGATTGCTGCCTATATATATAATTTCTGATTAAACCTATATAAGTTCTTATGCAGAGCAGTATGCACCTGCTTTTTATTTAGAGAAGTAGCTGCCTGCTATACTTCCTATAGGTTGATTTCATGAAGAAATACCAACCTTTTGGGCCATGTTTTCCTCTAGGAGGTTACTAATTTCACTTGACAGTAATACAGAATTTAGTGTTGTGCTCTGTCTTGGATGGAGTTCCTGCCCCCAGCATGCCTGATGGTAGAACTCTTTTTTTTGTGGCATTGCAGGTGGGGTTCCCCGAACTCCAGTCAGGCAGAAGATGAAGACCTTGTCCAGATCCCTGCAGATGCTAAATGTAGCAAGACTGAATGTAAAAGCTCAGAAGTTTCAACCTGATGCTGTGCCACCAGCAGTGAATGAGAAGGTTCCACAGAAGCTTTCAGCAAAAAGATTGGATGAAAAGGTGGAAGGAAGGGCAAAGGCACTTAAAATATCAGTTGGTATGTGTAAAGTCCTGTTATCTTTCTGTCCTGATACATCCCATATGAACTCTTGATACCCTGGTATAGGAGTCCATACAGGATTTTTATGGAAGGAAGAGCAAAGGATAATAATGGAGTACTCAGTGCCAAGGAGCAGATCAGTGTTTGGGTTTCTGTATCTTCAGCATGGCAAAGAGTAGACATTTTTCCCACCCTTCTCCCATTTAGTGTCTGGTTCTTTACAAGCTAGTGTTACAGCTGCTTCTGGGGTTAGTTTCTTGCCTTGTATCCATCTGAAAAAAGCAATAAGGATTTACTTGTAAAATTTTTTTAACCAAAAGAAATAGAGGGAAGCACTCATCAAGGTATAACTGGAAATGTAGTCCTATTTACTAATTAGGCAGAAATAAAGGGCATTTCTTGACTGCTACAGTAGCCTGAAAGTTAGCTGACCTTAAGCAAACTTTGTTGATTATAGGATTGATTTAGCTTATAATATGTCATGGGCGTGGACCTGGGACTGCTTCTGTTAGTGCGCTGTGGTCTGGATGCATCTTTGCTGGGGGAAATATTTATTACTGCCCCCTCTGTTCCCCGCTTCAGCTGGGGTGAGTATTTTATCAGTGAGGTGTGGTGAACACGCATTTAGTTAACGTAGACCATTTCCTTGCAGACTTCCAAACAGAAGAGGAGCTGCAGTCCCACTTGAGTGCAAGCTACCAGAAGGCTGTTGCTGAGGGAATTCCCACATCTGCATGTGCCCAGAATATGATCATGGCCATTAAAAGGTTCTTGAAAATACAAGATGCCAAAGAGAAAGAGGTAGGTAAGAGCATGTGTACAGGGTTGTTACTTATTTGGAAGTTAGAATTACTATTTTGGGCTACCTTTCATTCACGTTCTCTGAAGTTTTATGTGCAGTTGCACTGTGATCACTGACTGCTTCTATCTGTGAGGACACAGTAGTGAAAAACTGTGGATGGTTGTAAAGAATGTGGGAAAATCCAGTTCAGTTATCAGTTTACAGCTTTGCTAAACGTTGCAAGACATCTTTTCTTTACATTGACCTCCTTACGAATTCTAATTTCAAAGACAGTATTTTAAAAAATACATTCTTGCAAACCGTATTTTAAAGAAGGTGCATCTTTTGTTTTTGCATTACATGGCAAATCTAGGCCTGGCTTTGCCAGGAAAGAGAAATTGTTCAAGGTATTTCTCACAATCTTTAGCACTATTTATAGGCTTACAATAATCTGAAACTAAAACTGGTAAACCTGTGATTAATTTAACAAAAACACTGTGAGAGACAAATCCAAAGTGGATCCAGAGTGAAGAAGGCCTGAAGCTAAAAGCAAGAGACCTCTGTGATTTCAAGCTCTAAGTTGTTCTATGTCATCATAACTTTGCTACTGAAAGGAAAAGTAATTCCTTTCCTTGAAAGAAAAGGGAAAAAACCGAACTACTTCCAAGAGAGTGGGTTGTGGGGATAACTGGGGTACAGAGGAGGAACCTGCCCTGCAGACAGGGAACAGTTTTGAAGTTCTTGCTGTCATTATGTGTCTGCAGGTGGCCTGTGTGGAAAGAGTCAGAAACCATCTCCTGAAGACCAGCAAAATGCTCAGACAACAGCATGGCTCACAGAAGGAGTCCAAAGTCAGAGAGTATGAGACTCTGTATTTACTTCAGCTTCTGAGATACTGTGGAGTTGGTTAGCAATTTTTAATGGTGGCTTTTTTGTACAGCTGGAAAAGTATTTACATGTGGCAGATGTTTCAAGGAGAATCTCTGGTTGCAGTAAAACCGTTTCATTAAATGCGAATATACCCATGCTGTGTGATAAGCACTGCAGCCTATATCTGGAATGAGCCATCTCCCTTGCCACCAAAATGAAATGCTAACTAAATTTTGCTGTCAAAAGGAACCACTTCCCTTTCCCATTGCTTTTTTGAGCACACCTTTTGCAGTAAATATGCTGTTTCCATTAGAAAAAGAGGTGGTGGATAATTACTTGTTTTCTTAGGTGCCGACTTCAGGTATTTTTGCACCTTGAGTTGTGCCTGCAGTGCCCTTCGCTGCAAAGCAACGCTGAGGAAATGGAGCAGCTGTTAGAAGAGGCAAGTAAAGTATAAACCAGGTTGTGTTTCTGCATGGCACTGGAAATGTGGACCTGGAACCTGCTTTTCCTTTGATTTTACACTAACACTTTCTATTCCTTACTAAAATATCTGGTGCTGCAGCTGTCGCACCTTAATCCATTTTGCCACCTGACTTTCTCTTCCAGGTGACAGATATGCTGCGCATTTTATGTCTGACCGAAGACCCAGCCTATCTCACAAAGTTTCTAGAGGAAATATTAGAATCGTAAGTTCTTTAGCGTGACTTGTGTGTTGCTGGGAACTGTGGTTTTGGTTGGATGTTGTCTGTGAGTAGATAGCAATCAACAGCTTTGATTTACTGCATCTTTGTAATTCTCGGAAATTTAGACATGTTCTCTTTATTACGTTTATATTTTGGTTAAAGAAAAAGTAGCTGATAAGCAAGTAAACTAATCAAAAACCCAGTTCATACTCAGTTTGTTGTTTTTTGTTTTTTTTTTTTTTCAATTCACATATGAGAAAAAGGATTTAGTTCAAACCTTGAGTTTGAAATACCAACAGTTTTGAGGAGGGGTGTATTTCATGTGGGTTCTCTCTGATGCTCCAGGTATATGAGTTCTATACCGAAGACCCTTGGAGATATTTATTATGGTCTGGGTACACAAATACCTCCGAAGCTGGCATCTGTTCTGCCTTCAGACTTCTTCAGTGATGACTCCATGACTCTGGATAGCAAATCTCCAGGCCTTCCACCCTCTTTATCGTCTGTCTTAACTCCCAGCGCTGTTTGCACTGAGAGTGATCAGCTGGAGGAGCTGCGCACCAGATCTGCCAAAAAGAGAAGGTAGTAATTCCAAACAGGAGGCAGATTTTTGTTGGCTAGATGAAAATATAATCTTGATTCTGTGTTTGAATCTTATGCAAAAGTAGAGTTCAGGAGCATCTTCATGAGAGGAAAAGCATGTTATGCTGTGCAGTAGCTGACCTATATTGTTAAAGTTAAAAGTGATTTACTGGAGATCTTTGTGTTGGGGATTCTTTGTTTGTATTAGCAAATTATGAAAGAGTTCCAGTACCAACCTTAGTTAGGAATAGCTTTTTACATTGCAAATCATATCTTAGTGTTGTAGTAAGTGAGGCATCAATGCAGTTTGCGATTTGAATTTAGGTAAACACTTCCTATCTCTCGAGTCAAACCTAAGTTTAATTATCAGTAGGTAGATAACTGTGCTTTTGATCTTGTTTTAACTTAATTTTTGTATATTTTCTAAAGGAATAATGTGTTAGCCAGGCACAGGAGCATGACAGAAGCACCACAGAACTTGCGTCAAATTGAGATTCCCAAGGTAGTCAAGAATCCCGTCAAGAAGGTAAAACTCTTCCAGAAGGATTGTGTGTGAGTTGTGATGCTTGACTGCAAGAACGCTTGCTCTGTATTCCCTTAGTAAGTGTGCCCCGTATCAGCTGTACAGAGATCAAATTGTTTTGAAGGAGAAATTGAAATAATGTGTGGTTCAGAGCTTACAGTTAATATTCATACCCGAACATAACATTGCACTGCTGCTGAGGCTGATTTCTCGTCTGTTTCAGGAGAACTTGCATTCTTACCTTGCCACTGAGAAGTCCCAGCAGATGCCTTTGTTGCAGAAAGAGACAGTGCAAGGTATATTGACTTCTGGCTTGTTCATGGAAAGGTGCATCTTCAGCACATGTTGTCCCTGTAAATTTTACTGAGCTATGATGAAATTATGCTGAAGCATGCTGGAAATCTGAAGGAAGTTTTGCTGAGTTGTGCAAAAACTTTGAGGGGGAAAAAAATACGCGGTATTCTGTGTACTCATTCGCAGAAAACTTAAATTCTGTGTCCTCAAAAGAAAACCTTGACTCTTGAAATTATTTCCATCTTCTCTGTCCTGAAAAGAAAATGGGGACAAGAATGAACTATATCTGAAAATAGGATATATCCCCACAAATACTTAATAAAAATAAATCTCGCGTGTGTTCTCTGAACCAAGATGTGCTTTGGTTGAGATTTTGTAGCGCACCTAATGTTCCACATGGGACACTGACTGTCTGCTTTTTCTGCTATGGCATCTGCTTGTAGCTTATTGCTGGAATAATACAAATAATACGAATTCAGGAGAGAAGACTGGAATGGATTTAGAGGAGGACGTGTTCCAGTTGCAGAAAAAACAACTTTTCAGAGCTCTGTAGCCCCTAAAAAGTTGTCTTTCTGTGCTGGTATATTGTTCCTATCCCTAGTGGCCCTCCAAAATTACCTTTGTATTTTTTTTTTCTTTCTTTTTTTTCTCTGCTTTTCCTTGTAATCTGATTTTTTTTTCTTGCTTTTCTTGTCTCACAGAGGTTACAAAGGTAAGGAGGAATCTTTTCAATGAAGAGATACTTTCACCATCAAAAAGGTCTCTGAAAAAGATGCTTAGAAGCCAGTCAGTATCTGCTGTGGAAGGCCTAAAATACAAATGCACCAATGAGGGCAACAAAGGTAGGACATGACTTGCACATGTCGGATTGTTGGGGAAGAGCTTTTGCTAAAATTCCTATTTTTGCATTCTCAGTTCTCTGAAACAATTATGATCTGTTTTTAATAAAGGAGAAAAGGAGATCCTTGCTGTGGTGTTTGGAGGGTGAATAATGATGGTATTGAAACTGAAACCTGTTTTTTACTGAATTCTTTACATCTCAAAAAGAAAATTAAAGTTAAAAATGCTTGGTTAAAAAAGGATCTGTGAAATAAAGACGAAGAAGGAAAGTTATCTCAGTAGGTTAACTATGTCTGATGTGGTGCTATGAATAATATTGAGGGAGTGGGAGGGAGGTGTAGACACTGGACTGAAATAATGATAGCTTGTGAATGCTGGGAGACAGCACAGTGGTTCTCTGTTGACTGTCATTCTTAAGCTTAAGCCTGTACAAAACTGTATTTATACATTTGTTCCAAATGCTTTATAGTTGTGGGATGTTACAGCTCTTGCATGATTTTTAGATCATCGCAAGTTATTGACCAAGAGAGTTGCAGAAACACCACTACATAAGCAGGTGTCCAGGAGACTCCTACACAGGCAGATCAAAGGCCGGTGAGTTCTTTCTGAATTTCTTCAGTAAGTATTGGCTGTCTAATTAATGGATGCCTAATTAATTGCTGTGAGCAGAATTACCAGGTATCGTGGTCAAAGATGATCTTCACTTAAGGCAGTAAGAGAACCAGTGGAGGCTAAATGCCACTGCTTAAGTGGGGAGAAATACTGCTTGCTTCATCATGTAAGTCAGGCTGCTTTAATTCCTGCAGCTAATGTCTGTTTGGGTTCAGTTGCTGATTCAAGAGCTTCTGAAGAAAAGGCTCCTGCTGTATTTTGTGGACTCCAGGCTGAATTGTAGCATTTTCTTTAATGTAGAACTGTTACTTGTACAGCTAGGGAGCTACCCATACTTAATTACATGTTAATAGGAGGCAAAGTGCTCATTAATGGCTCACTTAGAGTAGGCCACAAAGCAGTAAATTGGTGTAGAACAGAGTACTGGTTTTCAGTCTCTGTGGTAAGTTCTGTTCCTGTTAATGTGCTCAGTATGCTAAGCCCAAAATGTCTGTTGTTTCTCAAGGTCTTCTGATCCAGGTTGTGACACTGGTGTTGTAGAAGAATCTCCAGAGAAGGCCATATATGGTAAGCACTGATTTTTCATTAAAGGGCATTTGGCTGTGTCATAGCTTGCAAGATGAGCGTGCTTTGATTTGGCTAATTCATGAGAAGTCAGTCCAAAAGTGTTGTACTGTTCTGTTCTGATAGAATCACTTGCTGCTTATTGCTTTAACAGCTCTATACAGTAGAATTTAAGAAGGAGAGATAGATAGTAAGTCTTTTAAATGAAAAAACATGAAGGACTTGAAGGGTGAACAAGATTCTGAGCTGCTATAATTACTGTCAAACTAGCACATGCTTATTTTTAATGTAACTTCACCATGTTGTGCTGTGACCCTGCTCTGATTTCTGCTGCAACAGACAGCCACCTGGCTTTGGGGAGTGTCTCTTATGTGGGCTACTGCTGTTCCTTATCCCCAGAAGGGAAGAAAAAACCAGCATGTCTGGGCAAGCAGGAAAATGAAATTGCTAGCAAAGAGAGACAAGAGCATTAACCCATCTTTTAACCTGGATGTAACTTGCATTGAACACGGCTTTTCTAGCATTCCTTTCCATATAATTGCTAAAGAGGAATGAGAGTGATTGTGACTTAGAGGAGGGGGCATCATAATTTAGAAGGAGATTTGTATGCATAAATATTCCGAGTCTTCAAGAAAGCTGAACCTTTTCTTCACCTGCTTGCCTTTCTGGGTGAGATAGGTATCTGTAGAGAAGTTTCGTCTGAGAGTACGTTCCTTGCGGTTGTCAACTGTTCTGATGATGTTCCCATTGCTGAGGGGGAAAGAAGGCTCAATCTCCAATGTCCTTGCCTTTTCAGAAGCAGGTTTGAGAAGAAGCCCACGCATCAAACAGCTGTCTTTGAACAGGACCTGCTCTGGTGCTTTCTTTTCCACTACACAGCCCAGCTCAAAAAATTCACAGCACCTCCACCAGGGACAAGAAAAGGAGAGCTGTAAACTGCAGGATGTAGAAGGTACTGAGTGGGATTTGAGCAGACTGATAGTGCTGATCTGAAAAGCTGGCATGGATAGCTCTGAGTTTGATTTGATTTGGCTCTACAAGAGACTGTAAGAAGCTAAGAGCTGTCATGTAATATCTTCTGTAGACAGAAATTCATCCTCCGTAATTATTTTTTAATTGGTAATCTGAATTTTGTGGATGGTAAGGCAGCTCTTTCTATGATGAATTGACTGCCAACTTAACAAACCAGTCAGGCCCATCTAACAGAACACCACTGATTGTCAGTCTGCCTTCCTTAAATGCAGTGAAATCCTTGTAAAATATGGGACAGAAATCCTATAGCTTACTTTCAGTCTACTCTTTGGCAGCATAAAGCAATGACTGATGGGATCTTCTTTGCAGGCTTTCTCAGTAGGATTATCAGCTAAAAATGGTGACACTTAGTTCTTTATATTCTACTTATTAGAATCCTTAGTCATGAACCAGAACTATCTAAAGCTATAAGCTATAAATAGAATAAGAGGCCGAGGTATTTTGTACCTTTTTTTACCATTGGAGTACTGTTTCTACAGATGGATATTAATTTCATAATGGGAACTAACAATAACTCTGGTGAAGCTTTAACACTTGGTTAGAAAAGAATATGCCAGGGATATGAGCTTTTTACACTACTTTTCCACACATCTGATGTGATTCAGACAATTGTGGCATGTTACTTTATGTTAGTTAAATTGTACTGTTCCATTTTATAGGCCTTAACCAGCATTCAGACAGCCCCTCTGTCCAGACTCCCAAGAGGTTTTTCTTTGGGGCAGTCATTGACATGTGTAGTCCTGCAGTGAAGCATTCACCTGGAAGGAGGAGAACAAGAAGAGATTCCTTACACTTAGAGGAGCTCCCCTCATGTCAGGTAGAAACAGTTACCTCCCTTTCTCTTTCTTCCCATCCTTTTTCTATTAATGTTTAGTCAGACCTATGCATCTTAAATTTAGTGTTCATTAAGTCTAATCCAATGGGTTTTTTATGTTTCAAATCTTGGGAAGTAAATATGAAGGTGGATAGGTAATACTGCTGGAATAGAACAAGCATGATTCTTTAATTTATTATATTTCCCTTGCAGAGTTCTAGAAAAACACCTCAAAAATTTGCCCAGAAGCCACTCAATTCTGCCAGTAAGCTCCCGAGGAGATCGCCTCGCCTTAACCACAGGACGCCACAGAAGCTGGAGAAGACACCTGGCAAAAGTCCAGGAGCTAAGCAGACTGTAGCTAAATGTTTGGGGAAGTACTTTCCTCATCCTGCACAAAGGATCAAGTCTCCATCTGCACCAACTGACAGCAAGAGGGTTCACTTACTGCAAGGAACTGCTGAGGACTGTTGTGCAGCACGAACGATTTCCCCTCCTTGCAAAGAGTCTGGCTTGCAAACACCAAAACGTGAAGGGTTCATAGGGCTTAATGCCTCTGTATTACCTCCAACAGACTCAAATGCAACTGCTTCTTCTTCCCCCTCTGCCATCCAAGAAGGGTGTTTTACAGAACTTCGGACTCCAAGACGTTCCTTGAGATGCCTCTCAAAATTAGCGTCTCCAGTTAGTGCTCGGAGGCAGATCCTCACAAAGGAAATTCAGATGCAGTCAGATCTGTTACCTCAAGCACCTAAAAGGACTCCCAGGAAACCTGAAGATCCAGGTTCAGAGTTACGTACCAGCCCACTGAGTACAGAAATACCTCAGCTTGTTGTGAGGCAAGAGCCTCTCTGTAGTTCTCCACTCCGTGAAAGTTCCACAAACACTGTGACAATCTGCTCTTCTTCCTACACGCAGGCTGAGGAGTCTGACTGGGAACCTGGTGCATCTAAACCATCTTCTCAAAAGACTCCAGGTGTTACTGGCACTTCACTGAGGTCCCTACTTCACACATCCAAGCAGGCCAAACGTGAACCAGGTTCTAGAGGAGAGAGCCTCACACTTACATGTGCAACACTTTCAGAAAATAAGGACAGTTGTCGTGATAGTGGTGGTAACTGTTCTGTAGAAAGCCTTCAGCTTCATCAGTTCCAAGTTACTGAAAATACCCCTGTATTGGAGAAAAATAAACAGATGGATAGAGTGTCTCAAAAGTCTCCTTCAAGGGAGGACTTGGAAAATTTGGAAAACTATTTGTCTTCAAAGCCTTTTGCTGGAGGGCAGGAACATGCACAGAATGCTGAGAGAGACTGTGAGCCATCACTTAAGGGGGAGAACTGCAGTGCAAACACCTGTGAGTCCTTCCTAAGTGATTTGCAAACAGTTAGTGATGACTTGGAAGCAAGAGCTCTGCTGAGGGAAGAATATATGGGGCTGAAGGCTCCATGTCTCAAGAGACGCTCCAGATTTGCCCTGAATACTTCGCCTCCTCTGCAGAAGTCTGCTCCTGCCTATTCCTTACGCTGCACTGCAGACAGGAGGCAGCGGGAGGCTGCGGCACGGATGGGAGAGCCTCAGTTTGTAGCCAAGTTCTCGACTCCTGAAAGTCGTTGCAAACTTCCTTCTGCCAGCCCACCAACGTATGAAGTGGAAATTGAAATGCAAGCTTCAGGCCTGCCCAAGCTTCGCATTAAGAAAATTGGCTCTTGCTCATCGTTGGAAGTTCAACCTGAAGCAAGTGCCAGCAAACCCAAGGGAGGAGAAAGCCCCTTCAGTGATTTTGCTATGACCTGGTGTAGCAAGCACCCAGGAAAACTAGCAGCTGCTTGTGTTTCTCCATCCTGCTGCCGTTCTTTCCACAGTACACCTGGGAAAGGTGCAGGACAGACTTACATATGCCAGTCATACACCCCAACAAGCTGTGCCTCTAGTGTCACCTCCCCATTCCCGTTGGAAGCAGGAGTTCTCCGGACGCCTTCTCCAAAGCAGAAGGGGAAGACTACTCCTGATGCCATCAATGACTGGCCTCGGAGGAAGAGAGCAGCAGGCAGCACTGCTGGTGTGAGCTGTGGTCAGAGCGAGAGGAATGCTGATGAACGGACACGGGTGTCAGCAGGCAGAGAGAGAATGATGAGGATCTCAGAACATTTCAGCAGCAAAGTAACAAATACTCTTGGGGAATTTGAACTGGAAGGTATTTGCAGGCTCCAGGATCAGGCATCTCCTAGTGACTCTGAACCGAGGGCTGATGAGGACTCTGCCATGGGAACTTTTGGTTTGAAGTCTCGGAAGCGGGTCTTTACTTGTCTATCACCAGAAAAGGAGGAGAATCATGGTGCCAAGAGATCATGTTCTGATAGGTGCAGCTTGGATCTCAGTGGCTTTTCCACAGATGAGGGCAGGAGAAGCAAATCAAGGACAGACTCTGTACTTCCTGAGAATCCAGGAGCGTGTGCTCTCAAAACACTGGAGCAGCACAGTTGTTTAGGGGATGATGATGTCTTCCTTTTGTCAGGTAATTAAATGGCACGAAGGACACTCCATTGAAATTCAGATGTGGTTAAAAATGGGGGTTAGACAAAAACAAGAACACTATTGTTTTCTGTGTAATTATCTGAGGGAGAATGAGGTGAAAGGGGAGTGGCTTGTAGATGACATGGAAGATAATTATGTGGAGAGGCAGACTGGATATGAGGAGTATTAATGATGGAAGAGAGATCAGAGAAATATGAAAGAGCAGGAGGCTGGAGGAACTATAAAAGGAAAGTTTGAGAACTTGAGGAGAAAGGATCCCAGTTGCATCCAGCTGGTGATTTGTTTAGGTTTGTGTTGATGCCACTGGCTGTTTCTGTCCAGGATTCAGCTCTGAAGCCAACAGTCTTAAGTCTAAAGCTTGGTTGCTTCAGTGTAGACTGGAGCCTTGGCAGGGTTAGTCCTGTGGATGTTGGTGTTTATTGGTGCTCCAGTTCTCTCTGCCTGTGGCTGTGGGCCCCTTGAAAGTGGCTGCCAGAAATTACTCCCTTGCTAGCAATAATGTATCAGTAGGTGTATAGGTTTAAGCTGCCTCTTGCTTTTACTGTGGGTACAGACGATTCAGCTGACCTTGGTAAAACAGGTTGTTCAGCTCTGTAAACAAGGCCTTGTGAATTTCAAATACTTAATCCAGTATTGTTGTAGAAATTACAGGGGGCTGTGGCAGGTGTTGAAATGAATATTGAAATGACGGATCTCTGTAGTCATTGCACTAAGCTTTGGTGTCTGTTTTCTCTTGCAAGGAAAGATTTGTATACAGAGGGAGTGTCTTACTCAACATTATCACAGAGAAAAAAGGCCAAACCTTTAAGCAACATTAATCCATATTCAGGACATGAAATAATAGCAGTCTTTAGCCTTAAGGTGGTCCTGCAAGAGACTTTCTGTACCTATAGACCTTGTATTTGTATTTCTAGATCATTATGGTTGTAACAGTTTTCTTCCAGGACATGTGAATTACCTGTGTTTAATACAAGTGAAGTGATTTTTCTGCTAAACCAGCTAAGAAAATTAAATGTGCTAAGAGCTGATTCCAGACTGCCATTTACCTTTCTCAAATGCCAAAACACCACTGTGGAAGCCTAGAGTTTGTTTCAGATAAACTCAAAGTACCTCTTGTAGTGATGGCAGTTTTGAGGTAGCATAAAGGCCGTGTGTGAGACTTAACACTTGAGCTGTTGAGTGGTTTTGCTGCAACACCTCACTGTGCTTCTCCAGGCTCCACTCCACCCGTGAAGAGTGGACTTTCTGCCAGCAGCATTCTGGCCTTGACTCAGTCTCCACTGCTGTCCCCACCACCAGCTCGGAGAAAGCGTGTTCAAGGTAAGCACAAGTGGGGAAAGGCTGGGCTCGAGCAGACTGGCTGTGCTCTCTGCTTGCCTCCAGCTAATACAAATAAAATCATGCTGTGCTGGGTGTTGGGCTTTGGGCAGAAAACCTGTGACTGTACCTGCCTGACACTGTGTTCAGTGTCTCAATCTCACATGCTTACAAGAAACTTGGCATGAACTGGAAAGTTTGGAAGGAGAGGTAGCAATGAAGAGAGTAGCTACATGGGAAGTGCAGCTTCCAGTTCTTGTTGTCTCCACTTGGTATTTGGCTTCTTGGAATCACCAGTTAATTCTGGTAAATTGTGGCTTTCATGTGTTCTTTCTGTTTTAGTAGAAGAAGAATCTGATGCTGTCCAAATTAGTGCCGACCAGGAGCTGTCTCCATTCCACATCATGGTTTCCAGGAGGCGTCGCCTTAGCAGGACTTACTCACGGAAAAAGCTGCTCAGCTGAAGTTTGGAGCCAGGATAGCATGGGAAACTTTGTATTATCCCAGCTGTACAACACACCTTTTAACCAAGACCAATATTTGGTGCTGGACTGGAGCTGCCTTGTGCTGGTAGGAGACTGGATGCAAGCACATGGCAGTAGAAATAAGAACCACTCTAAAATTGTATGGTTTCTTAAACATCACTTGCAGCATCTCTCCATCCATTCAAAGCCCGGCTTGGTCTTTCTGCTAGTGGAACCTTAGAGTGAGTTCTGCAGTGAAGGTCCAATTCTCCCAGGTCAAGAGGGAGAATTGTGACTTTTCTACAGCTTTCTTGTAAAATAAACTGGTATGAATTTTCATTGTGTCCCTTAATCCAAAATCTGTCTTTGGCTTGAGGGATGGGGGCTGCAGGAAAGAGGATGCTGGAGGCAAATGGGTACAGAACAAGCTGTGTGCTCCTGCTGTGTCTTGTCCTGATACTAAATGGATCCCTCTGTTAATTGCATCCACTTTGCCACAGCTTGGTGGGAAAATAACAAGTGGATTAATTAATTAGCCAAGTGCCAAGAGTACAGAAAAGGGGAAAGATAATTTAACTGAGAACAGCTTTGTAGATTATGAATGGTTTGGTGTATCTGCTCCTGGCTACTGCTGGATAAGCAGATGCTGATGGAATGACTTCATTGTTGTTTTCTGAAAACTTGCAGTAAGCCAGAGAGAATTGGCTGGGGAGGTGTCCTTGAGAAGTAAAACTTGGATGGAATAACTGGAGAGGACAGTTTCAAGACCACTCTTTACCAAACTGAGTCATGGATTAAATAGTGATTTAGTTGCCCGTGACACATTTGTGTTCTAACCCCATGAAGAGAGCAGGAGCTATGGTTCAGTGCCTGAGGTGTAGCCTACAAGGGGCTAAAACTGCATAATATTGGAAGGGCTGAATTTTTTCCCTTGGGATAGTGATCTATTTGTGCATAGCAGGATCTTGGGGAAGTCACCCCACTGTGTCTACTGACTGCACGGGAGGTGGAGAGCTGTGAAGATGGTGTGACGTCATCCTAAAACAAGGCATGGGAAACCAGAGGTTTGTTAGGTGGCTTTAAGGCTTTGAGGGACTAGATGGGATTGAGTGGAGCTCGTTTCCTGGACACACTATTTGTTGCAGGAAAGCTGTTACTTTCCCCCTGGGAAGAGGGGCAGAATCCTGTGCTTAGCAGTGATTGCTTTGCTTCTGGGAGGGCTGCACCTGCTTCAAGGATGTGGAGTGACCCAAGCTTGGAGCTCCAAATCTACTCCTTACTTCCAAGTAGGATGGATTGTTATTTTCCCTATTGAAGGTCTTTGTTTTCAACAGCAGGAAATAAAGTCTCTGAACTTAATCTGGTGCAGCTCAGCCACATCCAGAGCCCTCAATAATATCCCCCCCCTCACTGTCACACCACTACAGGCAAGGTCAAGGATGTAGGAGACAGAAGGTGGTTCTTACAGCAGATGCTGGTTTTTAACTTGGTGTGTTACTCCTTAAGTAGTGGTTGTGGTAGCTGTTCTCATTTGAGGCTGAAGCAGTGGCTTGTTTTTTAGGGTCAGGTAGTCAAGCAGCCCTTTGCCCCTGCCCCTTGCCCTTCTTAAAGCAGATATCTGAGCTTTCATTTCTTGCTCTGCCAGAGTTAAACTTAGTCCCCCTTCTTGAGCTGTCAGTGTTAAGGTGCAGGATTGTATTTAGTCTCCCTTAAATCCAGACTGGAAGTTCTTTCAAGAATATGAAAACTCTACTTAAAGCAGCTTAGAGGCTGCAACAGAAAAACAGAACCAGAGTTACTTTTACCATGGATGTTTCAGACAATTCTGCTGCTGGCTGGAGATGCTCTTCCTGTGGCACTTTACTGTAGGATGCCTACTCGATCTGGCTGGGACTACTTAAACAAACCTGATATTTAAACGTTAGGGCAACACTGTGACAGCAGCTGACTACCCATGCAGTGAGATTTAAATACAACTTCTTTCCTACACACTCGGAGTAAGTGGCCCCTGTGACAAGTGACCATTTCATAAAACTCACTCTGCTTTATTAGAAAAGTTATAGTAGAAATGTAAAAAACCCAAAGTTACTACAAAAATCTATGTACAAATTCTGCAGGACTGCAGAGCATCTCCCTCTGAGGCTGCCAGGGCTGAGCAAGCCCTTCAGCTGAGGATTCCAAATTGTAAACAAGTTTTTAGTGTTAAGAGGCCTGGAAGGAAGGTGTCACTGCTTCACAGTGTTTAAGCTGCTGAGGGAGCAGAGGAAGAGCATCCTGTCAGTACTGCCTGGACTGGCAGCAACATGGAGAATGTAGGCTGGTGCCCCCACACCTTACACACTCAGCTCCCTTATGCTGGCAAGTCACATCTTTCTCTTCCTCAGGCCTCTGAAATGTAACAGGGTTGTAGGCAGGCTCGCTTGTGGGGCAGGAGGGCTCTCAAGCTCAGGTCAGCACTACCCCTCAGGGCTCCCTGCCCTGTGCCAGGTGAGTGCTAAGCCTCCTCTAGAGCGGGTTTTTCCTCACGTCTATCATGGCAGGGTGATAAGGCACTGGGCTCATGTTCAGGCTGGCTCTGCGCAGCTCCCGGCGGGGCTTGGGAGCAGCAGCCAGGCTCCGTGGTGGGAGCAGCTCGTGGGGCTGCCCCGCTCTCAGCGAGTGCTCTGTGTCCCTCTGCCGAAGGTCGCCGGGGCTGTCGCTGGGCAGCGAGGAACGTCTCCATGTCGAGGGCAAGGGGGCGTGCACCAGGTCCCTGCTCTCATCCCTGGCCCGAGGGCTCTCTTCAGCAACAGCTGGAGGCACGGGCTGTTCCCTGAGGCTGGATTCCTCACAGGTCACAAGCTCAGGGGCAGCTCTGTCCCCAGCCCCATGAATGCTTCTCTCCATCCCTGCTGGGAAAAGTTGAGGGTACAGTGAGGTGAGTATCAGGATCTCTACTTTCCTCATCAAAACTGGTGCCTGTATAGCAGTTGCTGAAGGACCTGTACATACACTGCTCTGGACTGCTCCGAGCTCTCACTGCCAGGCATGGGAATTGAACCTCCCTTTTAACTTGGCAGGAACAGCAAAGCCCTAGCCGGTGTTTCCTCTCACCTTTGGTCTGTCCAGGATGGAGGTTCATGTTACTCAGTCTCTGGTTCAGCTCCTGGTTTGCCCACATGTAACGGCTCAGCTCCTTTTCCAGCACCTGAATCCTTGCCTCATACTGCAGCTTGCTGCTGGCCAGCCCCTCGTCCATGTGCTCTACAAGAAAAAACAAGGCTATTTCAGCCTGGGAGCCCTGTGAAGGACAAAAGCAGTAGCACTGCTGCCCGTCTGGGGAGCTGGGGGGTTACCACGGCTCTGCTGCAGCAGTAACTGCATGTTCTGCTCGTGCTCTTTCTGCTGCAGGGTGAGCTGCCGGTCCATCTCCAGGCGCTGGCGCTCCACGGCCGCCTCCAGCCAGCACACCAGCTGCTGCTGCTCCTCCAGCTGCATCTCCAGCTCTGAGAAGGCAATGTGCTGCCTGTGCTGATCCTCTCGCAGCGTCACCACCTGGCCAGGGCCCAAAAGCAAGGAACACTTCAGCCCCTTCATGCCTGGGAAGATTTCCTGCCCCACTGAGCCCCAGTCAAGTTAGTTTATTGGTACAGCTTACAAAGGTTAGTAGTGCTGGGATGTCAGAGCTGCCTCATGGAGGGAAGAGCAAGGTGTGGCCGCAACTGATGTGGCAGAGCCACTGCAGGGATCTATGCATCCTATGACTAGTTAAGCCCCTCTCCCAGTGGGGTCATGGTGCTGTGGCTTTGTGGCCTGACTTTACAGGGCAAAACTACAGTATGATGCAAGGAGAAAGCTTGACACTGAGGAAAACAAGAGTTTCGTCAGATCATCATTTCTGTTAACAAGTGCTTTCAAGCTGTCTTATGTTTATTATGTGTTCTGGCTGGCTAATAATGCAATCACCAATAGCCAGTAAACGAAATACAGCCCCCACCAGCACAGAGGGCAGTTGTCTCCCACCTTGTCGAAGTACTTGCAGAGCAGAGCTCGTGTCTCGGAGGAGGAGAGGTAGCTGAGCTTGGCCATGAGGTTCATCTCACACTGGGACAGCAGGCTGGCCGAGGCCCGCAGGACTCGCTGCCTGCATGTGATGGACTCATTCTTGTACTCAATGGCTGCATCCAGAGCCTCGATTGCCTCATCCAGCTGGAATAAGATCCGTTCTTCCTGCCAGGGCAGAGCTGTAGTTACTAGGGAGCAAAGGGTTTGCTCTGTCTCACTCTGCCCTAACCTTCCTTGTCATCTCAATAGTGCTGGTGAGAAGCTGAGACATGCACAGTTTGGGATGTGGGGGAGCATCTGCTAACGACCTCATGCTCAGTCTTTACTTCTCTCCTACAACCTCCTGCTCCCCGGCCCCAGCAGAGGTACCTCTGGAGACAGCAGGGTGCCCTGACGAAGCTTGTTGTCGAGCTCCAGCCTCTGTTTGAGCAGCTGGTCCTTCTCCTGGCGCAGGCTGTTGATCTCCTGGCGGATCTGCTGCTGGTCATGGGCACTGCCGTGACGCAGCTGCCCGTTCTTCTCACTCAGCTCCTTTTCCAGGTGCTCCAGGCGGCTGGACACGCGCACTATGTCATCTGTCAGGGCCTGCAGCAGAGGATGCTCAAGGGGATCTGCTCTGAAGGCAAGTTGGGCCCTCAGCCCTATTCTACTCCCTCTGTAGATCAAGTGACCTCTCAGGCAGACATAAACAAGGGCTACCTCAAACCACTGAGCTCAGAGGCACACGACAACCAGACTCTTTCATAGAGACAAGATTTCCTACCCACTTCCCAACACCACCTCATCCTGGCCTGCAGCCCTCCGCCAGACCCAGGATGGCACCCAGGTCTTCCAGCCTCCACCTCTGCTGGAAATCAAGCAAAGGGTTGAGGTGTCACACTCTTGTCCTACCTGGCTGGAGCGCAGCCGTTTGCTCTCCAGGCCATTCTTCTCCTGCAGCAGGGCTTCCTTTTTGGCCACAATAGCTTCCCGCTTCCTCAGCTCATCTTCCAGCTCATCCAGAGCCCGGCGCTGCTCGAGAACTTTATCCATCTCCATGTCCAGCCACTTCTTCTGTTCCTCAATTTTCTGATGGAGGGAGAAGCAAAAGGCATGTGTGTGTGTGCAGACAGCAGCAGCAATGCCCAGGACTGCTGGACTAAAGAGCAGTGGGGCTGAGATCAGAACAAGAGTCCCTATTCCATCTCTGCTAACCCCCACAGCCCAGATTCTGCTAGTTTTATCATTCCAGCTCCTCCAAGAGGCAGAGCTAAACTAAATTCCCAGCTGTCAATGAATTAGTGGAGGGCACATCTCCCACCACCCTTCTGCTAACAGACAAAATTTCAAAGCTTCTTTACCAATGCTAGGATTTAGAAGAGATCCTGGTTCTGGGGGTAAGACAAGATCTTAAGTCCTCTGCTACTAGACGCAAATGACATTATGGACTGTTCTTCTAAAGGGTGGGATGGGCTCAGGTCCGTTTTCAGATCTCCCCCATCAGCCTGCAGTCTGCCAAGCATCCCCTCTGAACAGGAAAGCAGAGGCAGGCTTGCTGTGTGTACCTGCTGCTGCTCCAGGCTGATCACAGAACCGTTGCTGCCACTCCGCCGCTTCCTCTGGAAAGCCGCAATTTCCTCTGTTTTGATGCGCAGGATTTTCTGGTGCTGCTCGTGCTTCAGTTCCAGTTCCTGCGTGTGAAAGAGCAGCCGTGAGCATGGAGGGAGTGGGAGATGTTTGCCCTACGGCCAGGGGCTGAGGGACAGCTTATGTTCTCCTCTTTTTCTTTGGATACTCTCCATCTCCACGCTCTCCAAGACAATCAGAGACCACAAGAGAGCTACCCTGCCATCATGCAGAGCCTACCCATTGTCATCCTCACAAACACCACAGAAGCACAGCTGCTCCTGCCCTCTCCTACCTTGACTCGGTGCTGTCCCTTGTTCACCTCTGTCTCCAGCCGCCGTTTCTGCTCGCTCTCCTCGCGCAGCCGCCGCTGCAGCTGCCCCTGCTGCCGCCGCATCAGCTGAATGTTCCTCTCCAGCTCCTGCACGCGCTTCTCGCTCTGTGCCGAGAGCGACACCAGCCTCTCCGTCGCCTGCTTCTTCCTGCACAGAACCTGCCGGAGGGTGAAAACCACCCTTGGCCTCGGCATCTCCCTGGTTCCCTTTGCAGAGATGCCCCCACCCCTGCCCCTGCTCAGCGCCGGGGTGGGCAGAGCCCTTCCCCCTCACCTGTGCCTTGCTCTGCGCGGCCGCCACGCGTGTGCGATACTCCTGCAGCTTGCGCTTCTCCCCGGGGTCCCACGGCTCTTTGCCCTCCAGCTCCTGGAGCTGCTTCTGGCTGTCGCTCAGCTCTGCCCGCACCTGCTCTGCTTCCTGCTCCAGCTCGCTGATCTTCTTGCTGTACTGCCTGTTCAGAGCCTGGGCGTCCTTGCCTGCAACACAGCCCCCTCTCTCACAGCCAGGATCCTGACCCTTCCTCCCTCTCCCCAAGTATTTTTGGCTACACAGATTGAATGTTCCCTTTCCTTCAGCCACTCCAGAGAAGGGACAAACCAGTGGGAAGGGTTTCTGTCAGCTGGAGAGATGGAGAAACAAGGCTCTGTTGCTTATAGGGGAAGAGACTCAGCACAAGCAACACGGAGAGAAGATGAGGATGGAAGCAGAGACCAAGCACCACGACTAGAAGGAGGTTTCATGGGAAATGGGTGCATATTCCTGCCAGTAGCTCTGCACCTGTCTTAATGAGCTCTGTGATCAGCTCCTCCTTCATGCGGATGTTGATCGCCAGCTCTCGGATCTTCTGCTGTGCTTGCACCAGCCTCCACTCAGAGTCCTTCCCTGGCAGGCGCTCCCAGGAACCAAGCAGTGACTCCCGCTTCCCACAGACCTCTGGAACACAGATTCCCAGGTAAAGAAAGCCCCATCTTAGCAGCCGGGTGACAGAAGGACAATCTGATCTTGGATCTGTAGCCAGAGTCTGGCACAGCATTTCCCAGAGTCCCCTGCAGCTTCCACCAAAACACACACCCTTGCCAGACCCTAGGAGTTCAAGTTTCTCCCTAACAAAAGCAGCTGGGCTGTCAACTGCTCCATTTTTGAACTCTGGGCTCATCCAGGTGGGACACCAACATCACCCAGTGAAGCACCGCCAGCCCATGGAAGATTGTCCAACAACCTATGTTTGCTACTTGCCTTTTGACAGCTCCAGCTGCTCCTCCTGAATTGAGTGCGCACTGCCTCCATTCGGTTCCTCACTCAACTTGAAAATCTCTTTCTTGCTCAAATTTTGGATCCCATTTCTAGAAGGAGAAGCAAATTAATCAGTTTGGTCTGGGCATGGCTAAAGCTGTTCCCAGTAAGGACCCTCATGATCCACAGGCTTCAGAAGGAGATGGAAACAATAGCTGTGGTCAGGAATGATGGTAATTAGCTCCCCAGGGAGCAGTAAGGTGTCTGAGCAGCATCACTGCCCCCACAGGCAGCATCTGCCCCTACATCAGACATGAGAGCTGAGCTGCAGCAGTGGGACAGCCACGTCACTGCCAGGGCACTGCACAGGTCTGGGACAGCCCCAACTCACCGGCGCTGGGACAGGGACCGTTTCTGTTCCCATTCCTCCAGCTCCTCTCCCGAGGACAGTTCTGATGGCTTCTCTGAGTCCTGGCTGAGCTCCCTCCTCAGCACCACATCTCTGCCCTCAGGATCGCCAGTCGGGCGCTGTGCGTGGTTTGGGTGCCAGCCTGCCGGCTCCTCCTTCTGCAAGGAGAGGTTGCTGCTGAGCTTCTGGGACACGGAATTGGAAAGAGAGGAAACAAGCTGTATGAGAGCCAGTGTTAGAAAAAGCGGCTCCCAGCTGAGCATCACTGCTAGACATAAAGGAAAGCAACACAAGGGATTGAGTGTATTTTCAAGAGAACTGGTGTGTTGCCAGACCCAGCTGCCTGTGCTTCTGCTGCTCAGACACTGAACAAATCCTGGGACTCACCCACAACATCAAAGTAAAAAGCCTCAGTTTTGAAGCTGGGCTGTTTTTGCCAGAGTTGTAAAACTCTGGATTTGAACACTGAGCACAGTCCTCTGGACTACACTTCTGACAAGGGTCACATTCAACAGCAGGGAAAAAGCTCTCCTACAGTGGAGAGCACCCAAGTGAAGAGGCAGCAGTTCTTTGATGGCACAGCCTCGTGCCCTCACCTTCTTGCAAAGAGCTCTTCCACTCTGCTCAGGAAGCAGCCCCGAGGGAACCCCACCAAGGCCATGGGACGGGGCAGCATCCAGTGGGGCTGTGTGAGGTCTCTGGCTGGCAGTCACCAGGTGAAGATTTTCCAGCAGTCCTGGCACACAGAGGTTTGGCATTGCCATCTCCAAGCGCACGTGCAGCTCTGAGATCTTATCCTGCTGCTCCTGCAGTTTGTCACTCTAGGAAATAATGAGAAAAATGTGGTTACATACATCCTGATCTGAGACCCACTGCAGAGGAACCTGAAAGCTGGGCTGAGGGCCCCTGGGCAGGAAGGAGAGGAATGGGGCAGGGCCCTACAAAGAGAGCAGAGCCGAGAAATACCTGCAGCTTATACTGTTCCATGGCATCCTCCAGGGCAGCCAGGAAATCACGGTTCTCCTCCTCCAGGCGTTCCACTTGCCTCTGCAGCTTGGCCACCTGCTCATCTTTGATGGACTCACACTTCTTCTCGGTGCTCACCTGCTCCCCAAAATAAAAGAGAGGCAGCATCAGCATCCACCTTTGTCCTTCCCTTCCTGTGCTGGACTCTGCAAGGACACAACAGCTCTGCAGACCCAGATTCTTCCTGTGCAATACATCTCTCAGCTGCAGCTGAATCCAATTTCTCCCTGCCTGCTGGGAGGACCACGTCCTTCTGCCTCCCTAGGGCCTCCTGGACAGGTTCCTTCTCCTCCCCTCCCTCTCCTGACCCTTCCATCATGCCGTGCTGGGGCTGCTGTGGCCATGAGATGAACCCAACCTCAGAGCTGTAACACCCCACTGCTACCTGGGCTTTTGCCAGCTTTGAGCCTTGTGCCTCGGGGCCCTGGTCTTCCATGGAGGTGCTCTCAATGCCGCTATCCAGCCCGGCTGAGGTCAGCTCGCTCCTCTCGCTCTCCACGGCGCACAGCCACTCCTTAACGCGCAGGATCTGCTCCACGGTCAGGTTGCTGTCCTCCTGGAGCTCCATGAGCAGCCGGTACGCGGCGTCGGTGCAGGTGCGGTAATGGGCGCACTCGGCCAGCAGCCGGGCCGTGGCGTCCGGCGCGCAGCGCTTGGCGCTGGCCGAGCGGTGGATGATGCGGGTCTCGGAGCGCTGCCGCTGCTCCAGCGCCTTCTGCAGGTTCTTTATCTGCAGGTGGAGCTCCTCGATGTGCTCCGTCTCCTTGCGGCAGTTCACCACCGCCTTGTTCTGGATGTTCTGAGCCCGGTTGGCGTAATTCAGCGTGTTGAGGCTCTCGTCGAAGTCAGAGGATGATGGGCTGACACAGGCTATCATCACGGTCTGGGCATTCCCCCCCAGAGAGTCTTTCAGGATCCTAAGGAAAAGCACGGGGATTAAAACAGCGGAAATACAAAATAACACAGGAAACAGAACGTTTTCAACCCTTTTCAGAGGTTAAGCCCAAGGAAAATGATGTCCTTGCTCTGTAGGTGGTTTGGCACTAGTGAGGTGAATGGAATCATTAAGCAGAGGATTAACAGTTTGCATCATGGCAAGTTTCCATCCAAATAACCCCTGACGTTGGGAGCTCCCTGACTCTGTGATCACTGCGAGGAATGTGCTGCCAAGGTCCTGCTGCAGATTGCAAAGGGCACCTGCTCGAGCTAAGAACTAACCGTGGACCATTAAACAAGCCTACTGGAAGTATTTTTTATTCCCTGCCAGGCAGGAAGGGCAGGATAACCCCCAGCAACATCTCATCTCAGCTTCAGCAGCATGACTCACGCAAGCCTCGTGTCATCTCCAGCACTGCAATGAGCTAGGTCTGCATTTTTATCCTGGCCTCATTGCTCCTCGAGATTCCCTACATTAAAAACCCACAGAGAGGGCAGACCTGTAAACTGAGCCCATGAGACGTGGGGAGTCCTGGTCCCAGTGGTACCTGGTGATTTTGGAGTCCCTGTATGGGATGTGGGTGGTCTTTCTCCGAGGATCTCCCAAGGCACTGATGACGTTGCCCAAGGCCAGGAGGCCACAGTTGATCTGGATACTCTCCTTCAGCCTCTCCCCTGTGTTTCCTGTCTTCACAATTCGCTCTGAGCCCGCCAGGTCCACAAAATGAAACTTGGACACCAGGACCTGTCCGGCGGCAGGCACAGCGGGGGGGCGGTGGTGCAGGGGCAGCCGGCCAGCCCCACGCCGCTGCTCCATGGTCACCGTGAAGATGGTGTGCGAGCGGCTCGACTGCCTGTTGATGTGGGTGGCTCCCGTGTGCTTGGCTGTGTTCCCCATCTCCAGCAGGCTCAGCACCTCGTCCAGCCCTTCCACTTCTGACTCCTTCACGCCGCAGAGCACTGCAAAGCAAAGGCAGCTGTGGCTGGGAGGGATGGGCTGCCCGAGGATGCAGCTCCTCTGCATAGCCTGCTGCTGTCACCCTGCCCGTACGGGGCCTTGCCCAGACCAGCTTTCAGGACTAAGCACAGCAAACTGCTGCAGGAGACAAAAAGGATGGAGGGAGAAGACGTGGCTCTGCCTTCATGGACAGACAACCCAGCTCTGGCCTACAACATGGAGAGAAAAGGAGCCCGTGCACAGCCACACATACCAATGTTCCCCTTGTCATCCTCCCGGATCTGGATGTCTTTGCTGGCTGTATCCACCTGCAGCAAGTCCCGAAACTCCTCCTTGTACACTTCCAGGTAGGACACTCGGACCGTGTAGTCGATCAGGTCATTCTCATCGATGAGCCTGAAGGTCTCGGCCATCGCTCGTGGGATGATGCCTTGCTCATCTTCATTGATGGAAGCTGGCAAAGAGAGGCGCATGCTCATGGAGAGCAGGGAATGTCCAGGGAGCCCACGCTGGCTGGGGACAGACTGAGGTCAGAAGCCTGCCTGCAGCACACGTCAGCTGGAAAAGAGCAGCCTCACAACTCTCCCACAGCTCAGCCCTCGCAGCCTGGGTTAAACATCCCACAAGATCTCTTGGCAAATCCTATCCCACTGCTGTGCTGGATTTCCAGTAAAGCTGCTTGTTTCCAGTCTTTCCTCAAGAAGGAAAAAGCACCTTAGCATTTTAGTGAGTATCAAACACCATGCCTGCAGCTACAGTGTGCTGTCCTTTGAAGCCAGCATGACTCCACAACTCTTCCCAGCTCCGAGAAGTTTTTTCTTTTGGTGCTTGCAGCTTGCTTGTATCTGGCCACAGCACTCTGCTGTCTGAATTTTAAATGTTTTTCCTTTGGTCTTCATCAGCCATGTAAAATGGCAATTCCCAAATTTGGTGCAATGATAGCCTGAACTGGGAGACTGAAAACAGACGTAGATCAAAAGTATGAAACAATTTAGTGTTTACAAATGATGCAATTAACTAAAGATGACTGAAATGTTTACAGTGCATCCTCTGTAACAAATCCCAGTGCCATTAAACCAGAATGAAAAACTTTTCTCTTTCCCCATTTCCTTCATATAAAGAAACAAACAGGATTAACACTTGCAAACCTCCCTCTCCTTCAGGTTTATTTCAGGACCTAGGACTATCACCACCACCTCCAAAGCTAGTGGAGGACCAGGTCCTGTCACTTGTCCTGCAGTGAAAGAGGAGAAACCTACACACTGTGATCTCCAAGGAATCCATGGGGGGTGGCTACAGCAACATAGGCAGGGGGGAAGG
>VZTF01003765.1:2430069-2519556 GCA_013397755.1 Cnemophilus loriae | reverse complement strand
GGATGCGGCTGGGCGGGAGGGAGGATGCGGGCGGTACTCGCTGCACCGCGGGGAGAGCGGCCAGGGGGAGCGGGGGACGCGCGTGGGCTGCCGGAGTTGCGCGGCGGCTCCCGGGTGCTCCAGAGAAGGCTCTGTCACTCGGGAGATGCTCCATCACTCTTGGGATGCTTCATCACTCACAAGGGACTCCATCCCTCGTGAGATGCTTCGTCACGTGCGAGGCAGCGCTCCGTTAATCGTGAGGTGTTCCATCTCTGGTGAAACGAAGTTCCACCACCCAGGAGATGCTCCGTCGGTCACAAGGGACTCGCATCTCTCATGAGCTGCTTCATCACTGACGAGACACTCCAGCTCCTGTGACATTCCTCCGCTCCTCGCAGACATTCCCACGATCACCGTGGGGAAGGGACAAGGGGCTACGTGGCCCTGCCGAGGCACAAAGTGCTTGAGGTGGAGGCGTGGGCACCTCCTGGGACGCAGTTTGCGGAGCAGCTGGTGCAGACAGCTGGTGCTTCCCGGCCGCCCGCCGTGCTGGGGCTGGCACGGCCGGCTCAGCCACTGACGTATGTTCAGGACAATCTGAGCGATGACAAAGTTTTTCATCCGGCTGCCTGCAGTTCCCTCTGCACCGCCCCTGCGGCTGCGGGGAGGGCTGTGGGCCTCGTGGGTCCCCTGGGTGCCGTGGGAAGCACTGGGCTGTCGGCTGTGCCGAGCGGAGTTGTACACACGGCCGGGACTGTCGGAGGGGCACGGCCACGCTCGGCATGGGGCTCCGGCTCCCACTGCGCCGCAGCACCAGCTTCACTCCCGACCACCCTGCCCTCATGGAGGTGCCTGGCCCCACTGCCCTGAAGATGGAAGCAAACGTCCTTGTCATGGGAGCAGACAACGTAGGGAAATCAGGTGAGAACTGACCGTGAACTGGAACAGGGGGTTCCCAGGCTGAGAACTGCAGCAGCGTTTGGAGGACCAGTGGCAGGGAGCAGGCTATGGAGCAAATTGGTGAGATGGGGCTGAGTCCTGGGGTGCAGCTGTGATTCAGGTGGGGAAGCTGAGCACAACCTTGTAGGCAGCCGGGGAGTGACACGGGAAGGTATTTTCCACTGAGCTGCAGTTTGCTGATGCTCCAGGTCATGCTGATGCTTCGGTTTGTGCTGTGCCTCTGCTGCACTCACAGACCTGCTGGTGGCTGGGGGAAACTCAGAGGTCGTTCCTGCTTGTAGGAGTTTACAAGGGGATGGTGCCTGACTCTGCTGTGGATTTAGAAAGGAGAATCCTCCAGGTGTAGGGTTATTCTGATGATTCCTCTCCTTCCCTCTGCAGCTTTGACCGTGCGTTTCCTGACCCGGCGCTTTATTGGAGAGTACGGAGACATGGGTGAGTGCCGGGCCAGGGCCAGGCCAGTTCCCAACAGGGACTGGAGTCGAGAGACAACCTTGCTTCTGCCTGTGGGGTTTCATTGCAGCCCATCTTCTCTTGCCTTTCTCCAGAGCCTTTGCCTGCTCTCGGGGGCTTGATGTTGTGCTTGTTCAGTGACCCATCTCTTTGCTCCAGACCTGCTTCTCTGGGGTGCAAAAGGTCCAGGGTGGCAGCTGGTGACACCATGAAGATGACTATTTTTTTTTCTTTTTGGGGGGGCAGAATTCATCTACAGCCACAACCTGACTGTGGATGGCCGAGAGATTCTCTTACACATCTGGGACGTCCCCAGTTCTCAGGTGAGAGGGCTCCACTCCTTCACCCGTTTCTACCCCAGGGACAAAAAACCTCTTTACTGGGAGTTACCTATGGGGAACCACAGGCTGGGAGGTCCAGTTGAGCAAAGCTCTCAAATCAGAGCGTTCATAGGCAACTGAGCCTTTCTTACCTGCCAAGCACAGGGCAGCAGTGCTGCTGACAGGGTTCCCATAGCCCATGGCCCTCTGGCTGAGAACACTGGAGCTGAAGCACTGATGCTAATACAAGACTGTGCTAAAGAAGTGCTCCTCCGAGGTTCCCACACTGTTATCAGCTACAGCCTGCAGTGCTTGGCAGCTGGGTGAGGGTTAGGGTTAGGGTGTGATGCTGAAAGCTGAATCATCCCTGCTTGGTTAGTTCTGCCAGGTGCTGCTCTGCCCTCCTTGGTACTCCTCTTTCTCTCTGCCCTTTTGCTGTTCCCTAGCTCTCCCTGTCCTGATGGGCTCAGGATCACCCTCTTCTAGCAGGCAGGCATGGAGGGAGGGAGCCTGATAAAACAGCCCTTCCTTTTCTCTTTCCCCAGGAGCAGGCAGAGGATGGCTCCTCAGAGGAGAAGCGAATCCAGTGGGCAGACAGCTTTGTCCTGGTCTACAGTATCTGTGACCGTGCCAGCTTCAACATTCTGCCCCTCAAAATCCAGTTCATCAAGGCAGCCAAGGAGGGGCAGAGCCAGGAGAAGGTGCCCATTGTCATTGTGGGCAACAAACGGGACCTGCACCACCAACGGGTGGTGTCCAGCGAGGAGGGGCGGCTGCTGGCCCTCTCTTTAGACTGCGGTTTCTATGAGGTCTCTGCAGCTGAGGCTTATCACGGGGCCCTCATGGTCTTCCATGGACTGGCCAAGCGCATCCCGGACACCAAGCTGGCCCTGAAGAAGGGTACAGGGATCCGTGGCATCGTCAAGACCATGTCGGCTGTGTTTGCCCGTAAGCGAACAGACTCCCTCTGAGCTACTGCACGGATGTTGCTGCTCTCTGTGCTGCCCAGCTGGGCCAAGCCTCCTCACTGGGTGCCCATGGAGATGGTGTGTGTCTTTCCATAACTATGACGGGTTCCTTGCTGTCCTCCTAGTGCCAGGGTCTGGGTGTCCTGCCATGCACAGCCAGTGCAGCCGAGGACTGTAGTGTGTTACTCTTGGCTCTGCCGTGGGACAGTCTCATCTCTTTGCTGTACCAGCTCTTTAGGTGCCTCCTGCTTTCTCCTGCTATCCTCCAACACTGGAAACCACGGGGTGATTTTGCCTAAGCTCCAGGCAGCAGCATTCCCAGCTCCTGCAGCAGGAGCTGCCCAGGCTGTCAGTGAGTAGGGAGAATATTCTGCTCTTGTACGGCACATGACTCCCTGTCTCTCCACTCCTGCTCTGGGATCCTTATTCCTGTTTAACACTCATCAGGATCCTCTTCAGCAACCCTGGAGCACCATGAGCTGAAGAGGTGGGGCTTTCTCTGCTGGGGAGGCACTGGTAGTTCCCACGTGTGTATCACCGTGTGAGAGTGTCCCAGAGCCCACGGCACCCGCGATCCTGGAGGACTTTGGTGAGGGCTGGTGCCTCCCACCCCCCCCGCTGTGCTTTTGAACAGTCCTGCTCGTGGCCCTCTCCCCCACAGCCTTTCAGCGATCACAGCCGTTTCCCTTGTGCGGGCGAGTGCTGTACAGGCTGTGCTGGGAAAAGCCAGACGCGGGGCTCGTTCCCAGGATGGGAATCGCACCAGCGCCTTCCC
The DNA here is from genome assembly GCA_013397755.1 of Cnemophilus loriae. Classification (NCBI taxonomy): domain Eukaryota; kingdom Metazoa; phylum Chordata; class Aves; order Passeriformes; family Corvidae; genus Cnemophilus; species Cnemophilus loriae. The sequence goes on along the minus strand of VZTF01003765.1, from coordinate 2,516,098 downwards.
AGGCCACTCCTTCTGTAGGGCTGCCTGTCCCCGGGGAGGAAAGGAGGTGGGGAAAGGGGTCGCTGGGCTCCTCGCTGAACCCTGCTGCTGCTGGGAGGCTTTTCCCTGCCTCTCCCAAACCCTTGCCTTTGTGCCCTGGGAAAGCAGTGTATTGGAAGAGGGTTTGTGCGTGCTGTAGGGACACTAATTTCTCCGCTGTGTTCTTCTGGAAATGCAATAAATTGTCTTTGGCAGGAAGCCCCGGCTCCTCGGAGCTGTGAATTTGTACTTGGGGCATGGGAAGAGACACGTATCGTGCTGGGCATGAGCACCCACTATCCCAGTGGCAGCTACTCACAGGGAACGAGCAGGATGTTTCCCGCACCCACTCCCCTGGCCCTGAGCTGGGGGTCTCACCCCACTCTGTTCCCTTGGTTTGGTATCGCACTCCCATAAAGCAGCCGAGCAGATGGGGTGAGGGGCAGGTGGTTTATTATTGCAGGTTTATTATTGCAGCAGATACAACAAGGTGTTGTGGGAAGCCAGGTGATCCTGTGGCAGAGGGACTCCAGGAGCTCCACCTGTTCTCACCAGCCTTTTTCCTGACCCCACCATCCATCCCACCACCAGCTGGGAGGGAAGTGCCCAGGGCTTTTCCACTCATGAATCCTGCTGGTTGGTGGGGATCTTAAGCCCCTCTGTGGAGGAGCAATCTGTGGCCAGGGATGGGCCCTGCGAGGGGGGATGGAGGGAGGAAGGAAGGATGGGGAAACAGGCTTGCTATGGTGATGGTTGACAGCTTTGCCATCCTCCCTGCTCTCTCTCACTGCTGTTCTCAATGTGTAGCCCTCAATGTAGTTCTCAATGTAAGTTCACTCTGTCTGCTGAGCAGGGTCCAAGGTAGCCCAGTGCCAGCCCTGGCTGGTCCCTTTCTTCTGGTCTCACCACTCTTTCCACATCTCCTTCGCCTTTCTAGTCCCGCCTTCCCATACCTTCTCCTTCCAGCAGCTGGGCTTTTGGTTGCCTTTATTCCCCCATCCTGGCACTGATGCACTCCAGAGTAAGCTATCCCATGGCCTGTCTACCGCTTTAAGCTCCTGTCCTGGAACAGGGGTGTGTGTGGGCAGCTGGCAGGGGCCCAGGCAAAGCGTGCTGAGGGGATTTGAGAGGGGCTGGGATGTGATTTTCCCCCCTGCTGGCTCAGTCCTTCTTGAAGACAGGACTGTAGTAGTTGCCGTAGTAGGCCCGGCTGTACATGGACTCGGGGCTGAAGCGGTAGGAGCCCTCGCTCACCCGCCTGTTGTAGGGGGAGAAGGCGGATTTCCGTGGGTACGTGTAGTCGGGATCGAAGGCAGGGCTGCGGTAGTAGTTGTGCCGCAGGAAGAGGGGGTCCTCGAGCCCCAGGAAGGAGAGGGGGTGATGGCCACGGTACAGCCGCCAGTCACTCCTCAGCTGGGATTTCTCCTCAGTGGAGGGGGCAGCAGGCTTGCTTCCTCCTCCTCCTCCTTCTTCTCTTTCTTCTCTGTGTCAGTCTTGCTGCCCCTGGATGCTTCTTCTTCCTTCACCGACTGCCTGCGGAGCTGAGAGAGGGGGTGAGCACCCAGCCAGGCTGTACCCACCTGCCAGCCCTGCTCTACCTGTGCTTCACAGATCCCCTTAAACTGGGAAACCTCAGGAGAAGCCAGTTTGCCCATAGAGTGGAGGGGAGTGGGTGGCTTGCAGTCCTGGAGCAGCTGTGGTGGAGAAATGATTCCAGGGGAACAGCAGGCTGAGGTAAAGGAGAAGGGACATGGTCTCAGCCTGAACTTTCACCTTCCCAGGAATGTGGTCACACCTTGGCTTGGGCATGAACTGTGTGAAGGTGCCACCGCTGTCTGACCTGTTTGTTCTATTGAGGGACTCACTGTCATGGCTTGGGGGATGCTCGGGAGGAGGGTGGGACTGAGGTGTCTTCATTGCACCCCATCCCCCCAGTCTGGTACTCCCTGACATTGCCTGGAACTATGGGGTGCTCATGGCAGGAGATTGAGCAAAGTGGGGTTTGTTGGAGATGGACAGGGCCTGGCTGGGGACAAACTCACCGGCACGTAGCTGTACAGGGTGCCCAGCAGATGCTTAGGGGCACTGACGAGGGTCCCCCCGAGAGCATCCACTGTCTCCATGGCCCTGGACAGCCTGCGGGGGGTGAAGAGGATCAAGCCCTCTGCTGCATCCCAGGCCACGGCTGGGACCTTCTTCACGCTGGAGATGCCGGAGGTGCAGGCGGTTTGCAGGTTGTGAGCCACGCTTCCCACCAGCCCGGGATCCTGTCCCGCCTGCCCAGAGAAACCAGCTCAGCTCCTGGCCATGGCCTCTGCCCCACCAGGCCCTCCAGGCAGGACGGAGATAGCCCTGGGTTCCCCACCCCCTTTGCAGCTCTAAGCCTGAGTGATTTCAGCTCACTGCTCTGCAAAAGCCACCACAGCTCTTTGCAGCAGGGTCTCTCCCTGTCCCCGCCAGCTCCCCCACTCCAGGCCCCGGGGGACCCTCTGCTCGGGGCGGTGCTTCCGCTGCAGGCAGAGGCAAAGGGCACTGACCCCAACCTGCCGCTTCCCGTCCCCAGGTCCCAGCGGAGCCGAGGCTGGAGACCGTTCCCAGCCCCACCGGCTCACACCACCCCTCGCTGCTGGGACCACGGCACGGGATTTTTTGGGGGTGTTCAGAGGCTCAGTAGGGAGTTCAGTGCTGACATCCCACAGCTCCAAAGGAGTTTTGAACATACAAGCCAGGGTGACTTAGCCTGGCACAGACGCTGCCCACAGCCCCCAGCTTTGGGGAATCAGGGAAGGGAACTCCTGGGGCTGCCCCACTGCCAACCCCCTCTTGCATCCTGCAAGCTGCAGTTCAGGGTTGAGCAGGGATGGGGGCCTGGTCCCCAAAGGTATGGGGGAACAGCCTCCATGCTTGCATGGTCCATGGGTAGGAGGATGCTTTGGAGCATCCCTAGCTCACTGCTGTGCTTTTCTCCATACCTTGGTGTGGTTGGTGTCTTTCTTCCCTGCCTTCTCCTGCTTCTGCTCCAGTGCCTTGCTCTGGCGCCGGCTCAGCCAGCCCGTGCTGCCCTGCCCATCACTGCGGGCCTGCGGGGCCGCGGGGGCACTCGGCTTGGCCAGGCTACCCTGGAAGGGGAGCAAAAAGCCACCACTTAGAGGGAACTGGCTGATGCCATCCACTCCGTCCTGCTTAGCCTGAGGATTTCACAGGGGTGCACAGGGAGCAGGGAGTTCATTTGTGCATCTGGGGAGAAATGCTGAGGGCGGATGGGAGCTCTGGGATTTTGGCGCAGGCCAGGGAATATGTTCCCGCTGCAGCACAGGGTAGGAGAGGCACCTCCTTCTCCCCAACCCCTCTGAGTCTCTGCAGGGGCTTTTTGCTTTAGGAAGGATGTTATGGCAAGGCCATAAATCAACAATTACACACTGGGAGCCTGCTAAAAATAACTTGTCCCACTAACGTGGTACATGGTTATGTGTGAACATCACGCAGGAACCGCCAGCCCCAGCTTGTCCTGCTGAGCAGGGGAAATGTACTCTGCTCAGATTTGCTCCAAGGAGCCTGAAATGTCTCGCCTGAAATCAGAATCTGCTCAAAAGAGGATACAGGGGAGCAGGAACCCAGCAGGTGGGTTCTGGCACTCACCAGGATGGGGATCCAGGAGGCCAGCTCCTGCCCTTTGGTTTTGGCACGCTGAAGGCTTTGGGTGGTTTGCTGGTAAGCGCGGTGGGACACGGTGCTGACCAAAGCACCAATCCGGCCCAGGGTGCTGGGAGCATTGGGAGCACTGGGAGCACTGGGAGTGCTGGGAGTGCTGAGAGTGCTGGGCTGCCGCTGGGAGACCTTTGGTGTTGACAGATGTTTCTTTTTGGGCTTCTTATCTAAAGGTAGAAGAATACAGGCAGAAGAATGGTGGGAGGGTTACATTCTGGTGGGACAACCCTCCTAGGCAGCCTTACGCCAAAATCCAGGGGCTGCCTCCTGCCCCATGCACCCCCCAACTGAGGAGCCACCCAGCCAGTTGTCACCAGACTCCCTCAGAGGGGATTTGAGCATCAGGACTACCTGCTTCTTCATCCTCCTCTGGCAGCAGGTATTCCATCAGCTTCTCCAGCCCTCCCAGGGCTGTGTCGACCCCTGCAGCTGCCATCTGCGTCACTGAGTTCTTCCTCGTGTACTTGGCTGTCGTTTCCACAGTGCTCTTGGTGGCCTCATAGCCCTCTGCTGCCAGCTCTATGATCTTATCCACAGAGCTGCCAATGGTGCTTTTGGCACTTTGGAGGGGGCAGGAGATGGTGTCCTTCAGTTCAGATGCGAGCTGTGGGCAGAGAGATGGAGAACAGCCCCCCTGGTGTGCTTGGGGTAGCATGAGACAGCCAGAGGGACTGCAGGGACCCCAGCTATGTCCATGCCAGTAAACAGCTCCAAGCGGGGCATAACAGCTCTCTCCAGCCTGGGCTGGAGGTAGCTGGCACAGATGGGACACAGGACATTGCTGACTTATATTCGGGAGCCCTAACCATCCTTTAGGCTGCAGAAGCCCTTGGAGAAGCCCTCACTTGGAGATGCTGCCTTGTTTCCCAGCCAGCAGCCTCTCACCGTTCAGAAACAAGACTTGAGGAGATGTACTGTGGGCTCTTCAGAGGGGCTGGAGGGCCCCAGACTGTCCTGCCTGTGACTTACCTTGTCGACAGGGTACTGGAGGGCAGGGATCTTCTCCTCTAGGTGGTCCAAGCCCCGGCAAGCCAGGTTGTTGGCCGCAGCAACTGCCTCGGGCAAAAGCATGGTAAGAAAAGCGCCTGGGCTGTGCCAGGCACGTGCTTGTGCCAGCACTGTCCCACCAGGGGAGGCTCTGGTGGGCCCCCCTGCCGTGTCCCCCCCAGCGCACGGACTCACACTGTGGCTCCAGCCGGCGCACCACGGGCTCCATGCCCCACATGGCCAGGGCGCCGGCGCCCTGCACGCCCCGCTCGTACACCTCGCACACCGAGGCCATCAGCGGGTGGGACTCCTTGGTGCTGCTGTACTTGCGCTGCAGGGTCTCGCAGGTCGAGCTCACCACGGGCAGCTGCAGGACCCTCTGCAGCACGTTCTCCTGCACATGGCATATGCATGTGGGTGAGCCAACAGCCCTTCCCTGAGGAATGCCCCATCGCCCACACACCGGTGGCTCTTGGTGGGTTGCAGTGAACAGAGGACCTCAGCTTGCGCAGGAGGAGGAGGAGGCCCTTTCTTAAGCCCCACTGAGTGTCTCCCAGGTGTGTTGAGTAAGGACAAGCAGGCTGGCTGCTGCCACTGAGGGAGCAGGGACACTGCAGGCAGTGTCCAAGGGGGACAGTCCCCACTCCTCCAGTGTCCCAAGTCCAGCTGTTTAGGTGCTCCCTCTGGCTTTCCACCCTGTGGAAACTTCCATGACTGCTGGAAGTCTGGGGACTAAATGGGGCACAGATGAAGGACAGGCACAGTCGGCAGCTATCACTTAGTGCTTGCATCAGCTCAAGGTTAACTTTTTTGAATCTGAACTATTTAATTTCAAGCAAGCAAAAAGGTTTATCCTTCCCCTTTGATGATGCTCCATACTATTGCAGGTAAAGATCCATATAAAGAGAACACAGGAACATGTGGGACAGTGTGAGATGTGGCTGGTATTCATCCAGCAGAGTCAATACACACTACCTGGCCCCCTTGGCATGTCTCTGCCCTTTTCTCTCTCCTTTTCCCTGCACCCACCTTGGCACTTCCATCCTGCAGATCCTGAGTCTTCTTCACCGTCATCGTGGCGCATCCACCTGCAAAGCAAAGTTGGGAGCCGCAGACTTTGCCTGAAGGCACGGCTGGGCTTGGGCTCCCCCCTCACTCCTGCACCCCCAAGCACAGCAGCTGGGCTGACACACACCTCCCATGGGTGCAATGGACGTGGCATTGCCCAACGCTTGACTTTTTACCAGTTAAACTGTAAAACCAAAGCCTCCATGTAGCCCTCCCCTGCTCATGTGCCTTAACACCCAAAGATATAAAAAATTAGTTGAGAGGCATCTAGTTTGGGGAAGTTATGATATGGGCAGGTTAAAGTATGCTGGCAAAGCAAACTCAGAGCAACCAGGATGCTAACAGATGTGCATGAGAATAGACTCTGGCTGAGAAGGGGTAAGAAGGTAGGACAGGAGCAGATAGAAGAGCTGTGGGTAGGGATGTGGTGAGATGTCTAGCTGAAGTCTACATCCCCCTCACACACATCTGCTGCTCGTAATGCCAACACTCATCCCTGTGAGAACACAGCTCCAGCTCCCAGCCCCAGCACAGACCCCCTTTTCTTAGCAGCAGATGAAATTCCGGAAATCTAGAGAGAATGGGTGAGCCCTGCTTTTACTCCGTGGTCCCACTGAAGCTGTCCTGGAGCACCCAGTGGGCACAGGCTACTCACCGAGGGCCAGCCTGTCCCCAGCAGAGCAGGAGCAGAGAGTGGTGTCTGCACTGTCCCTTCACCCGGGTCCTGTGAGGGTGATGCACCGTGCTCTGGCCACTAACACCACCACGAGGCCCCGCCTCCCCGTTGCGTGGGCTTGGGAGCTGACGGATTGCGGTGGAAACGGGCCAAGGAGCTCCCTGAAACCACCGTAATTGGGAACAGATGATGGCAGAAAATCCACTTTGTTGCCTTCCCTGCAGAGTTCAGAAGTCGCAGCATGGCTGAAACGTTCCTGGGTTTAACACCACTCCTTCCACAGAAGATGAGAAGAAGCTGCCCTGAGACCTCGCCACCTCAAAAGCAACAGATCATGAGCAGACAGGGAGAAGGTGAAGAGTCAGGCAGGGTTTGCTAAGAGATTAAAGCCTTCCTGTATTTCCGTAAGCCCTGTTATGCCTCATGATGGACCAGGATACGATCCTGTTGGGAAACCTAACATAGACCAAGAACATGGTTTCTCGCCAGGAGAGTTTACTAAGCACAAGGAGCAGAAGGCAGAGACGTGCCTGGTTTGGCCAGGTCTGCAATTTCTAAGATGATTCGTGAGGCTTTTGGTGAGGAGGCTTTAGCTGAGGGTCAGGGCACACAACACATTAGGAAAGCTTTAGACATTTGAGGTAGATGGAGAAAAAGATCAGTTTGGAAGTGATCTCTGAAGATCACCTTGTTCAATTCTTGCTCAAAGCAGGGCTACCCTCAAAGCCAGATCAGGCTGCTCTAGGTCTTGTCCAGTCTTAAAGAACTTCCAGGGAGAAGATTCCCCTCTCTCTGGGGCCCAGTTCCTGTGCTAACCATTCTAATGGTTCAAATATTTTTTCCTTATGTCCAGCTGGAATTTTCTTTGTTGCAATTTGTGCCTGACATCTCCTATCCTTGCTCTGTGCACCTCTGAGCAGAGGTTGTGCCCCAGTTGGTGCTGGTGCAGCATGTGTTCCATGCCCCTGAATGCCTTACCCTCTCAATGATCCTCCGCTGGACTCCAGTCAAGATCTCTCCTGTGATGGTGAGACCAAAACAGGACATGTTTGCCCAAATGTGGACTCACAAACGCTTTGCAGAGGAACAACTGCCTTGCTTGACCTGCCAGCAATGCTCTCACTAAAATGCTGCTCTTCCATGGCCTCAATGCACAGGAGGCACATTGAGGACTCACACCATCATTAACAAATTCATTTGTGGTACTGATTGGGAAGAAGACCACACCACATGTATGGGGCTACGCCAGGTCTTGGTTATTGACTACAGATGAGCCACACTGATGAGACAAGGACAGAGTGGTGGAAAGAGGACAAATGCCAGAGGACAAGGAAACAACCAGGGGGATCAGTGCGGATGAGTGGTCCAGGGCTGCTGTGTGTCCTGGACCAGCTGGCACAAAGCAGGGAGCCCCTTGGCACGTGGCTCACAACGCCCACAGCTGCCCAGCACCCCCATGCAGGACACGGAGGTGAGCACCCAACATAGCTCCACGGCTCCCTGCTTGTGGCTGCACTGCTTGTACATGGGGGTGGGAGGCTTCCCTGGGGCATGGGAAAGCCACAGATGGGAGGAAAATACCCCCTTTCATTCCCAAAGACCCCAGAGTTCGCTCCCAGCCCGAGGCTGGGGCTGCCTTGCTGGCTGGGTACAAAGGCACATGAATGTGCTGGGCTGCCTCCAGCTGGGTGCTGGGGTCAGTCACTGCCCTTGAGACAGAGGGACAAAGGGCACCAGCCTGCTTAAAAGTTTGCTCTCTTGGCACTGAGACTTTTTCCAGCCCTGCTGGCCTGGCTAAAAGTGCAGAGGGCACAGCAACCTCCTCTCTGCCTTGGCTGGAGTCAGGAGCCAACACAGCCTTTGCCCTACTAATGCCTGTGCTCATCCCCTCCCCTTCCTCTGGGGCAAAGGCTGTGCCAGCCCTGGCTCCACAGGGCAAAAGTACCATGGCCTCCCTGCCCCACCACTCCAGCTTGCACCAGAAACACTTCCCGTGCTCCTGCAGGCAACGTTTAGAGCTCACCAGATCCACAGGGCACAGGGAAGCAGTTTCACGTGCTTGTCTCCACAGACTGCTCCATACTCATTAATACACCGTGGTGAGGGGATGAGCCAGATCCCCAAAGCCCTGCAAGGCACCTTTACACTTGGGTCTGGGAAGGGGCTGGAGAGGTATCTGATTCATTTCTGTGCAAGATCAGCAACCCCATAGCCACTGCTGACAGATGTCTGCCCAGTTTCTTTATAAGGACTGCCCTCCTGGGCAATCAATTTAGATTTTTATTTTACTTGCAGTTCAAAAGAAGTGTGATTTAATTCTTTGCAGCAATATAAAAGTATTACCTCCTGGATTTAGAGACTGATTTACTGCCTTGAGCTTGGCAGAAAAGCTTTTAGACACTTTAAGACTACTCACATCCTCCCCCAGTCACACTTCCTCTACAGAACCGGTTCATTTGGCATCTCCCTGGAGATGTTGGTTTTTAACCTTTGACTGCTCTTGATGCTCACCTGGGAATCCCCAATGGCTCACATATTCCTTGAAATGTCATGCCAAGCACAGTGTCAGTGTTAGGAAGGCCTTGTCTGTAAGCAGAAAAGATGACCACTCTCCTACTGTTCCCATTACAAAATGTGTATGAGGCCACTAATCCGGAAGGAAACTCTTGCTAAAGCATTCCTGAATGCCATGCTTTGTACATTGTTCAGGAGCTGACATTTTGGAGCTTCCAAGCTTGCAAGACTCTCGCTGCAGGGGGTAGGAGCTAACAGCTCAGTTTAATGGTTATCCTGGCTCCGTCCCTTGCCACCTCTGCTGGAGATGTTACCCTTTGTTCCCTCCCTGACACTGGCATTTGTCATTAAACTATGACCATCCAAATAAAGGCTGTTTATAATGAAATGCAGGTGCCCCTGTCCCTTTCACTTAGCTGTGCCTACACTGGCCATAGGGCTCTGCCTTCACTGCTGGTACTCAAGGGTGACTGATGGCAATTCCCAAAACACCACCTTGTTTCAGGGCATTCTATCAGTTTTACCTGATACTCATGTATTTCATAATGCTTTTGCAGCTGAAATGGTGGTTCTAAATTAGCTGGATGAATCTGGCTGCCAGCTGGCTACTGCAAAAGGAAAGCTCTGGAACCCAACCACAAGCAATGCCTCTTTAACAGTGTCACCCTTCATAAAATTCAGAGATGGGAGGAATCCTCCCTCCTTCAGCATCTCTTTACACCTCCTTCCAAGTTATACACAGACACAGTGTCACTCTCATCACAGTTTATTGCTTATGTTCAAACATGTTCTTACTCCAACTGCTGAATTAGAAACAGATACAAAAAAAGGCACTAAAAGGATTTTCTCCATATGATCATGATCCTATGGCTTCAGTCACATTACGTTAAGGTACCTTAAATCACCAGCCTCCAGCTGAGGAGCAGAAGGCAAATATTAGTGCTTAACATCCAGTAAACAGAGGTACTCCTGTATGTTCCAGCCTGTATCATGGAGAATGGGACAGGTAGGGCTGAGACAGGCTGAGAACTCACCCCCATCTCCCACATTAAGGCTGTACGTGCTAATTCACACCAGGCCCTACTGGAGAGACATCAAAGCCTGGCTCGGGGCTTTGCACAGTGTTTGCCTGCAGTGCACAGGGAGGTGGAGGTTGGGCTACATCACTGTATCGATGGCTTTCCCTGCAAAGTCTAAGAGAGAAAGAGAAAGCAGTTTGCAAACCAGTGAAAGTATTTTGTGAAGTATTTTGCATCTGAGAGCTCCCCTGTGTGGGATTAAAAACACATTTTTTGCAATAAGATGGAATTCTGTAGACAAAAGGTGGTCAAACCTCCACTGTCAGATGATCAAGGCTCCTCTTCTTTTCTTCCAGGGGTTGCTACACTCTGGGATAATGATCAAATCTGACCAAGGGAAGGATGGGTTCCACATTGCCAGGAGATGAAAGACAAATGGAGAATGAAACAAGAGAATTCCATTGTTATAAAGGAGAGGAAGCCTAGAATATAACATATCCCACACACAATGCTCCATTTTGGCCTGAACTGCCAGTATGCTCTACTTTTAGTGCTACTCATTTCCATATTAAAAAGAAGAGGTGTTGAAGGCCACATCTGGTCTTCAAACACACTTAATTATCCTGCCCAGCAACCTCTTTCTTTTCAAACACTTCATTGGCAGGCTATCACTTCATAATTCCAAGCCCAACCACAACAACTTCAGGTAAACTGGAGAACTGCCTCACCTGCCTACTTAATTCCATATCCTTTGCCTTTTAATAAAGGAGACCCACACCTTTTAATTTTCTGGTTTTAGATAGCATCAGAAATAATAAGAGAGCACCTTGGTCCAGGTTAGAGTAGTCTGTTCACATCTCCTTGACAGATTAAACAAGGAATTCTTACACCAGGAAGCAGCAGAACACACAGGCCTGACTCTGATGAAGAAAAATGTTAAATTTCTCTCCTATATAATGTGCAATTTTGTCTCAGGTGGTGTCAAATTGCTACTCTGCAAAGTCAGGAGCAGCAAAAACTGCATGCCATGCTAGACAGCTGGACAAAGCATTTCTCTTTTAACCCAGTAACACTGCCAGCCATCACTGCCAGTGAGGTCAGTGATGAACAATAACGCAGTTGCAGGGCAAACATGAGGCATTTTCAAATGGTTGAACCCATTCAGCCATCGAGGGAACACACAAGCAGTCTTGTGGTCATGAGCAGGGAGGATAGGGAGCACCAGACAGGAAAATCTAAATCATGAATGCCTCAATCCAGTAAAAAGCTTTCTTCTCACAGGGGATTCTGATATTATCATGAGCAACTCCATTCTCTTCCCTCCTGGAGCTTACACAACTAGAAACATGTCCTTGCAGTTTTTCTGAGTCAACGAGCTCTGAGCCAGGCTTCTCTCCTTAACTGCATGTTCCAAGCTCCTTATTATACTGCAATTTTTCATGTAAAATTAAAAGAGAAAAACAAGCTCCTTATCACAATATGATTAATGGAAAATTGTTGTGCTTGCAGTTACAGGGGTTTGGGAGTTAATGTGCTGTCCTGCACCAAAGCCCTCAGCTGTGGCCTGCTGGAGCAGTCAGAGTCACTGGCCAACAGTCCTTGGCTCACAGTATCAAAGGAAACAAAGAAAGTGCAGATTTCTTGGGACAGGAATTGGCACTTACTAGACTACAGCTCCAGCATCACCAGTGCACACCACAGAGATCATCTCCAGCTACCATCACACTGCACTCAGACAGTGCCTGCAGGACACAGGATCCATCAACCCAAACCCATCGGAACACTCATCCCTGGCTTCAGGCCATTCTAACTGCCTTAGCCCACTCTGGACAATCTGACTGTAGAGACCTTGGATTAGTGAATTGAAGCTTTCCAGTGTAAACATGATTAGTGTAGCCATGAGTCATATACCTATTACAGTTGCCTATGCAGCTATTTCACAACCCTGTATTAAAATAAAGGAATATTTTCTTATCTAGCAGCCAAGTTCCAAGTCCTCTTTCTGTTTGTCAAGTATTACTCAGCCTTTTCCTCTCTCCACTCCATCAGGGAATGTGTCACGGCACCAAACTCATCTGCAAAGGCACAGGGAAGGAAAAAGGGCAGAATTCACTTATTCAGAGGACAAAATTAATCTTGAGGTTATTGTAAGACAGGTTCATTCGAAAGTGCCATATGAAGATAAAAATCTATCAGAGGATCAAAGCTGCAGCCTCATACTGTGCAACTCCTTTTATGTCACTGTTTCAGCTTCAGATGTGGGCTTGCTAATGTGAGGATCCCCACCAGGGAGGAAAGGAGGCCACAGAAACCAATCACTCCTGAGTTGGTTTTGTAGATTCCCAGCGTATCCAAAGGGCCTGAAAGATCACAGAGGTTCTTCACCAAGTCCAGCAGCAAAGGAGGATTCTGTTTCAGTATCTGAAAGAGCTGGCAGAGAAAACTCTGCAAACCATCACTTTTCACACCGTTTAGTTCCTCGCTGTGATTCTGCCAGAAGGAATTCTCCTTCGCCTTTTCTTCCAGTGCAGCTTGTTCCAGCCTCCAGGAGATCTCATAGCAGTCCCTGGCCAGATTCATCAGGAGTGAGTAGTAGTAGCACTTGGTAGCCCAGTTGTGCCACTTGGGTTTGTCGATGCGCGGCTGGAGCCCGACGCTCTTCAGCCACAGCACGGCGTCGCACACGAAGTACAGGGCCCGGCTCAGGTGGGAGGCCGTGAGGCAGAAGCGAGGAACCACCTCCGGCAGCTCTGCGCTTCTCCTGGCTGCCACCAAGGCGTGCACCATGTTGCCCAGCCTGAACACTGCAAGGAACCGCACAAAGGTTAGCACAGCCTGGCCTTACTCAGAACTCGGCCTGCCACTGTCTGCAGGTACTTTTACAAAACTTAAGAGGGCTTCGGGCATTTGTGTGCTTAAGCATTTGCTAGAATTAGTGAGGAAAGGGGTGTAAACATCTCAGTTCTGTGTAAACATCACCAGCCCAGGACCTACACACACGTTTTGTCAATAGCCAGGACTTGCAGCCACTCCTGCCACTCTCTTCTTGCACCTGGGTGCCCTCTGCACCAGTATCACTCTCGGCTCTGCAGGAGCCAGTGCCAGCAAATAAAGAACAAACAGAGCCTCTAATTTCAGCTGTACACCTCACTGGATTTCACCTCACTCTGTGGACACAAGATGTTACTGCATTAATCCTATTGCAGCCATGAGATACAAGTTTCCTATGTGCCTGTGACAGCCGGTGATTCACGTGCTGAGCACGGAGACCAAAGTCCCTCCTCAGCCATGAACCTGTCAGAGGGACATGTAGTTACCTGCAAACTGTGTGGAACAGTGCATTCCATTTCGAGCTACAACATACGGCTAACCTGATTTCACCCGCTGCACCGTTTGGGTTTTGGCCCCTGAATGTTAATACCATATTATTCAAACCACTTTTTAGACTCTGCTGCCCTGTCACAGTGACAGATGTTGGCAGCACCCAAGCCTGGTGGAACTACAAGAGCCCTGAATTTAGGCCAGATGTCTATTAGTGATTAGCAGAAGCAAGAGAATTATGCTGATAAACCAACTGCACTCCCCACTAGAAATCACCATACTCTGGAGCTAATGGAATAATAAACAAATCCATTGCAATACGATGGGTGAGAATTTTTGTCTCATACGTTGCAGTTGTTGCAGGATTGAGCAACTGACAAGTGGGTGGAAGATCAAGCTGAGAACAAGTGATACAAACATAGTAACAGCGTAACCATGGTGGATGCAACCGTGACACAGAACGGAGTGATGCAAATGGTCAGGCTGTGTGAGAAGCATGGAAGGGTATGTGATTTAGTAGGGTATAAACGCTAAAGAAAATTAATATGTTAAGTAGGATATAAAAGCCATATTGAAAGATGGTCCTTCAAAAGTGATTTTTTGGGATGATGATCTTTTAACGCTGGGCTGTCTCAACCCATCAGCTGGAAGGACTAAAGAGCACACAGTGAGCCAGCCTTGCCTCGTAACCCCGGTCTGTCCTTGAACAGAGATGACCGCTTGGTCTCTACAGCAACAGCTGACTGTTAACGTATTCCTCTCATCCTTCCAGCAGTAATTCCGATTGCCTAATTGGAGAGGAGGCTGAGGAAGTAAAAAAAAGTCTATTTGGCCCTACCTAGCCTGGCAAGCCATGGCAGGGATAAGGTCAATCGACAATTTTGTAAATATACTAAAAGAGGTTTTGTGGCTCAAGGTAGGTTAACTACAGAAAACACAAGTCCAGGAGCTGTTTTACTGGAAGGAGCAAGTGAAGAAGATCTTATCCCTCTAGACACCGGGTACTTACTTTTCCGGCCAGAGCTCATGCTAGACTCCAACTGCTTGAGTTTCATTACCAGCTTCTTTTTATCGGCTTTATTCTCTATTAAATAGCTAAGCAACATGCATGTGTACTGAGTGGCTCTGGAAGGGAAAAAACGAGGAGAGGGGGACACAGGTGAGACACAGACAATCACAGCATGGCAGCAGCAGGACAGATTTATTTCACAGAAACACAGAACTGTCAGGGTTGGAAGGAGACCATCCAGTACAACCCCACTGTCAAGGCAGGGTCACCTCGCGCGGGTGACACAGGAACGTGCCCAGGTGGGTTTGGAATGTCTCCAGAGAGGGAGACTCCAGGACCCTCCCGGGCAGCTGTTCCAGGGCTCCGCCACCCGCAATGTAAAGAAGTTCTTCCTCGTGCTGAGGCGAAACTTCTTGTGTTTTAGTTTACGGCCATCGCTCCTCGTCCTGAAGCCGGGCACCACGGAAGAGAGCGTGGCACCATCCTCTGGCAGCCGCCCTTGGAGCGGAAGGTGCCGCTGGCCCGCGCCGCGCCAGGGCCGGGCTGTGTGCGGGAAGGGGCCGCGGCCCGGCGGGACGGGCATGGGCGCGGGGCCGCCGACGGGCCCTGCTCGGTGCCGGGGGCTTCCGGGGAGGACGCCTGCCCCCACACTCACCGGAAGAGCTGGTCGCGGCCCTGGCAGCGGTTGGTGAAGTCCACGAAGCCCTCCATGGCTCGGCGGCACCGCGGGAGCAGCGCGGGGGCCGCGGCCGCTCCGCCCCGCTGCGCTCGGGCCCCGCCCCGCTGCGGAACGCTCCGCTGCGCGCCGCGTTCCCGGCCGGGCTGCGGCACCAAGGAGCCGTTACCACGGCAACCGTCAACAACGGAGCAGCGTTGGTGTCACCGCTAAAGGCTTCCCCCGCCCGGGAGCCGCCGGCTGAGCTGCGGCGGATCGTCCCGGGAAAGCCGGAGGAGCCCGGCCCGGCCCCTCGGCCCCCGCCCCGGCCCCTCGGCCCCGGCCCCGCTCCGAGGTCAGGCCACTGTGAGGGGTGACGGCGGTGAGGGTGCGCCCGCGTGAGCACGGCCCCGCCGCAGAGGTGAAGCTCAAAACCACTCGGTGTCTTGGAAATTAAGTATAAAACGTCCAGTGGGACCACTTGCTTTCAGAGTTTACCATTGAGATATTACCCAGGCCGAATAAGTCCATTAACGAAGAACAAGCTAATATTTTTGAATGTTTTGTCGTAATTCTTACACAAGCTCATGACAAAGTTTTTGGACTCCTTTTCCCTGTGGGCAGCCTGCAGATCCCTGTGTGGCTGAGATCCCCAGAGAAGGACAAAACCCCCGGGTAACAGAGGCGATACAAGGAGAAACGAGCTGTATAGAACAGGGTTGCTCTGGCTATCAACACTGAAAGGAACCCCCTCAGACATCATTAATCATCTTTTCCCCCATTACCTCATGAAAGAAAGTATTGAACAACTCTTCGTTCTTCTGCATCCAGGGTGACTCCTGCATCCGTGGTGGGTGTTGCTTCTGGAAGGGGAGAACCATGGCGGTGAATGCCCGGAAGCATCCCCTGGGGATTCCCCCGCCATCTGAAAAGGACTGGTCAAAGGAAGATGAGGAAAATTTCTTCCTGCTGGATCCTGATGGAAAGCGTGATGTGCTGCCGCAGCCCTTCAGGATGATCAACAAACTGGTGATGCAGGTTTTTGAGAGTGCTATGGAAATCATTGAAAGAAGGGAGATGCTCCAAGAAGCACAAAAACGAAAGGTCCAGCCCAAAAAATGCTTTCCTACAGCTGAATTCCAGGTACAGAGCCTCTCCCAGCAGATAGAGCATTAACCACCATAGCAGATTTTGTCATTCTTCTGTTCATGACCTTCCTCAGAATCCACCACCACCTCACTGGCTCACTTGAAAAGCCTGCAGCTTCTAAGCTTGTCTGACAGGTTCTGCTTCCCACTCAACTATCACACCTCTCCGAAAAGAGAGAAGCAGGTATTAAACACTAAATTCACCTTCTGCTTCCCAGGCTGGCTCCACCCTTGTTTGCTGGGGAGAAGGTAATTAGTCAGTAGCACACAAGTGGGCAAGCTCAGCTCTGTGTTATGGTGAATACTCCAATGGGAGCACTGTGAGCAGAATGACGGTGCTGCCTTCCCCACTATTATGTGGGGGTGTCCAGGAGGCTACACAGGTGTCTGCTGGTGTTCTGTGATTGCCTGAAGGAGTTCAGCATCCCATCACAGCTCTGCACTGGAATGGAAGGGCTGAATGCTCCTGAGTTCTTGGCCTTTAAAGCCCCTTCTGTTTGTGGGAAGCAGAAAGGTGGGAGAAAACTTTCTCATTCCTAACACAGACCAATCTCTGTGACAGAGATGAGAGACCCTCCCCTGCTCTTCTGGGGAAAGAATGTGTCAAATTGTTTCCCTTGTAGAATAAACCAGCATTTTCTGGTGAGAAGACCGGGAATATATCATTGGTCTGGCTGATGTATCCTCCTCTGAGAAGGCAGTTGGGTACACTCATCTTTTCCCTTTCTTGGTAGGTAACTGAAAGAGCGAATTGCCTTGCAGTGTCTGGAAAATACGTCTTTGTCGGTCTGTCCGTGGGTCTGGCTGCCTTCAACACGTGTGACGTCAAGGATGTCCGTGCTTGGGATGCAGCCAAGACAGAGATCTGTGCCATCCATGCCTCGGATTTGGGGAACGAGTGCCATGTCCTGCTTGCTGTGGATGAAATGGGTTAGTGTGATGTGGATTTCCTCCCCCTAGCTGGGGATAACTGTGCTCTGGAGCTGAACTGGCAGCTGCGCTACAGAACACTGCTAGATCAGGAGGAACATTAGGGTGGCTGACAAGTTTCCTAGAAAACCCTGCAGAGAGGGCGTTAGATAGCTAACAGATTGTAGGGTGACAGGGTGGCCTTAGGGCCTTGTGATTAGCAGAGGGTGTGGGTTTGGTGGCCTCTCTGGAGCAGCAGAGGCAGGTGCAGAGCTGAGGGTGAAGCACAGTAAAGTTTAGGAACATCTTGGGCTGGGCAGAGAGAACTACTGCTCGGTATGACCTCCTGCCTCTGACCTGTTTCTGCACCTGTAATAGTTTGTTGGTTCATCTGGAAGTTATCAGTTCTGGTGAAGATACTTTTCAGACTGGCTTATCCATCTCTGTGCACAATCAAATGTTTACTGGTGCTGGCATAAGGAAGCCAGCAAAAATTAAGTGCTGGAAACAGTGGAATATTGTTCCCTTTTGTTCCCTATTGTTCCTTTGTCCAGGAAAATTGTGGTCCTTTTCACTCTCCTGCACATGTTGTAACAGCTGTCTCCCAAGAGCATGGCTAACATTCATTCACTTTTCTCTCCCTCCTCTTGCTACTTCTGTATTTCTATTTCAGGGCTTGCCTGGCTCTTCTGCTTTCACAAGGAAAGCTTCCTGCTCGTTAAAATCCTGAATGAAGTGGTAAGTACTGAGCTAATTCCATAGACACTGGGCACAGGCTAAGAAGTAATCAATCATGAGGAGTACTAATTGCCCTCAGAAATTTATTCGTAGGCAGCAGCACTCCAAGACTGCTGCCCAATATTTATTCTTTCTCTTCCAACAATCTGCCTGGCCTTCAGCCTGTTGAGAACTGTGTAAGGCCATGGAGCTCTCTGAATCAGTGGTCTTGCTTTGATGCCAGCCTGTTTTTCCTTGGCAGGAGGATATCAGCCAGCGAAGCACTTGTGTGGAGGTGGTGCTGTCCCACGGAGGTGATTACGCAGGAATCCTGCTGCAAGGCAAGTGCAGGAACATGCTGTGTTTGGAGACTCTTGTGTTCTAACAGAAGGGCAGCAGCAATGTTTTTAAAATGCTGCAAGTGGTCTGGGCACCCAGGGATCCTGTTACAGCCCTCCCAGTTCCTCCTCCAGCCTAAAGAGTGGCCCCTGCCACTCCCTGTCCCCTCCAAAAGGCTTGGTGTGGGTCACAAAAGTCCTTTTGGGACTGATCCCAAGAGTGAGCTGTCTGGAACTGGTCACTGCAGTCCTCAGCTCCCAGGAGGCTCCGTGAAAGCAGGTTTCCCTCTCTCCAGAAGTACCAAACTCAGTTCTTCCTCTGGTTTGCTATGGCTCACTTTTACACTGGAAATATGTAGACCTGAAGAATATTCTCTGCAGATATAGGCCAGAGAGCATAGAGAACCTCTGAAAACACTACAAGAAACTCCTTGTTACAATGTTCTTCTGTTTCATGGCAACTGAATCCACGGCAGGCAGGTGTTCTGGACCCACGTTTGGTGGAGTCTGCCCGGACACATGCTGAGAATGAGATATAGCATCCACAGAGAACTAATGTCAGGCCATGTCTCACTTTCTACTTTCTACTCTACTACTCAGAGGCTACAAGTCGGATTCTTGACTAAGCAGCTTCATGGAATTTCTTTGGTGGATGTGGGACCTTGAGGAGTTGAGCTGGAGGCTGAGATGTCAATCTCAGTCAAGCATGTCATGCCTTAAGTAGGAGGAGAGGTGGGCTGCGTGGAGTTCACAGAGATTTTATATTTCAAAAAATACACAAATCTTTCTATAAGGATAAAAGATAACAGAGGCTGCTTGCCTGAAAGACCTTTTCTCCTCATTTCCAATTGCTTAACATGGTTTCCCAATGCAGACAGCACAAAAGCTTGGCTGGAGATCTACCAATTGCCTAAGGATTCCTGGCTGACAGAGATGGAAGAGAACGCAGGAGCTGCAGAAGGGCTGGCTTGCAGTGAGAAGATGTCAAGCTGCTCATCTGAGGTACAAAACAGTTCCATCTCCCTCTGTGCTATTTTTTCTTACACCTTTTTGCCCACAAGTCTTCCCCCAAGCCTTGCTGCTGCAGACAGTGTCAACAAGATACAGCCTGAACACTCCTACTGGCCCAAGGGGGATGGTGTGTGTGTCTCTACAGCTGCTGCAGCTGCCCATCCCACATTTCATAAGGCCTTTGTGCTACTGGGACATGTTTACTCTTCCCAAGACAGGCTTTCCAAAGAGATTCTCCTGGTCCCAGGGTTAGTGTTCCTGCTGCCCCTCCCTGAAACTGGCAGCTCATTTCTCAGCAGTATTGCTCCATCTGAGTAAGGGTATTCCCACAGGGCCTCTCCCTTATGTTACTGGGGGAAGGTGAAGAGGAGTGGGAATCAGGCAGGATGCCTCCATTTGGGAGTCTGGCCCTGGGTTTGTGTTTTAGATTGCATACAAGAGGAGCCTGGTGGGGTCAACAGCCTCACCCTCCTGAGCAGGGCAGAGTCTCTGCCGGTGTGCACTAACCACTGTCACCTCGGGTTCTTTGGCAGAAAACTCAGGAGCTGCATGGAGACAATTCTGCAGACGTGGTCACTGGCCTCAGTGACTGTCCTAAGCTGTCATGGGGAGTTTTAATTGCTGAGTCAGTGCTTAACCCTCCCCTTTATCACTTTCACCTCTCAGGACAGACACCTCCTGCCCAGCACCTTGAGCTAATCCTCTGTGACAGCTGCCTCCTAAGTCTTTCCTCTTCCTTCAGAAAAGACTTTCCTGGACATTTAAGAGGGAACTGCTTCTCAGCCTTGTCCTCAGGGCAAACACCCCACTTAACTTAGTGAAGCCAAAACCAAACACTCAGGCATTCCCTCTTTGCTGATTCCATGTAAACTATCCAAGTTCCTGCCCCTTCCTTCTCAGACATGACTGATTATTAAGCCAGACCTTTTCTGTTTAGCCCAATGTCAATGTGTGTGGGGTGGTGCTGGTGGGCACACACTGGTGTTGGCCCCCTGTTACAATTTTCTGTTCCCAGCCAAGCTTATATGTGACCTCCTCCAGCCCCGGCCTCTGTGAAGTAAAATCTGATTCTTGCTTTCAGCAGACACTCTTCAACCTTTAGTTCTGCTTCTTTTTTTTTTTTTTTTTTCCTTTCATTTTCCTCTTTATTTTCTGAGCATTGCTGTGTCTCACACAGGCCTGTGCTGCAACAGGAATAATTCAGAGATGGCACAAAGACAGGAGTCCGGGCAGGACATCCTTAGTAATGTAGCTGAGAAAGTAGTGACCCTCTCAAGCTTCTGTGTTTTGGCCTGAAGAATGAGCCTAAAACCATTATCTGTCAGATAGTGCCAGCCAACCTTTGCATACACAAAGGAGCTTTTCCTAAATTCTTTAGGAAGCATTTGATTCCCATGAACAGGTGAAAACTCATCATTGTAGCACACAACACAGTTCTCAGGTGGGTACTTTTCTGTTGCAGGAGCTTCCTGTGTCTGCAATCCAAGCCGATGTAGAGCTGGATCTCCCAGTGCTGCTGCTGACAGTGAGGCCACCCAAACCCATTACAGGTCAGGAGTGATTCTGTACGTGCAGCCTGCAGCCCATTTCAGAGGGAAAAAGAATCACGGCCCTTATAAAAACAGAACAGGTCAGAAAGTTCCAGTAATGTGATCCCTGGTTCTTTCCTGACCTGCCTTTCTAGTTACAGGTAATCCTGTAGTGGGAGTTGCTTCCTACCAGACCATCTCACATGTCACCTTTGCCAGCACAAAATACTTTAGAGTGTCTCAGAGTGGGTGTCATACACCCTTGGTTTAGTGTCATTGGAGAGGGAGGAGGCTGCTTCCTAGATCCTAGCAGCACCCCTAGTTCATCACTGAGTCCTGGATTTATAGAAAAATGCCAAGGATGAGGAGGAGACAGACTTTATGCCAGGAAAATGCCACAGAAAGGCAAGGTGAGTGAGGTCCTCGGAAGTCTTGCCCTAATCCCTGCCTTCAAATACTGGAAAATGGACTAGTGATGCGGAGAGTCCCACAGAAGATAAAGTGTGTCCTGCTTCAAGGCAATGCCACCCCCAAATGCTTTCATGGTGTCTGCTTCATGGTGTCTGCTTCTGCAGGGCTGTGCCTTTTCCCTTTGTGTTCACAATCCAGGCACCAGTTTTAAAGGCCCTTTGGATGCCCTGAAGGGAGTGGATGATGGCAGCATGCTTGGCTTGGGCTACAACCACCTAATCAAGGATTCCCAGTGGGAGCTGCAGGAAGCAATCTTCTGTAGCACTTACCAGGAGTATCTGGAGGCTGAGGGTGTGATCAAGGAGGAGATCCCCAGGTGAGTGGGAGCACCAACCAGGATTTGGGTCCATGAGTCATCCACACAGGGCACTGAGCACGTGGAGATGGAAGCCTCTGTCTTAGCTTTGCTTCCATCATCCCAAGGCTTCAGGGCAGGGGGCTGGAGCCATTCCAGGTCTTGTCACAGTGCTGCCTACTTATCAAAGCCTTTCTTTTACATATATTTCTTCCTTTTTTCAGACATGCTACCTTTCATTTCCTCCTGCCTAGCCGGATCCTGGTGGGACCAGAAATGAAAGTACAGCCAGGTAATGCAAGTGGACAAAAAGCTGTTAATCTGTGAAGCACAGTCGTTGCATGACACTGAGCTCCAGTGAGAGCTCAGTGGGTCTGGCTTGCATCCACTCTGTAAATTCCATCTCCAAGGACATAAGCCTGGGTAAAACTGTCAGCCCTAAGGCTTATAAGTCAGTTACTGGCATGGAGTAAAAAAAAAAACTTATCTTCATATTTTAATAAAACTCCACAACCTCCCCCCTGAAAAAAAACCCAAATCAAAACAACCCCCCAAAAAATGAAAAAGGAGGCATATAGTCAACATTAAAAAGACAGACAAAGGGAGAGGTTGTTCTGGTTTAGTTTCTATGTGAGCACAATTTCTAACAGGGGAACCATGAAAGCTCTAATGAGAGCTTTCTAATGGTGTTTTGGTGTCCTGGATTGTTCTTTTGTTTGTCCTCAGTCTTCTTCTCTTTTTGTCATCCTCTTCTCTGTACCAGATATTCCAGTTGGCATTGGTGTGCATTGGGTTGGAAACCACAATTTCTGCTTGTACTTACTGAACCATTCACTCAACAAGAAAGCAGGTAAGAAAGTTTTGCTTTCCCTTGCAGAGCACTCTGTGGGGAGTGGGAGTGTTCTGTGGCCAGTGGCTATCATTCTGCCAGGTCTTTATGATTCAGGGAGATGAGGAGCTGGGAGGAGAGCTGACTCATATCTTGTGGGTTAGGCTGGCATTTGGATTGTGGGGCTCTGTGTTGCACAGGCTGGCAGTGTTTTTAGTGATGCCACTCTGGCAGGAGGCTGCAGAATGGTGCATGTTTAATGGGGAAAATGGATGCTAGTACCATGTGAGAGAATGTTCTGCACCTTCTCACAGTTGTCTCTCTTCATGCCATTCTGTTTAGATTCTGATCTGAAACCTGATGTTGTGTGGCCGTGTGCAGCTCCAATTGCATGCTCGGCTGTCAGTTCCTGCTCCAGGTACCTGGCACTGGCAGGTGAAGATGCAACAATAACTATTTGGGATAAACACCTAGGTGAGCTTGCCCTTTGGGATTGTGTATTGGGATCACTGTGGATAAAGTGCACCTTTGCCTAGGAGTTTGAGGCTCAGACTTATTGTGAACAAAGGGCTGGTGGTGAGTTCACAAGCAAATCTGAAAATAGTTTGCGTTCAGTAGTCTACTGGATGCTTGGCCAGAAGTTGCCAGCACAGCATGGCTGCCCTGGCCCTTGCAGAACCACCCTGCCCAGGGCAATGCAAGGGCTGGAACTGCTGCAGCAAGGACTGATGACAGTCTTGCCCCGAGGCTGTGAGACAGTGACAGTCACTGCTTTGCCACTGCACTCTCAGGTCATCTTTGAGACGGTTGTGGCATCACAGTTCAGGCTGCCATCAGTGCTAGTGTCATCCTGCCATGATGCAGGGACTCTCCTGGCAGAACAATCTTCTTCTGCCGTCTGCTTGTTCTCCCTCTGGGCAGGCCACACTCCAAACTAAGCTTTGCTTGGATAAATTACCAGTTCTTTTTTTCTTCCTTCCTCAGGATACCCACTGTCTGTGACTGCCATTCTAGAGGAACGTTTCATCCGTAGTATCCACTTTCTGTGTGGTTCTGCAGCTGCCAGTGATGAGACATCTGGTACAGATCCTGAATGTTGTGGTGCAGATCCTGTCTGTCCCATCATACAGCTTCTAGTGCTGTGTACAGACAGCTCTTTCTATTTGGTGAAAGCACCCAGGGCTGGGAAGTCCAGCATCACACTCCTGGCAGACAGGTGAGGTAGACTCCAGCTGAAGAAGCCATGGTTATAGTGGTCAGGTCTAACAGGGAGCCCCAGACTTCTGTGGAGTGGAGAACTTCCTACTGTTTTTACCCAGGTGGCTCTGCCATGCTGCTGTCAGCAGCAAGTGTGGTTTTGCTAGTGCTAAAATCCAATCTTTTGCCAGAATTACGGGTGTTTCTGGGTTCTTCTGTGCACCTGAACACAAATACTTTTAGCACAGCTCCAGGGCTGATGTTGAACTGTTTGTGTCTCTGCTGGGTACCCAGGGGAATTTTTCTTCCCTCTTCTGCCCTTAACAGAATAACTTCCCCCTAGAAGTTAGAATAAACATTTCTTGCCATCTTTCTATCATTTTTGTGTTTGCTTATCCCCTTGGTTTGAGGAGGAGGGAAGCTGCTGCTCTGAAGACTCTGGATTCATGCCTCCATGGCAGGCAGGGGATTTGTATCTCCGAAGTAGTTCCTAGGCAGGTTTGCACAGGAATGGGCCTTTTTGCTGGCCAGTGTGCCACAAATTGCCACTGTCATTATCACAGCCTCTCAGTACGTGTCAGGTACATGCAACAGCAGCATAAACCTGTGTCTCTTTTACAGGCCTGAAAATCCAAATCTTACTGTCAGTGCAGTGGTGCCTGTCCTGGCCTTCCCCAGTGCAGTGAGTATTACTGCCAGCTCTCTTAACAACTGGGTGGGAACATACGTCCAGGTGTGCTGGGATCTTGTTTCCAGCAAGGACAGTAACTGAGTGCCTAGAAGATAACAAACAGGGCAATCAGATACAGTTCTTGCCTCACATCCTTTCCCAGCCTTCAAATATTTCTAGCATGAAGACTTCCTGCACCAGTTACAGGTCTGTGTGTAGCTGGTAGTGCTCGAAGGATTTCCCTTCCATGATCTTACTCAGTATCCCCTTGCACCTGTGCCCTCTAACTGGCCACTGAGGTGCACGTGGACAGGTCCAGCTGAGAGGTGAGAGGGTTCAGCCATGAAGCTTCAGGCATCAAGGTCAAATATGAGAGGGCATCATGGGGAGGAAGTTACAAACACAGGTCCAGCCAGACTTTTCAAGTGGCTTCAGAAAGTTTTCAGGCATAGGGAGGAAAGGACTAAAAGCCACTCACCCTAGCAGCCATGCAGAAGGCTGGATCTAGCTAATTTCTAATGTGCCCTGTTGCCCTTTTCCAATCTCAACCTCCAGCATTTTCAGTCCAAGTTCCCTGCAAGGCCTATTGATCTGGTGTGGCCCTAAGACTGTGGAGCAGGCAAAGAAAACAGCATCATAGTTGGGGATGTGAAGTCCTGAATGTCATCTCATGTCCTTTACAGAAAATGTTTTTTACTTCTTTTATATCTACGTGTCAATTTTGCTGCTTCAGATCCTGGTCTTCTCCTGGGATGGCACAGTGTCGCTGATGAACACTGACACATCACAGACTGTTTACTGCTTTTGCACTCCACCTTCTCATGCTGTAGCACCCCCCTGGCAGCCAGTGTTCACAGTGGATAGTGTGAACTGCTGCTTGCTGCTTCGAGGTGGGTGACACCTTGGGGTGGCCACAGATACACCATCACTGGGTGCATTCAGCTGTGCACTGATCCTTGATAGTTTTTGCTGGATGGCTCCTGATGCAGTAGCTCACTGTTCTTGTCTCTGTCTAGGAGATGAGCAGCAGCAGGCAGATGAATTTGTCCAGAGCAAAGCCACTCACAGCACCATCTTCCTTTTTGACTTCAACTCCTACCCACTGAAAGAGTCTTTCCCAAAGAAACCAGATGTGCCTCTCAAATCCTTGCAGGAACTGCAGTGGATTGAGAGATGTAACATTTTCTTACGTGATAGGTTTCACTTTCTGCCTGAGAGGTGAGTGCACCTGCATTATTGTATGTTGCTGAGTTCATGCAAGGTCTCACTCCGGAGCTTCTGGGTTGTTCTGCGTGCTGTGAGAGATTTGTGTCTGAGTAAGGTTGGAGTTCAGGCAGCTGGATTCCTGACAGCCACCCAGAACCCTTCCTCCTCTCCCTTCTGTCCTTCCTAGAACAGCTTCAGCTATAAGTCAGGATGTCTAGAGCAGGCTTGTCATTCCAGGTAGAGAGGGCTTGCAAGTTCTAATGTGTTTTTGTGCAACACAGTTTGTGCAAGCTTGTCAGGGAATATGATCCTCACATGTTCGCGTCTGCTTTTACATCCCACAGCCAGGCCGAGCTGGGATCTCTTTGTACCTCTCTTGTCCCCTGCACTCCCGGGTTTGTATGATGCTTAAGTAGGTTTGTGTTGGAGGTTCCTTGGTTTGAGAAGGTTCCCGGCAGCCTCGGGGATGATGCATTGCGTGAATGCGGTCATTAGATGGCACTATGACATCTCTTTTTGGGGTCCTTTGCCTTGAATTCTGCTGGGAACCTGGCGCTGGATCCGTGTCAGTATTTTGTATCTTCTTTTCACTATGCATTAACTCTCCAATTTGAAGCGGAACAGATGAGTGCTGGTGTGACTTTATAGCACGTATTACCTGGTAGCCTTCCCTAATGCCTTGACTTCAGGGTGAATGCTGTGGGGTTGTCTGGCTAGTTAAGTGCAGAAAAGTTCCATCCTATGCTACCAGCCAGCAGTTCTGTCACTCCTTCTCAAAAAGCTGGAGACGAGACCCATGTCTGCCTTATACCAGAAAACTGGGGAGTCACCACCTCCAGGGAGGTCTTGCTCCCTGGGAACTGAGAGCTGAAGCCAGAGCAGAGCAAATACAACTGCAGTGAGACCTGTGTCCACAGAGATCTACAGACAACAGACATCCAGAGGTCCTTGCTGTCAGGAACAGTAAACTTGAGTGTTGACTGGCATGAGGGAATCACTGAGGTTTTTTGGACACAAGAAGTAGAACTGCTTAATTGGTAGTGAGCCCCAGGGGCCCTTGGGGGAGTTATCTGAGCACTGGGGGAATGTCAGGGACTGTTTTTGTTTTAACCACCCTTTCCCCCCTGTTTTAGGCAGCAGGTACTGCTGGAAATGGAGGATCAGGAATACTGGGATTGTCTGCAGGCACAAGCAGCTGCCATGGACAATGAGAGAGAGAAAGTGAAGGGAGAGAAGAAGCAGTAGCCAGCCTTGCATCCTGAGGGCCAGGCTCATGATCCAGCAATGACATTTTGATAGACACTCTATTCTAATCATCTCTCTCCCAGAGACTTGGAGCATCAGAGCAATCTGGTATGTTACAATAACACATAGGACCCTTAATGAAGCCTTTCCTCCATTAAAAGTCTCTTGCTCTTCATAGGACTGGCATTTTGTGAGACTCTGATTTTCTGTCCTTGTGTTGCTGAAGCTCACCAGTGGGTCTCATTTTCTGCACCTACCCGGATGGGCAGCCAGCAGCATCCTTGTGCTTAACCAGAAGCTTGGTTCTTTCAAAGGAGGCAGCAAATTGGCTGTGGAGGTGTCATTCCCCAAAGCATAGCAGTGCTAAGCAGCAGTGACACTGCAGAGTGTGACAGGCCTGACACAGGATGTTCTGCAGTTGTTTCTCTTACTTCAAAGCAGGCAGTTTTGGGATAAGACTGCTTAGGAACTGCAGCCTGGAGCCCCATGAGAAAGCTTCAGTCTTTTTGCAACTGATCATGCTTCCAGGATGACTGCCTAATCCACAAAGAATCTGACGAATCTCCCAGGAACTACTCCAATCTGTGTGCATGGGAGAGGTTTTTTTTCCTCAGGTCTCCCTCTAGTGCCTCCTACAAAGGTTCAACAGAGCATCAGTGCAGCGTGCCAGGGATTCAGCACAGACTGAGCTGTGTAGACACTCCCATGCCAAGGTCCCATTTCAGCTTTTCATAGCAAGGTATCTTGTTTTGGGCTGAGTTTTGATGAGAGGTTTCAGCTTGTCCTGTGGAGATAAAGTCGGCCAGTCTGCTGGGGAGATAAAGTCGGCCAGTCTGTCGGGGAGGTAGGAAAAGGGAGAAGCATTCCATTTATTTCACAGTTTCAGATGCCTGGCTTTGCTCTGGAGAAGGACAAGCTATTTGAATTGAACCTTCCTATTTGCTACCTTTGTGAAGGCTCTGAGGGCTGTAGTAAAAGCTTTTGTGCTGTCATTTTCCATCTGCCACAGATTACAGCTTCACAGCTCATCTGATTGTTACGGATATTGGGACTGGGCTGTGTGAGCTCTTGCCATCTGCCTCAGTGCAAAGTCAGGCGGGTGAGCCCAAACCACTCTCAATGCCTGTTTAAACCGAGCCACCTGGGTCAGCACTGAAGTGAACAAGGAGCAGTCCTTCATCCTTTCTTCTGTTCTTGCTGTGGTGGCCATAGAGCTTAATTATTTTGTTTCTATGGTACTTTCAGAAACAATAGACCTTCTGCCATAGCCAGGCATAGGAGATTACTTGGGGCAGGAATTCCTATTCCTACATTGCTTCCCATGCTGCAGAAAGCCAGCAAAACTAATACGTGGCTCCCTTGAACACCACTGGGTCTAGTTCTTGCTATTTGAGCAAATATAAAGGGCCTGGGGATGTGTGCCATTAATCCTACCCCATCTGCTTTCCATCCAGAAGAGGAGCAGGGCTTGCCTGGCATCAGAAGAGGCAGGACAGGATCTGCTGAACAGTTAGATGTACTGTGCATCCACCAGTTTGTGTATATTCCTCTCAAGATGTACTTGTTTGTTTGCAGTTCAGATTTGCTCTAAGATTCTAATCGTGCTTGGCCGAGATAACCAGGAGCTGGCAGGCTCCACACAGAAAGGAAAACAACAAGCAGCTGCAGGAGGCTGATGAAGAGCCTTTGTTTTAACTCATGATTTCAGCAGGGGACCATTTGTTTCCTGCTTCTTCGAGGGACACGGAAAAATTGGCATGATCAGTGTGTTGACATGTGTGTTGGTGATGGAGCTCTGTGCTGAGCTCCACAGCACGTTCTGGACACAAACACAGGCACCTGATTGCTTATTCAAAGACAAAGCCCTTGGCAGCTACGCTTTTGTTCCCGGTCACTCTGTGAACCCTAGGCAGCTGTAGGTCTGTTCCAATTTCAGCTGTTCTGGAAACTATAGAAAGGCCTTGAGAGGTATCATATATATATATATATATGTATATATATATCTCACCATCAAAAGATGAAACTGTGAATTTTGGCTGGGCCAGCTCCTAGCTCAGTGCCAAGTTCAGTGAACTCAGAGGTGCTGCCAGGGTATAATAGGAGCAATTTAGCTCTGCATTTTAAAAAAGTAAGAGAAAGTTAAAAGATCAGTTGATGGATAGAGAAGGCTGTGAGGGAGGAAGAGGAGCTCAGATCCACAGAGAGGCGCTCGAGCAGCATCATTCCAGCAGAGACAGGTTCCTGCCCAGCCGGGCAGAGATGGTTTCTCTGCACGAGAAGGGAGACGAAGCTGTCTAATCTCACTGAATTATCTGCTGTTCTCTGCAAGAAGCCAAATGTCATCTTACTTCTTTGCATACTTGCTTGTGCTGTGAAGGCAGAGGAAATCAGAGGCTGATCTGATCTGATTTCCCCACTCCTGGAGCCAGCAAAAGTTTGGGCTGTTTGGATAAGCCACGTCTGTGTCTGTTGGAAGGAGTGTGGTCCTCGGAAGAGCTGAAGTGCTGTGTGCTCTGAGATCTGCACTCCTTGTTGCCTGTGTTGCCAATTTTAAGGCAACAATCTACATATCCTGTAGTGTCTCACCACATAAACCTGAAGCCAGCCTGAGGAGGAAGCTGCAAAGACCTCTGTGTCCTACCTGGGGGAAATAAAGTCCCTGCAAGACACTGTGGGATGTGCAGTGGTGCCTGGGGCAGGACAGTCCCAGCAAGAGCTTGCTCGGTTTGCTCTGGAAGTAGCAAGGGAAGGTCAAGCTGCCTCCCTTGTTCTAAGAATTTGTGTCTAGGTATGGGTAGACCATGTACTGCATCCCATTCCTAATTTCTGAAATAGCTCTCGTTGTCCAAACTAGTGTCGCCTCATTACCTCTAATGCCAGTTCCCTGTACCAGGGTGCAGTTTCTCATCATCCTCTGAGTCCAGGCTATCGCTGTTGGATTGTGCTGTTCAGCCAAGCCATGCAGATCTACTCTTTTAATCTTCCCTAATGCATTGTGCCAGACATCTCAGTCTGGTTTAATTTGGTGCTTCTGCAAACATTTCCAGTTTGTCCCTATTTCTATTCCAGTTTGATGGTGTCCAATGTTTCTGGTACTGCTCTGTCTAGGACCTTGTACAATATTCATGTGTGGTCTCACATGGGGAGCCAGGTTCTGCTGGCCTTGATACCAGATTTTGCAAGAGCAGGACAATTGTCTGGGATGAGAAATGAGCCATGTTTTTGAGGCCAAGATACAGGATGAGGTTGGCTGAGCTTAGCTGAGGGTGCTCGAGAGGTAAAAGATTTGCACGATGACGAGGGTGATGCTGTGTTTTGGCTCCTGCCCCATAGATTTACAGGCACTCCACGCAGCTCAAGACAGACAGTGCTTGTGCTCTGAGGAACCCTACACAAGCCGAGTGCCAGGCCTGGGGTGTAGGGAGCAGACTCATTGTGCTGTAGGGGAGGATTTGTCCTCGCAGGAGCCAGGTCTTCACGTGGCACACCTCTGTGCAGTGCCATGTGTTGGCTTGGCCCCAGAAAAGTCCATGGTTTAAGAGAAGGGGAAGGCAAATGACTCATGTCACTGCAGGGCTGCAGATCGGTCAGGAGGGAAATGTACAGTGTCTGAGTAGTGAATTGGCTGTGCTGCCAAGTTTGAAACACTTCCACTGCCTCAAGCCCGTCAGACTGAACAGCTCGTTTTGTTAGAAGCTTCAAGTCAGCCCGCTTGGGCAAACAGCAGCTCTTCTGCATGTGAAGGGCTGGATTTTCAGAGGGAGAGGGAATAAATTTGTTTTTTGAGAGGGTGTTCACAGGAAAAGGAGATCTGTAGGGGGAAAACAACAAGTCCTGCACTGAGCAGTGAGGAAGATATGCTAATTAGGCAAGGAAGAGGAACCTGCTAGGTTGCAATCCTGACCTAACAACCAATTATAGGATAATACAGCAAGTAATACAGGGTAAACACTAAGTGGAGGATGCTTCTGAATTAATTCCTTTTTGAAGTACAGCAATCATTTTAAAAACATCCGGCATCCTAATTTTAAACTGCACATCACTGACGCCAGCACAGCCTGTGGTCAATTGTCACAGTTGTTAAACTACCTGTGCTGTTTGAATTTGCTCCCTGTTTCTGATCTGAATAGGTCACATTCCAGCCTCCAGCTTGCCGGGTCTCTGGGAGATGGAAGAGCCCACTAGGAAAAGGTGTGGGTTTCGTGCAGGGACTTAGAAGCCATGTGTATGTGTAAAGCAGATGCAGGGAGACTAAACAGGCTGCAGTGTCCGTGGAGGACCTCAGCAGTGGGTTCAGGTTAGAGGTCAGGTGAAATTTGCACTGGCTGTGGAGGCAGCATAAGTGTAGATTTCGGGGGAGTCATGCAGCATCCCTCAGTGGAGGGATCTCTCCTGGCCAGGGAGATTCACTAGGACAGGGGGCACTCCTGAGTTCCTTCTAGCCCAGATTCCCTGTGATTCTCATTTTCTAGAAGTGAAATGGACTGGGTTCCTGAAGTGTTTCCCACACATTCTGCGTTTGGGTCCTTTCTCTCTTTGAAGGCTATAACATACAGAAGGAAATGAGAAAAGCATTTCACACAATTCCTGGGACAGTGCAGGGAGGCGCCAGGAGCAGGGATACAAACCAGGAAAAAGATTTGCAATTGTCCAGATGAAAATGGAATGTTCAATTCCATCACTAGGAGCTTTTGCTCTTTGTGGATCTCCCCTATGACAGAGTCCTGGCAGAGACTGAGGCAGCGATGGTGGATGAGACAGGACTAAACAGATCTGCCAGGTTGTACTTCCCTCCTGGTTCAATAACTCGTATCCTTCGTGCTTCCCAGTGAGCAGGCAGTGCCTGCTATGGTTTTGTAATTTTTTCTCATGGTCCTGTCTCTGTGGAAGTTCATATTTTAGAATTATTTCTGCTAAAAGCATTACCAGAAGGTCCCTTGGCACTGGCAAGCGTTTGCAAAGCCTGAGTTATGTTGATCAGCATTGCAGACAAACCCCCTTCCAGCAGATTAAATCAGAATCAGTGCTGCTGAGTGGAGTAACAGGGAGTAAGGCAGGTATGAGTGACAAAAGGAGGAAACCGTGAGTTATTTGGCTTTGCTATGATCACTTTAATCAGTGGTTTTCAGGAACAAGTTGTATTTTTCTTTGGTGCACATTACCAGTGTTGTAAATCATCATTCCTCAGGGATCAGAGAGGCTGAAGTTATTTACTTGTTGGAACCAGAGTGAACAGATAGAGACTTACACATTTCCTTCACAAAATGAATCTGAATCAGAAGCCTTCCTCTGTATATTCTCCACCTCTTGAGGGAAAACCTGAAATCCAGATCTAGACTTTACACTTGCATCTCACTATGATCACACTGATCCTAATCTTCCAGACTGGGGAAGAAACTATAAAGCCTAGCTGCCATTTAGGCTACCTGTTCTGCTTTTGTACTTCCATTTAGTCAGCCTTAACAGCAGTTTTTCTTTCTGAATGCATTAAGACAGTCTCATTACAGCATAATTATTTTGTGGAAAGACATGCATCTTGTTGCCTCATACCAGAGCTTCTGGAGGAAAAATGCTAATGCAGCCTGCAGTTTGATTATCATTGTGGTGACAGTTGTTTTCCCATTTAATTTTGACTTTGCTTTCATTCTCTGGGAACAGAGCGATGGCTGGAGCCCCTCTCCCTCTTTCAAAGATGCCATGCTGCAGCTAGGAAATATTTAGCAAGGCACTGGGGCAACACAACAGACACATAAAAGGCACGTAATGAAATACAATGAATTGTTGGTGAAAAGACCAGCCAGTTAATGCTTTCAGCTGTTGCAGCACAAACCCCCCCATATTCCCTCCCCCAAAGGTAGATCAAGTGAATTAGGAATTCAATATGAATTCCTAAAGCCTCTTTAGAGAATTTAAATGCATCCTCCAGCTCTAAGCTGTGGACTCACGTAGCATTCCAGCAATAATATTTTCCCAAGGATGAACTGTTCCTGAGCAGAATGGCCACTGAAGTGCATTTCATATGTAGGGGATTTCAGATTAGCAGGAGCTTATGGTTCTATAAGTAAGGTTTGTATCATCTGTCATAAAGCTAAACATTTCCCCACGAAGTTTGTAAAAAATTCTGCGGTTTTCAAATTTTGAATACAACCCCAATGTTTTTTCACCTGTCTTCATTATCTAATTACAGACACAGGGTGAAAAAGGAATAAGAACCGTAAGGAAGAAGGTTTATTTTTTTTATTTTTCTCAAAGGAGAAATACTGCTGCATTTTGTTTCATTAGTTTAAAAAATGACAATCCTTTTCACTGAAATGGTCTTTTGAGCAAAACTTGTTTCAGTGTTTTCATGCACATCCCCAGTACTTTAGGAAAGACCAGAGATGTGGTTTGCAAAAGAAATTAATGATTTTGGATGCCTTTACCTCACGTACTCAACTAGAGTTCCTTCAAATGGACTGTTTTCACTGTCCCCCAAAGGCCTCCTTCAAATCAAATCAGAATGTCTTCAGATTTTCAGATGAACCTAAGATATCTCTCCAGAAAATGCACTGAAGATTTGGCTGTCATTCATGTGAAGAAACAACTTAAGTTTTCCACTGCCCCTTAAAACTGCACTGGGCTGAAGCTGCAAGGGCCATTGAGCAGTTTCAATGTACACCTGAATCTGTGACATGAACTGCCCTGGGTCAAGTTCACTCCTTGTGTGGTTTCCTTGAATGTGTTGACTTCAGTGGATTTACACCACGAAAAAAAATTGTTTCCTATTTAAATCAACAGGAGGGAACTTCAGTTAACTGCAGCGGTGCTGAGGATTTGTAGGTGAGCAGAAGGGAGGTGCCTCCATACATCCCTGAGGCACTGCATCAGGGGTGCATTTGCAGAGCCATTGGGCTTCGCTGCTTCAGAAAAAGGGTGTGATAATCTGCCACGGCTCTCTGCACCTCCAGGCCAAGACAGAGCCTCATGGGCTTCCACCCAAAGCCCCTTTGCTGGAGTGCCATGGCCCCCCCAGCTCTGGAATGCAGCAAAGCAATGATTCTGTTTGTCAGCCTACTCAAACATCGAGTTCTCTGAGCTGAGCCCTGCGTTTGCTGCAACCCCTTGGGCAGAGCCCAGGGCCTGGGATCAGAAAAGCTGAATGGGGCTGAAATTGTGGACACATCTGCAGTCAGTGAGCCCACAGCCCTCCCTGCTACAGCTCTGTGCTGGTGACAAGTGGCTCATGTGAATGAGACCGTCTGGCAGAGACAACACAGCCAGTGCTCAGGCAGGGGCAGGAACCTGGAAATTGCCTCCCACTGGCAGCACATTGATGAGATAGTATGGGGGGTTTGAACTAAATCTACTGGAAATTCAGGGGCCTTCTGGGAAGGATGCTGAAGAGGGCAGGGAGCTGCAGGGCATCTCTTTTTCAGGAGCAAATGTGTTTCATGCAATCATTTTAGACCCCCTCTTGGTTTCAGTGCCCTCCCCACAACAGTGAGGCTGATTATTTGTGCTAATGTCCTCATCTCTGGTGAACAATATTGCTGCTATATTTAATACGAGAGAGGGTTATTACAGTATTATCTGGAATGAGCCATAACCATTACAGGTTGCTCTGTGTCTCAAAGCTAGTTTTAATTAAAACTGCCAATAACTTTTGAGGTGTTTGACTTCTGGAGTTGAGACAAAGGAAGAAGATGCTCAGGTGGTTTCATTTGGTTGTACAATGAATTATAAGAAGGGTAGATTCAGGTTCACTGGCAGCTGAGCCCTGCATTTTCTGTTCTATCTGTGAGAGTCCATAGAACCTGACTGGCCTTCCCAACACGTGTATATATTTGGGAGCAGCTTATCATTTCCCACAGGCCCATGGAAGGAGATGTTATCCTCCCTCACACCACTCAACTTGATTTTATTATGAGACAAAACATGAAATGGGACTTCATGTTTCCTGGGATGCCATTTGAACAAACTCCCTGCTAGCCAGAAATAAAGAACTGGGTCCTCAGAAAGTGCTTGGTTTGAAGTAAATTCAGAGATTTTTCCAGCTCCCTTCCAAGCTTCAGCAAGTCTGGACATCACATCTGCTCCATCAGTACGTGTGGTGGAATACGAGGTCATGTCTCCCTTTACCTGCAGCAAGTAGAAAAGCACCTCACAAGTGTGCTATTAAAAGCCTGAAATGAACATGCAATTAGAGATCAGAGAAGCCTTCTGCAGGAAAGTGCTAATTACTCCAATCAGAGATTCCTGTGTCTACCTGTGCACATCAGAGTTCAAGCTTTTGATAGTCACAGCAAACTTGGAAAATCCATTTATATCCACACCTGATGGCTGCTAAAAGTGACATAATCGATCTGCTTTGCTTAGACCTTTGCCCATGTCCTACACAACATCAATATGCAAACGCAGCAGAGGTGAGCTCGGGGCTGAATTCAGGCAATTTGGATACATGCTATGGTTTGGAACTATTCCCCCCTTCACCGTGTGCCTCCACCACCCTCTTACCCTCTGAGACTGTGGGTGTGCCTGATAAGTTACATTCCTAGGAGGGAAAAGGAAAAGGGTCTGGGATTTCATGCACTTTAATGCAATTTTGTGAGGAAGGGACCACTTCCACTCTAGAATCAAAAAGGAATAATGAAGAATTTAATAACCTTTTCCTCCCACTTCCTCTGCCTGTGCTTTTTCTGCTAATATCACGTGGTATGCAACAAGTTTTCTTCCCTGATGGAAGTTACTGGGCAATTTCCCCACCTCACGTACTGATGGGTGCCCTTCCATGTGCCAGTATACTTAGCACTGTAATCATTATCTCCAGGGGAAAAATCATCTCAGGTTTACCCTTAGAGGAGTTTTACACCCCGATTTACAGCCTGTCCCTTTCCTTGGAGTGCACAGACAATCCTGCACCATTACATGGTTTGAATAATCTGGAATCCTACCAAGTCATCCACCTCATTTTTGAAATAATATCATTAGAGGCCTTTGTAAGAAACTGTATGAACTTTGGCTTTATTTTGGTATCTAATCAGTACAAATTGAGTCAGAATTAGCACTGTAATATGAGGAAAAAGACAGCACATTTGTTTGGGAAAATGCAGGCAGGCAATGATGGTAGGTGTGAGTGATATTCTTTCTTAGCTGTGCCATGAAACCATTTTTTCTGAGCCTGAAACTTCAGTCTCAATTTCCTTAATAGCCAATTCTTTCATTTTGTTCTCCTTGTTCAGCCTTAAAAGTTATTTACAAGGTACTTCTAAAAGCATGTGATTTAGGCTGCTCTAATGCTTTGTTTGTTTTTGTCTCATCAAATTGCCTGCTGACCTGCAAGTAGTGGCCAAATCAGACTGAAATTAAAAAGGTGGTGGAATATGCCCCAGTCTCTCCTCAATCAATACCAGCCTAAATTACTGCAAACCTGGAGCCATGGTGCATGTAATACATCATTTTGTAACCCCATAAATTGCTTTTAGCCAGTCTCTTCTGATTTCTCTGTAATGGCCTTTCAGCTGAGATCAAGTGTAGCATCAGTTCTGCATCAGCTGTGCACCCTA
The DNA here is from genome assembly GCA_013397755.1 of Cnemophilus loriae. Taxonomy (NCBI): domain Eukaryota; kingdom Metazoa; phylum Chordata; class Aves; order Passeriformes; family Corvidae; genus Cnemophilus; species Cnemophilus loriae. The sequence goes on along the minus strand of VZTF01003765.1, from coordinate 2,480,016 downwards.
CCCAGGGACTGTCTCACACTGGCACTGGGATGAGCTCAGCCAAATTGTGAGAACCCCTCGATGCTGGTCATTTGGAAGCGGCTCTGAGATGCCTCCCCTCTGTGAATCACATTCAGGGAGCCAGTACCTGCCTGCCACGGACTGTGAAGTCCTGCCTAGGGCTGAGTTCTTACTTATCTCATCCTTTTTTCAAGAAAGTGAGGAAAAGATGTGGAGAGATGATACTGGAATTTGTTATTTAACCCCTGGATTAGTTGGCCCCACAGCACTAGCAAGCACCCTTGCCATGATTTCCTCTGACTAAATGGAGCAGTTTCAATCCCCAGTGGGGACCTCTAAAAGCCGTGGTCCTGCAGAGCTCTCGCCATGGCCTCAGCAGCCACAGCTGGGGAGGTGGCACCCTGAGCAGTACATGTCCTGCTCATGGATCCTCCCTTCGCTTGCACAGAGCCATGTGTGACTGGAAGAGCAGGTGTCAAGCCTCCCCTCCTCCTGAGAGAGCCCTGCAGCTTCTGCTGAGATGGAAGATCCTCACCATCTGCCAGTGCTGCTGGCCTGGCCACGCCACTCTCTTCCCAGCAGGATTGTGCCTGTGTCACAAATCCTGCTGCAAGAGAGGCCCTGCCCTGCCTGCAGACCAGCCACCTCTGCAGCTGAGCTGAGAACGTGACGGGCTCTGAGACAGCAGCTTGATCCCTTCCACTAGTCCTTCTCTGAGGCTGTGTCCACAGAGTTATTTTCAAATAACTTTTGAGAGAAACAGGTCAAGCCCAACCCAACCAGAAGCAGGACCAACACTGCATCTCTTCAAACAGGACTCTTGCTTTTGATGCCTTTCCCTATCCTCAACCCCTTTTCTGTGGTTGCTTGCACAGTGATCCCAGTTTCAGGGGAGGAGACACCTCATTTCCCATGAGCTGTGTTGCATAGACACATCTGCTCTGGGTGCAGCCCCTGCACCCACCCATGCCCCCTCCCTGGGACACCCACAAGCTCCCACTCTCTGCTGGGGTGACCTGCTGGGGACTCGCAGGCTCCTTGTTTCAGCAAATACAGTATAAGGAAATTGGACAGATTTTACAGGGCTACACTGAAAAGAAATTTTTTTACAAGACAATAATGAGAACTCTAAGAAGAAAAGGTTTAACTTTCGGCAAAGAAAAGATGTATCTCTGTGTGTCTGTTGAACTGCTGAATATGCTTGGCACTGAGAGCAGTTCTTCCCTCTTGGCTCTTCTGTTCCACTTTTCCCTGGCGATTGTCTTAAAGAGCTATCAGGAACTCTTGGAAGAACTATGGAGGAAGCCGTAATTAAAGTACAGCCTTGGTCTGTGTTGGTGCAACGTGCAAGTGAATCTCTCCCTGGGCTGGGAGAGATTCTATGAACTGAATTACTCATAAGATGCTTGAAATTTGTTTACTTGATCTGTGCAACTTTTAACACTCTGAAATGTCAATGTAGGCTGCAAAGAGCTCAAAACACTTTCAGATGTTCAGAGATGGTCAGAGATCAGCTTTTCCTATCAGAAGTATCAAACACCCCCTCCTTCTACCAAAACACAATATTTTTATAAACATCTTAATAGGAAAAACATGCCTGCTATTGGAGGGCAGAAATGCAAATGTCCTATTTCAAGTTGGCATTTTAAAATGAAATGAAAATTTCCACTTTGGTTTGTTTTCAGTTTTCCCAAGAGGAACACCATCATTTTCCCACTGGAACAGCAGCCTTCCTTTCAAATGATTTTTACTTTGGAGGAAAACTAATTTTTCTCTTGGGACAGCAGTTACAGGGTCAGTCTCAAAGAAAACAAAACACTTCTGAGACTCTGGGGGAAAATGCCATGTTTTCCTCTGTGTTCCAATGCCCCCTTTGCTGCATAAGCCACATGTACACAAAGAAAGACACAAAGGGCAGTGTGTGTGTTGGGGCAAGACTCATGCGAGCAGTGGCAGAGCAAGCCATGAGTAACTGGCCTTTATTTTTCTAGGAACTTAAAGCCAGATGCAACCCAAATCAAGTCAGGGTGGGATTTACCAGCTCTGGCTGCTGAGTGAGAGAGCAGTGTAAACACTTAGAGGCTACTTTGAGGTTTGCTGTGCTTCTGCTGCCTTTCATCAGGAGTGGAAGGAGGTGACATGGAGAGGCCATTCCTGTGGCCTTTTTCTCTTGATGGACTTCAAGTGGATTAAGAGCTGCCCGGAAGTCACTGCACTTTACAAGCAACGCAGTCCTGGATGCAGGGTTGTTGCTGGTGGCTTCAGGGGAGGGTGCTACTTGTCGCTGTTACTCACTGCAGGGAGTCTAAAAGCTCCTCAGATCTTCTGTAACTGAATAAAATGCACTTCCAGCTACAAAATTAATTCATTTTCCTTTCTCTCTGACTGTCAGGAGCAGCGTGCTATAAGGTGGGTAAGCTCTAATGCTTTTTTACGTATCTTTATCTGAGACTACAGTATTTAAAACTTTCTGTTAATAGGAGTAAAGAGGCCTCTTAATTAATAGAGCTTGTAATAGCCACAGTGGCATACGGAGCAAAATTTGACAAGAGAAATTACTTCTGCAGAAACATTATAATGAACTTGTGTGCAGATCACAGTACTGATAGGCATAATGTACTGCATCTGGTTTCAATTTGCAGGTCTGACCTTTCACCGAAAATGAATTTTAATAGGCAATTGACTTAAATAATTCATACGTGTTCAAATCAATACTGGAACGTGATGGTTAAGTGGTTAAAATAATTGAGGTGTATGAAAGGGGTTTTTAAAGGTTTTCAGATTCCCATGAGAAGGCTGGTGTTTGTGGAGGTCGGAGCTCAGGTCCGTGGCTGTGCCGTCGCCAAAGCGCCGTGTGGGGCCATGACTTCAGCAAAACTGCTTTGGTACCTCCTGGAGCCCTCCCAGCCCCACAGTGCTCCCTGCTCCTGCTCTTGCACAAGGGGTCATGGGGCTGAGTAGGATGCTGTGCTCCGTGGATTGCCGTGGGAGGGAGAATCCAGGTGCACGCATCCCACCCCGCTGCCCTGAGCTGGCCACACACCGCGGTTCCGAGGCTCCAGCGCCTGTGTGGTCTCAGTGAGCTCATCTTCTGCATGTGCAAAGAAAAAACATGTTTTGCAGAGAATCGTTTCTGCAATGGCCCACAAGAAGGTTCCCTTTGACTGTACAGCACGGCTGGTACTCTGAATTTAATTTGTGATGTGTGGATAAGAGGAGGGGACGTCACATTGCACCAAGCAGCAAGTGCTGTCAGGTGTGTAGTGCTGGGAACCTGTTCTCATTTCTGAAGCTAATGCAAAGAATTTAATCCTGCACACTGAAAACAGGTGCTGAAAAGTGAAGGGCAAGACAGCACACCATAGTTTGAGGCCTCATTCTGACAGGTTGTGGCTGCAAACCTGCCCTGCTGGCCACTGCACTGGGTGACAACACCAAGCCCTGCCCTTCCTGCCACCCCCACCCCAGCTGCAGTGAGAGCTTTTTGCACAGGACAATTGTGCCAGCGATTTATGAGGCAAAGAAGAATCCAGGGTTATTTTGCCACTGCTGAAGAGCAGAGCAAGATTCTGATGCTTTTATTACACCTGTACAAACATATTTTTTTTTAGTGCAAGATGTATGCCTTGCTGCTGATTTGACCTCTAACACTTCTATACTTCTTCTGCATAGAAAAGGTGTTCTTTATCCAGAAAGAAAAAAAACCCCAAAACACCAAATTCTTCCATTTGTGCCATCCCTTTTCTCTAGGTTGGCCTCTCTTCTCTCCGTCGTGAAGGTACACAAACAAATGTTTTGTCACAAACACACATTTCCTCCCAGGGCAATCCAGGAAATTGGGATAAATGCTTTCAGGTAGGGAAGTTGATGCATTGAATCCAGACCACCAGGGCCTTGAGTTTATAAAAGGCTCTTCCCCGTCTCAGTGGGTTGGTGGTAGATGGGGAGTTCGGGTTGGAGGTTTGCAGGATGAAGAGCCTCTGCATTGGAAGAGCATGGCTGTGAGAATGGAGCCACTTGGGAGCCTGGATGGTAAGCTGAGGCGATGTCTGCTCTGGTTTTTCTTGTGCTTGGAAAAGCTGCTTTCATTTGAGGCTCAGTCTCGTGTTGAGTGGTGCTGAGGAGCAGCAGAGGACTTGTATTTAGGCAAAGCAAGTGAGAAAGCAAACCTCCTTAAACATGGTCAGCTTCTCTGGTCTTTCAGGGAGCAAGTTTGGGGAGAGGGCGTTGTGCTAGTGCAAGATGTTGCAGTTCAAGCAGCTTTCTGTAGGGCTGCTTCACTTGATGCTGGAGGAGTCAAATGTTGACCTGAGTTTGAAACAAGCACCCAGGAGAAACTTTTTCAGTGTAAGGTGCAGCGTTGACCCTGTTGGTGGGTGGTAAATGTGTTCTGTGTCCTGGCACAATTTCCCTTCTGTTATGCATTTATATCAGGAAGCAGAGGCTGAGTGGCAGAGCTGGTTAATGTGCTTGACTCAGGTTAAGGGGTAGAAGGGGAAGGGCTGTGGGCTCTGGCTTTTGCATTTATAATAAATTTTGCCTTTTCGTGTTTTACCTGTCTGCTTCTTTTTGGCAACAGAGAACTGGAACATATGCATGCACGTTTCGGCTTATAAAAAATAGCAAACCCCAAAATCTAGGGGCTTTACTGTTGCCGAAGGATTTGTGATAACGCTACCTGATACCTCATGTCAGATGAGCAGCCTTGCAATGCTTCCTGTCTGTCTGGTGAGGCTGTGCCTGGTGGGGACAGCCCAGGGAGGACCACGGTGTCTCTGGGGACCACGGGCTGTGTGGTGCATGATGCCGATGTGTCCCAGGGCAGCGCAGAGAAATCCCACATCTCCTGGGAGGAGCTGAGCATGCCGGGATGGGTGATCCATGCCAGGAAGCATCTCAGTCCCAGCACACCAGCCTCAATCAAGGGGAGTTTTGCTGCAAATTCTGAAGCTAAATTTAAGAGTTCATTTGCAAGGAGTTGCCTCTTTTTTTAGCCAGGATCAGTTCCTCAGTCTGCTTTTGCTGTGCAGCTGCATGTACAGCTGTAGTTGGGTGATGGAGGGAGCAGCACAGGGCTGAGGGCAGGCGAATGATCAGCAGGGCTGTGCATTGGCTGTGCTCAATTCATGTGAGGGCACTGAGCTCTCCTTGCATTTGAAATCGGAGGGAAGGGTAAGAAATTTGGTCTCTGGGGCTGATCTGATGCTGGTTTGCCACTGCAGTTTTGACATGGCCCTGAGAATCTTCTGCTGCTCCTGTAGCTGGCACCAGTGTCTGCTCACCCCAAACTGGGCAAGGCTCAGTCCCACCTGGGAAATCAGTAAGTGCAAGGTGACTCAGTGATGAAGTAAAAAACTTGGCTGGACATGCAGCAAGCGGGGGCTGAGCATCATCTGACTCCAAATGAGATTTCTCTTCTCTTTCATCTGCTCTTGATCTCAGAGCTGGACCCTCATAAGTAGACTGAACAGTGACAGAAACATCATTGTCTACATTTTAGCAAATGCTTCATACTTAGGAGACTCTTCATCAAAAAGGGTGGGCAGGAGCTGGATGACAGTGAGGAGAGATGTGTTTTGCACATGCATTTTTTTTTTTTTGAAGGGTTGGAAATTCTGCAGAATAGAAAACATTTTTAGCTATATTTGCTCTCACAGTGGAATAGCTGCCAGCTCAAATATTTTTGTGGTGCTTCTGTAAATAAGGTTCGCAGGTATGACTGATACAGCAGTCTATCATTGTGCCAAGTGGCTGTTCCACTCTGCGACTGCAATTTGATCCCTATGCAGAATAACTTCTTTAATATATAGGCAAATAATCACAGATTGTTTTCCCAGGATATCCCTTCTCTGGAAAGATAAAGAAACTAAATCTTTCCATCAAACTATGTTTCCACCTAATTAATGCGTGTGCAGACCCTTCGGTGGAGTTGTCGTTCCCAGGCGTGACAAAGATGAACACAGCAGTGGATGGCAGATGGGTCTGACACGGACAGAAAAGGAGCAGGGGGAGAAATTTTCCCTTTTCTCTTTGAGTAACTGGACATCCTCAGCAGTGCATCTGTCATAATGCTGCCCAGATAATCTATCTTCTGCAGCCTGAAATCTGATAGGATTTGAGACTGACAGTCTGGAAAATAGAAACTGTCTTGGCACTGAGCAGGCTGGCAGGGAAACCTCTTCCTGGGGGTGGGATTGACAGCGTGGCAAAACCAATTACCCTGGACCCCGGCCTCGGCTCGCCGGGCTGTGCCTATGCAGACAACACTCCTGATTGTGATGGCTCTGCTTGTGCTCAGGTGAGCAGCTGCCATATGCTGAGGGTTGCAGCTTTCAGGGGTTTTGTGGTCCTGAACTGCTCTGTGGAACTCACTCTTAAAAACTGCTTTTTGCAGCTATGCATTATGTACTCCAACTGTGCTCCAGTGCTAAAGCGATGCCTGGAGGAACAGTGCCTTCTGGAAACATCACTTCAGTCCTATATCTTCTGGAAAGTTCATTGCTGCCTTGACAAAATTCAGTTTTTATTTAAAATGATTAATGTCTATGAATTTAATCAAGGCGTGTTCACACAGCGGTGGCTTTGCTATAATAGCTCGATTTTAAACAGCTTGTGTCCTGATGCGTGAGGTGTGTTATATTATTTGACAGCAGTGACATTTATATTTGTAATTACTAAATGGTGACAATCCATTGGAAAGCCTGCCCCACTTGAGGGAAGGAAATGGATGGAAATGCAGGGCACTGAAAAGCACAAAGTGTCACAATGCATCAGTGCATCTCTAGATTAAAAAAGCCATGGATGACATTCTCCTACTAACAAAAGCACATATGTGTGCGCAGATAAATTGCTGAGTTTTAATTATTTCTTTTGTATTCATGAAATAGTCTCTTCCTGCTTATTGCCTGGCACAATTACCTTTTTATTTCATAGCACAGGAGCATCTTGAAAAGCAGAAGATGTCGTGCCCACGAGTCATGGGTCTCTCGGGGTTTGATTACAGAATGCTGAAATATTGGGCAAGTCAAGCTGGAGCAGAGAACCCGAATCTGATATAAATCTTGATAAATTGGTCAGGGAAAAATGTTTGGAGCTGCTGTTTGTGAAGTGCTGAGATGTAGGATAAACTTATCAGCTGGTAGATGCTATTCTGAAAGTGGCTTTAGACTATTAACACTTTGCAGATAGTATCCCTCCCTTTGCAAGAGGAAGTTTATCGGTAATAACTCGGTATTTATCAGAGCACTTGAGAGTGGGTTAGCAGTGAAAGGAGACATCCTCGGGCCTGCTGGTAATTAGTGGTACTTATCTCCTAGTTAAGAGGCACTGTTGGACTAGATCAGTATCTGGATTTTGCAGGTGTAGTAAGAACAAGGAGCTCTAAATGAAATTCGTAACTTAGATGGTTTATGTGACCTGCTGGGGTGCCTGGTGGAACCGGGCTGTGCTTGTCCTTGATGCCAATCCCCTTTTTCTCATCTGCTTGGTCTGTTAAAACTTTTCCTGTCCACTTTGGGTGTCTGTCCTGGCTACACAGCAATGCATGGAGGGAATGGACTCTGTTGTTCCTACAGAACATGCAAATAACCTCCTGCAAAACTGCTCCTCTGGCAGATACAACACTTCTCCCTGTCCAGCTAGCCCTCCACCACCTCCTGGCTGGTGCCCAGCTAGGGGCTGAGCATTTCCAGGAGCTCTGGCATGTTAACTAACAGCTGGGAAGGATGGTGCTCTGATAAGTGTACCCATCTTCAGGGTGTCTAAGAGCTTAGCAGCTTTGGTTTTGTTTTGTTTTTTCTTTGCAGAACTCCAGTTGCTGAAGAGGTCTAGCTGTAAATAACAACCTTGTGACTTCTTCAAGTTCATGTTGCACCTGGAATTTTTCTGATAGTCATAATAGATACTTTCTTTCCTTGTGTATTGGATTTATCCTTTGCAGGTGCTAATTTGTACTGATTGCAGCTCATCAGTCTTGCATCTTGTCTGCCACAGGGTTTCTTATGCTTTCTGATTTCCTGAAGGAAATGTGTATTGACAGCTCTCAATGAATCCCACAGTACAAGGAGGTGCATGTGGTGCCAAATCCTTGCAGAGTGCTGAGTCTCAGATACTGTCTGACAATGCCTAATGGTTTTAGACTCAAGCAAAAGTTTCATTATATTAATCCAACAATGGCAAAAGTAGCACAAGACTTATGACAGTCCTTTTTCGCCAAAATAAAAATGCTATCAAAAATAAGTGACCTATCTATCATCTTATCATAGGCTCTTCAGTAGGTGGCAAAAACTGTCCTTCAGATAAGACTGAAGTCCTCTTCCTCAAGTGGTTTTCTGGTTTTTTAATCAAACTTTCCTTTTGGGAATGATCTATAAAGTCTATCCATACTTATGTAAAAAGATGTTCATAATTCAAAATGAAATGAAATATTTAGACAAGATTAATCCTGAAAACATCACTGCTTTAGCCGCATAGTCATTCATCTTACGATATGGACATATTTGCTTGGCTATAAACTTTTCCTTTGAAAAAATCTAGTTCCATTGTAGCTTAAAATATTAAAGTGGGGAGAAAGGACAAGTTCTGGAAAGGAACAATATGGGAATAGAAGCTGATGGCATTTAAACTGAAGGTAAAATGCCATATGTCTGGCACAGGAGCAAGAATAATTAAAACGGCTGTGTTTTGAAGGTGGTCCCTGACCATATGTATCCACTCAGTGCAGCTCTACAGGCTGCTGTCCGAGATGTCCCTGCAGAGGCAGCAGGACAGAGTAGTTGTGTTGTTTTTCTCAGCCTGGGGAAGATGCTCCAGTGGTCTTTTTCATCCTGGGATAGTTTAAAAGTTGTAAGAACTACCTGAAGGGCATCTTTGCAGCAAAGAAATTACGGATGCCTCCAGGGTACCCTTTGGTGCCTGGTGGATCCTTCCATGCCCCGGGATCCTGTGCCATTTTGGGATGGGGCCACTGCAGAGCTCCCACAGATCCCATCCCCACCTCCAGTGCAACTCGTGTGCCCAGCTCTAAGATGGAATTGAATCTCCAGTGTCTTGAGGCTGGGAGGTTTTTTGCTTACTTGGCTACAGCATTTCCCAAACTAAGGCCTGATTGCTGTTGTGGCAACCTTGAACTTTTGCAGTTTCTAATCTTCCAGCTGAAATGATTCAGTCTGGCAGGAGTCTGGTGAGGCTCTGAGCTGCTTAGGAATGCGTAGCTTGTACCAATAAGGGAAATGAATAATTCCTCAAAACCATGCAACAGTTTAGTCAGCTGTTCATTTTCTTGTTGGCTTTTGAAAGTTGAAACTGTCTTAAAAGGCACTGTGGAAATTTTACCCTGCCTGGTTCGGGGGAACTGATGCACAGACTGAACCTGAGTGTTGAGTGGGGTAGGTGGCTGGTAGGGATCAGTGCTCCTTCAAGTGCAAGGTCCTGTGAAACCTGCTGGGAAATAGGTGTGGAGTAGGAAGGTTTCACTGAGCAACTTCGTGTGAAATCAAAATCCACCCAGATCTCAGGCAGGTGGAGCCACACAGATCTTCCAGGACATGCTGAGTCCCCATCTTGGGACAATCAGCTCAAAACAGGGCTTCAAATGAGTACAGGGGCAAGGGGCTAATGTGGAGCAGCTGGCACACTGAGCTCAGAAAACTGTGCAATAAATCTCTAGCCCAGAAGATGCACAAAATATCTGTCCCAGACCCCTATAGACCTGAGGACTAAAGTACAGCACGCCTTGCAGGCTATGCAAACTCCAGCACTATCTGCTCTGTCTCCTGGGGTCAGATGTGGCAACTGCTTGGTACACAGCCCTGCCTTTTTACAAACAGTTTGGGACTGGTCTGAGGGAGCTGCCTAAATCCTCAGGATGCCTTAAACGCGTTTCAGAGCAAGGGGATGGACCATGGCTTTGGAAAAAGGAAAGCTGTTCTCCTATCCTCTTGATGAGCAACAGCCACAGAAGCTCTGAATTACCCTTGTGTGGAGGACACTGCTGGAGGCCAAGCCCCGCTGAGACTTCCCCATCCTTGCTTTGCATAGGTTTTTGCCCACTTTTAAGAGCAAAGCAGTCGAACAGAACATGAATGCAAATGAGCTCTCAGGTGCTGTGCTTATCTCTGATTCATCCTTAGGAAAGAGCATCCTGATGTCATTCCCATGGGGGAAGCATGTGAAGCCAGTTGCTGTATTTACAGCTTGTGGTGTTCCTCAGCCTGACCTCTGCTCTGTGGCAAAACCCTTTCATGATGCAGGATGGTGCTGGAGTGGAGATAAATGAAAGGTCTGAGGGTTTTATTAGACTGAGTATGAATGATAAAATTGCACTGGCATCCCTGCAGTTGTATAATTTAACACAAGATTCAATCAGTTTTATCTTGCCCCTAAATTTTTAATTTTTCAGTATATTAAACTTGCTTCCCCCCATCCCTCTTCTGAAAAACTTGAAAATGCTTCATGGAAATATTCAATGATGAGGAGACTGAAGAACACGAACAGCTTTGGAGATGCTACTCGGGCTGTTGGTATCCACACAAATTGCTTTGTGGGGTCAGGGAAAACGGGAAGCAGCTGAAAGTTTAACTCAGTGTCTTGGCTCAAGGAAGGATCCCAGTCCTGTTCAGAGAACTTGCAAGCAGGTGGGATCCTTTTAATAAGGGATGCTTATTTCTCCCTCTCCTATGGGAAAGCTTTTCCAGCTATGCCCTCATCTAACACTTAGATATTTAACTAGCCAACGTATTTGTGCTGGAAATTAAATGTAAAAATTCCTCTTGTGCCCAAACTGCTTTTTGTCTTGCACATTGTTGGTGGAGTCAAGGGTCACTCCAGCTCTCAGTGCAAAAATAGGCAGGGTCTGATGCTGGTAATCTCCCTGATCTATTCAGAGACTTCAATTGCACCACTAGACTTTCATTTGCAAACTGAAATGAGTTATTTTTAATCTTCTTTTGTGAGATTAACTAAACATGTATGGTTCTTTGTACCTGTTACTGTCTGAATGAGATCTTTCCTAAATTGGGATGCCTGGGCCTGAGCAATAACACTGATCTTCAGCTTCTCCTGAGCAGACCTTCTGTAATAATTGCAGAAACTCATTAGCCTCTCCTGTGGCCCAGTCACATCATGAGCTTGTTCTATCAACAAATACACAAAGGTTGTCATCTTCCCAGGGCATCTATTACACTCAAATAGAAACTATTTTTTCCTGTGGGTTATTTTTTTTTTCCTATTCTTGTTTCAACACCTCCCCTGAAATGAATACCTTGTTGTTTCAGGATCTCTACAGGTACGTGGCAGATCAGCAGCCATCAGTACTGTGTGTCTGAGAAGCATCTCAGGGTGGAGGATATCAGGCCAGATTTGTCAGTATTGCTCAGCAATTCTGGCTCCTGGACAGAAAATCAGAGCAGCTGTGTTAAGTGCAGTGTTTCTGCCTGGTGAGGGATGGAAGCACTGCACCGGGATGCTGGAAAGATGCCTCTGTGGAGATGCTTTTTCCCTCCCTGTGGGGGTCTTTCTGCAGATCCTGCAGGTGGCTGGAGGGAAGGCTGGTGTGGGATTTCCAGCCTTTTCCCTACCTGGTTTAGGAAATGGTGGAAGTGGGACTTTGGATGTGTGAAGGTGACAGGATGAGAGGAAATGGCCTCAGGCTGTGTTGGGGGGGTTTACAGAATAGATGACAGGAAAAATTTCTTCACTGAAAGGGTGGTGAGGTGGTGGAACAGGCTGCCCAGGGAAGTGGTGGAATCACCATTCCTGGAGGAGTTCAAAAGTCACGTGAATGTGGCACTTGAGCACAGTGGTTTAACGGTGCACATGGTGGTGCTGCGTTAACGACTGGACTCCAAGGTCTTCGAGGTCTTTTCCAACTTTAGTGGATTCTGTGATTTTAAAGTGGATCAGGGCTTTACGTCTGATCTCTGACTGCCCAGAGACTGTGGTGCTTTCTGAGTGGAGAAATCAAGTGTTTGTCTCTCCTCTCAGGAAGGCTTTAGAGGAGGCGTTGTTGTGACCTCAGGGGGCTGTGTGGCACTGCTTGGGTTTTCATGGCCCAGTCTGCCTTGCTGCACTTCAAGCTGTCCCAATTTTAGGCTATTTAAATAATAACTACGGTAATTCTCCCTCGGAGTCAAAAGTAAAGCAAGTATGTTGTACAGTCATTCTTAGACAACAGTGGGTACTGAGTGATGCTTGAGGTCAGCTGGCCTCAAGTACCCAAAACTGGCCACTTGTAGCAAGGTACAGTTGATTTTTCTTCTTCTTGCACTGGATGAAATAACACACAAAGTATTGTCTCGAATCATCAGGTCAATTCCTGTGAAAGAAAGTCTGATCAAACCCTTAATTTATCTTCAATTGATTAGATAGTACTGACATGTTGAGAAGACACTTATAAAGACTACTTCAACCTTAATAAATTGCAGAGAAAAAAAAAGACAGTTCTTAATTTTCCAGTTGGCTACATAGAATTTGTTAAAGCCACATTCTGTGAAAATTGGCTCACCCTGGAGAGCTTCAGGTCTATCACATTGTGCCTTAACAAAGGGCCTCAGCAAAGCAGCAGATGAGTATCAAAGACTTGAATGACTGAGTGTGGTGGGTGGTTTAAAATTACATATTAAAGGAATTGTTATTGCCCTTGTGAGTGGTACAGCTCTTTTAAAGCTTTTGGTGCTCTCAGAAAGGAGAGCTTGGCATCAGGAGGAGGAAATACAAATTGTTTCAGTCAGGACTGGTGATTTTTGAATCTGTGAATTACTTTAACCCAGGTTAACTTAGTCCTTTTGTTTTTCCTCTTGGAATCTAGCCACCTAAAGATGCAATGGGGGCCGTGCAAAGGGCCTGGTCCTCCTCCAGGGTGTGAGGACCCACAGATGTCTGCTCACAATTTCCAGGGAGTCAGTCCCTGTGAGGCAGACAAGGCACAGCTGCTGTTGTGGGCACTCATTTACAAACGGGACCCTTTGCACTGACTTCAGTGAATGGTCTCATTCCCTAATGGAGCAACTACCTTACCAGCGATGGGAATGTGCATGTTCCTCACGAGCTTCTTTTGTGGATGTCTTGGGATAAATCTGCTTTCTATTGCTATCAACTAAGCTGATACCCATAGAGGGGACGATCTCATAGAGAGGGTATTGGGGAGGGAGAGTGCCTCGTGTCTGGGGATGATGCATCCACCTTCCAGCGCTGCTCCGGATTCCAGCTCTGCGCAGGGCTGTGGTGTTTGTAGAGCAATCCTTTCAATATTTGTTAAAGCTATCTACAGTATTGGGTAGGGCTTCCTTTTTTGTTGGAATAGAGTTACTGAATGTATGCAGAGAGATGTTTCCAATAGGATTATTTTATAAAGCAGAAAATAAAGCAGAGCACTCTCCAGCTTGAGAAACGCACTGGGGTTTTTTTCTTGAATTCTTACTGAATGAAGAAATTAAATATTCTTAAAGAAAAAGAAGATTTTTGTTTTTCTCTTGCAAGGACAAGTCTGATCTTGGTGCCATTTTTTCACTGATTTCAAGGAGCACTGGGTCCTAATTTGTAACCACAAACTTTCTACTATGTGAGTTAGAAGGAATTAAAATCAAAATGGGCTGTTTCTAGCTGAGGTCTAAAGACTTCAAATACTGTAGGTGCAGAATAGAATGTCTTTTAATCAATTGTAGTTGATCTTTGCTTCTCTTTAGGACTTGGGGGAATGGGAATTCAGTAAAGACGAAAAAGAAAAAGAAAAGCCTTATTTTTGAGGGTAGATATTATTATTATTATTATTATTATTATTATTATTATTATTATTATTATTATTATTATTTTAAATTTTGCCATTGGTGTTGCTCTTGGTGAGAGCAGGTAAATGAAGGCTGTTTGTGAGGAATGGGGTGGATCCACCAGAGTGGATTAGGAAACTGAACCTGTGGTTTACTTTTCAATTCACTTGCGATGGCTTGAAAATGAATCCAAGTGGAAAACTTAAGGTAAACTAAGCTCCTCTTGATCCTGTGGTTTAAAATCAGTGATGGGGAGGGCAGGCAAACACCTAAGGAAATCACTGCCTTGATGTGGACTGTGGCACTTCTGTCTTCCAAAGGCACGTGGGAAAAAATGATGTGAGATGAGCTCTGGCCAGATCCGGGATTTTCATCCTTCCCCACCTTGAGCAATACATTCTCAAGGACAAGTTGTAAGCACTGGAGCATTTTGCCTATACTGCAAGTATCACAGTAATGAAAACTTCAGTTCAAATCACTGCATAACTCCAGGACAATTGGAATTTTTTTTTTATTTAGAGCAAGTAAATTTCTAGCTCTTGTGGAGAGAAACCTTGAGCTAAGTATAGCCTAAAGCATTTAAACAGACGGCAGATGAAAATAATGCAATGGTTGCAGCTTTTTTAATAATGGCTCTTAGGGATTAATTCATGACTTTAAAGCTCTTGGGGTTGGAAGTCTGAGGACTCCTGAGGTCTGAGGCACATCAATAACTGTAATAGCCTCTCCATGGATTGATGAGCTGAGCTGAGCAGCGAAGGGATCCAGCTGTGTTCAGTAATGGTGGCAGATCCATCACAGCTTCCGAGCGGTGCCCTGTCCGTGCGTACCTGGGGTGCTTTTACCTGGCAAACACAGGCCTGGACAGATCTGCTGGGCTCCTGACCTGATGGACATGGTCCTCAACTCTAAGTTGAGTCAGACTTCTTCATCTCCAGCATGTGCATGTTCTTAAGGAAAGCAGGCCTCAGGGATGGTTTCCAGGCTCTTCACAGTGCCCCTCACTCCCATCCTGGCCGTTTATCTAAGTGGAAACTCGTGGTCATGGTTTGTGCCCTTGAACCTCCCCACATCAGAGCCGTCACCTGGGGGTTAATACAGCTTCTGCGTATCAAAGGGCTCTGCTGGAGGTGCACAAAAAGTAAAATCTTTGAACCTAGATGATTAATGGTGGGGGTTGTAGCTGCAAATCCCTGGATTTTGTTCTTAACAAAAGTAGTAAGGCAATATATCCTGGCTGTCAGGGTAGCAGCTCAGGCAGGGCTGCTACTGCTAGAGTGGAAAGCTGTTCCTTTCCAGCAAATAGCTGTATGAGATTCTGACTCCCTCCTCATCTGAATGGAGGGAAAAAACCCAACCCACCCTGTTTAGCAGGCAAGTCAGCTCTCCTGAAGTCTGATAAATACTCCAGGCTTGATAGTCTTGCTTCCCCCACAGCAGTGCTGGTAGCCATTTGCCAGCTGCTTGCTCTGACCTCCAGTCACCGGTGTCTGTCAGCACACTGTTTTTCAGAGGTGGCACTGGGAGATCTAGCAACAATCAAGTAATCTGCACCCTTGCCTGAAGATCTATGGGGCAAACCGAGCGAGGCAGTAGCCAGAGCTGGAAATTTCCTTATGCTTCCAGTCTGAACTGCAAGAGGTTTAAAAAACAAGAGGAAAAAAAAAAAAGGACTTTCAAGTCATATAAAACCACACTCATAAGCCAGGCTGCCTATGAACAGCTTATATGAGAGCATCTATTTGGCCTAATATTGATTTGATATAAATTAAAGTATTGGAGGGAAACAGAGCTCTTGAATGGGCTTTTATGGGCTTTGTGCATAGGAGCAGGACCACTGTGTGTTCCTCTGGTTAAACTGAATTTCAGATTGTTTTTCCAGGTGAGATTTGTTTGGTTAACAGGAACTCAAGAACGTGGATGAGTCTTGTGCAGCTCCTAGCTGCTCTTGGCAGTCCTGGTCCCATGCAGAAGGGCGAGTTGGCCCACTCGTGCAGCAGATGTGTGTGTTTGGACCTCTGAGAGGTAACACCTTTGTCCTGACAGAACTTCTGATGGGGTAAAGACCTGTCTGTGGAAAGAAGTTTGAGCTATGCTGAGTGTGAAGATTTTATCATATGCCATAAATATTCTGCAGCAAATAGCAGTGGCTATAAAACAAAAATGTATATGATTTCGTTATCAGCAAAACACTTGCTCTGTCACTTGAATTCTCAATCAGAATCTTTGCCAAACCAGCAATTTTTTTCATTGTTTCAGCCGAGAAAGTTTCTTGGAAACAAAATCACACTCCAGAATTAATAAACGCTGATCTGAACGTTCCCTTTCGAGGGGATGGTTTGCTGGGCAGGAATTCAAGTTCTCTTGTTTGAATGAGGCAGCTTGTTCTCTTCTGGAGCAGGGTGAGGCAGCACCTGTGCCACCGAGGGTGGCTCCCACTGGGCTCTGGGACAGCAGCTGCCACGAGGAGTGGGATGGCAGTACATGGCTCAGGGTCCAGCTCTGCAAAGCAGCTGGTGCCCTCAGTGGTCTGGCTGCTGGGCACAGCTTGCTGTTCATTCAGCATCTCCTGCAAGAAGGACGCTCAGGTTCTCCTTTTCTTTGCCAACAGCTCTGGTACAGTCTAGGAAAGCGGATTTTTCTCTGCCTTCTTGCAATGTTTGCTCTCTTTAGGTGGTTGGTTGGCACTGAAAAGCCTCTCTGTAAGGACAGAGCAGGAAGGCAGCACGAACCTGCCACGTGTTGGTGCAAAGTGTGCTGCTGCAACCCTGCTGGCCTAGGTTTTGGGTTGGGTTTTTTTCCCAGCTGTGTAGTGTGAAGAAGGTACTAGAAGCCCAGTGCGTGCCTGGCCCAGGAGCCCAGAGCCTCTCTGAACATTTTCTTTCTGCCCCTCTGGGCTCCTTGCACAGTCCCCTTAACACATCAGGTAAGGGTTGGCCAGCACAAAGTCAGTGGCCTCTCAGGTGCTGTGAGCTTGGGGCTGAAAAAGCCATTTTCTGTCTGAATGTGGAGCTGGTGGCACAAGGCTGCCACAACAAGCCAGAGCTGCTGCATGAAAAGAGGCATCTCCCAGCTGCTGCAAAGCTGAGACAGAGGTTTGTGACTGCAAAGTCCCTGCTGTGAATGCCTTGGCTGATCTCCTGGTTTTTCCTGGTCTCCCTGTGTTGTCCTTTCTATATGAGCTTGCAGGAAAATGTTCTTGCTTGGTTCCCACTCCCAGCTGTGCCCAAGCAGCCCTATTGGGATCCTGATATGCAAAACAAACTGGTGATGGACCTGAAGAGCTAATTTCCTCCACCCTATTTAGTGCTGACACTTGAGGTCATTGGCTGTCTTGTGTTAGACCTTTAATGAACTTAAGTTCATTTACCTCTGTTAAGCCATCCAGGTGTCTCTGCCTGGAATTACATGGTCTGCATCTCTAACACACTCACTTTCCTTACTCATTTTCTCAGCCTGTTTTGAGCCCTCAGGTTGCCTTGACCCTGGGTAAGACCAGTGGCCCCATAAAACACAGCAGTTTGATGTGAGCTGTCTGCTGTGCTGGGTCTTAGGCTGGCTGTCCCTCTCTTGTCCCCAGCCTGTGGCCCTAATTAGAGGTACTTCATTGAAATGCCAAATCTGACTGCCTTGGAGTCATCTTTTAACCCTTTCTATCAGCCAACAGCTCACCTGATGCTCTTGCAGCAGACACTCATCCTGGCCAGCAAAACCCAAGCTGAGCAGCCGTTGCCGTTTAATTCTTGGGCAATGAATCATGGACTATCCTGAGCTGGAAGAAACCCACAAGGATCATCGAAATCTAACTGGTCCTGCCCAGGACCACCCCACGAATCACACCACGTGCCTGAGTGTTGACCAAGCAGTTCCTAAACTCCGGCAGGCTTGGCGAATGAGCCAGCAGCTTCCTTGAAAGCAAGTGCAGGTTTATTTCCTTTGGGTTATCCTAATTTTTTTTTTTTCTGTTGTATTGCTTCTACACCCATAGCCTACAGCAGTAGGTTAAGGAAACAACTCTACTCTGTGAGATGCAACAGAGCCTCTGGAAAACAGCTTACCACCTCCATGCAGGGAAATGTCTGTAATGTGCAGAGTAATCTGCACCTAGCACTTTGGGGTGTGCTTGGCGCTGGCTGTTTGTGTCAATTGGGCATCGCTGCTGGAGCCCTAAAATGCCTCAAAGACACAATCCAGACTCACAGCTTTCCACTGTTCCCTTTTTGCCTCCCTGAATTAAACGGCAGGAGGCTGTGATGGTGGTTTTACATGTGCTGTATTCCCATGTCACACTGCAAAGCCTTTAACACTGCATGGCAGCTCACAGGCACTGAATAGGGGCTGGTCCTTGGGGTGCCAAAGGGGGTCTGCTCCACCTCTCCACCCAGGCAAACTGATGAAATATGGATATGGGGGCCTGGGAACACAATATGGTTAGAAGGCTTCCCAAAGCTTCAACTGCTGCTTGAGACCACTTCTCCTGCTGTTAGAGATTCTTCCCTCCCTTAGGAAAGAAGAGATAAACCAAAGTCACTGTTCATCTGTGTCTCATTAGTGCTTCTCTGCCTTTTGCTAATACTCTCCAGTGGCACCTTCCGGGACATCATCGCTCCGTCTTAAGATCTGATCTGGTTGATGATGTCCCACCTTGATTCCTCCTTGCCCAGCTTTGACTTGGGGAAGTTATGCCAGGCAAAGCTTCACACGAGCTGACAGAATTTGTTGCCCTTTGCTGTGCACTGCTGCTGACTCCAAAAAAGGTCTGGGCAAAGGATGCTCCTTAAGAGTTGAGCACTGGGATGCTTTTGAGTGCCTGTATAAATCAGGACACAGGCTGTGGCTGAGAACCACCCAGCTGTGAAGTGCAGCCCAACCAGTGACCACGTGGGCTGCACAGGTTGGAGGCAGATTTAGAAAAAAGACCTTGATTTGGTCAGTATGTGGCCATTCAGAGACTCCTGTCCCTTTGTGGTGGTGGGAGGTGAACCTGGACCTGTGTGTGCTCAACAGGGACCCCTCATGGGTGGGGACGGGAGAGCCAGCAAGAGGAACACTGTGGGAGGATGAACTCTGGACCTCTGCATATGTAACTTCTTTTGCATCCTTTAATAGCTCTTTGGAGCAGCAAGGTTGTTCAAGAAATGTCCTCCCTAGCGCTGGCATTAATCTGAAGGAAATGTTAGATTACATCTCCCACCAGCAGATTTTAATTTGAAGACACACTGTATTTCAACAATCAGAAATATTGTTTGGATATAAACCAAAAATTAATTCCAGTGAAACTTACTGAATAAGCATTAAATATTTTGAGTTCATTAAATGTGATATAGATTGTTTTCAAGAAAGCCTTAATTTAAAAAGGAACTGGAGATTTTTAACTGCTTATCTTCCAGTCTTGGCCAATTACACTCTGTAGCCGGAATTAAAAAGCATTAGATAAAATATCTTTCCATTGAAACAGAATGAACATGCAGAAAAGGAAGAGCCTTGGAATATCCTTGCCTTGAATTTCAAATAAGCTCCTTATCTGATAAAGCTGGAGATACTCATCCAAAGTCTCTGAAGTCAGGGGGGCTGGGGTGGGTTGTAAGAACATCCATAAAATACTACCCTGGCCTCACTTGTGTGAAGCACTTGCCTGAGCACTGAAATTGGCGTTTGATCAAGCGAGAGTTTTGTCATCCTGTCTGTACAGGACCTCTGTGTCAACACTGACCAGACCTTGTGCCAGCCTGCCAGCAGTGCTAGAACAAGGAGGGATTTTCTGCTCTTGGCCTGAGCCTGGGGAATTGGTTGGACTCGAGGACATTCAATAATACCTTCTTCCAACTTAATTGCCAAGACTTTTGGAAAGACTTCCAAATGCACTTCTCAAATCCCTAAAACCCTTTCTGAAAACTCTTTGCCCCCTTTAAACTACTTCGAAGCATTTTAAGGACAGAAATCTTTTCCTTTCAAATACTACAGAGGTTTAAATCCTCTTCCCACTCATTCCTTGGCCTGTATTTTCTGCAAAGCAATGATCAGCCTTTGCTATTTTTTATCAGCATTATTAAATACTTGTAGTCTTAAGCAGATCTTACATTCACCTGATTAGTGAATACTCAATATTTAAACCCTCTCACAGTCTTGAACTCTGATCCTGTTGTACTTTTAATAAGTCTGTGTTTGATGGCAGATTTGCACCAGGAATGACGTGCTGGTAGCTCTGTAGAACTTTTAGCTGAGCTATTTTGTAGTGCCAAGGAGATCCAGCCCTCCTGGGTGGTGTCACAGCTTTCTTGAGGACACAGCATGGCTCTCCAGTGCTCAGGATGAGGCCCAAGTGGCCCCTCCTGTTGAAAAGTGTGTCTGGCTCCTGCCCTCCAAACTGATTCTGTTGCAAGTGTTTTGCCAGGCTTCTCATCAGCATGGTGTGCTGAGTCAGAAAAATGTAATTCAACATATATTAGGAAGAATAAGCAATTATCCCTTGTCAATTATGCCTTCAATCAGTGCATATAAACAGCTGGTGATGCAGAACAGTCTTCACTTAAAATCAGAGAACCTTTTAGGAG
The DNA here is from genome assembly GCA_013397755.1 of Cnemophilus loriae. Classification (NCBI taxonomy): domain Eukaryota; kingdom Metazoa; phylum Chordata; class Aves; order Passeriformes; family Corvidae; genus Cnemophilus; species Cnemophilus loriae. The sequence continues at coordinate 2,459,699 of VZTF01003765.1, read as the reverse complement.
AGTTGCTTCATTTCCATATATTTACCAAATTTTCTTCCTGTAAAAATATCATGTCTTTAAAAAAAAAAAAAAAAAATCTGTCACTTAATCCTCTTGGTCTCTGGGGCAAATGATGTATTTTTAGGTGTGACTAATTAGCAAACGTGGAGGGGGGGATTTTAAAGCTCCTCTGAGAAGAGCTCTGTCACTTGAAACGTTCAGGAGGTTGTTGCTGGTTATTATGCCTCTCCAGCTAGCTCAGACGGACAAGGTTGGCTCCTGATCCACAAGTGTCAAACGCTTGCTCACCAACTTTTCTGGGAGCCTGATGCCTGGGAACTCTCCGCAGGCAGATCCCAGGGGGAGCAGCGTTGGTGCTGGGTGTGGGGTGATGCTCCTTGGTGAGCACCACTAATGAGCCGTTATAGGGCGAGGCATAGCATGCATAGTAGTTAATTGTGACTTTATTGGCACTTTATTTAATAGTTCATAACACTTAATTTCAATATTTAACAAGCTTAAACAGAATGAACAACTTGTGCGATTTTTTATGTTAATTGGCAATATTTTGCTGCTCACTGCTCCTGTGCTCTTAACCCTCCTAACTCTTTCCCTTGACCTTAATTGGTGCTCTCCAGGCTTTCTGCTGTGACACTACTGAAATGTCTTATTTCTTTCTTCTGGTTGTTACCACCTTTGAATAGAGAATATCCACCAAACTGAGGGGGAATGACAGCTGAGTCACTGGCGATGCCTGCTGAGATGGCTGCATGGTCTGGAGGGGTGTATGGTCAGCCAGGCACCTGCAAAACCTTTGGGGAGAATGTTCGCACTTTCCCTTGAATGGCAATGCACAATTTTAATTGCAGACAACCAGGATTTCCAAACATAAATGCTTTGAACCACCTGAGGCCAAGTACAGTTTGCAATTGCAGGCAGAGGGAGGAAAACCACAGATCTTTTCCATAACTGATATGCTTCATCTACCAAAAGAAGTTGGATTCATTTTGCTTCAATTGTTGCTGTTTTAGGCCAAAATGGACTTTACCAAGGAGTGGAAAAAATGACACCATTTTGCAGGTGTGTGCAACGGATGGCTTGGGACATGACTGGTTTTGGGAAGAGGCAAAAAAGAATGAACAGCTCTCAGAGATGGTTTTGTGGAGAAAAGGCCCTCAACCCTCGCCCCCAGTGTGGCATTAATTTTTCTCTGCCACCAAAGCTAAGCAAGGATTGTTTTTCTCCTCTTGAGGGATGATGGGTAAAAGAGCAGCAAAAACCCTGCTGTGCACTGCCTCCTGTCTGATTAAATTTTAGTCAGGGGACTTCTTTCTGTCAATGGCCTCTCTGCCTATCACTTGTAAAGTAACAGCGTGCAGTGATTTGTCCAGCCTGTGTTCCTCTTAACAGAGTACCTCATATTAGAGGGTCTAATGGGTGCTGGAAGCACTTCTACATAACTCATCAATATGCTTATGGAGTGCACCTTCCCTCACCTTTCTCCAGGGTATCTATAAAAGTATGGCTATGCAGTCTGTGCTCACCATTAAACCAGAGGTAATAAGTATTATTTCTTCTCATGGGATTGTGAGAGTATGGGCTATGTAAACTCATTTGCACCAGCCAGAGGTTAGAGGCCTATATCTAAACTTCATCTTATCACTATCTTATCACTGGAGTTAATATATGGTGATAGGTGCAGATAGCAGGATGATTGATTGACTGAGGTTAATTTGTGTGCTGACTGAGAGATGTGGTAGGGAAGGGAGACATACATCACAGGAATGTGTTCTATATATATGTGTGTATTAGGATCAACTGCTGCTGCTCAGCTTATCAGGAGGAGTAGAAAATTGAAGCTATGTCAAACAAAACTGGAATTATTTGTGTCTCTGTCACTGCTGCTCCTTGTCTTGGCTGGATCAGCCTATACTGACTTTGAGACTTGCGTGTGTTGGGATGTGGAGGGGGTGTTCCTGGAGGGTTCAGTGGGGTGGGACACATCTCATCCAGCGTGTGCAGAGCTGCTCTGTGCTGCTCGTGGTGCAGGGACTCACAGGGTCTCACCTGATCTGCTCTTGCACCATCAGTCTGCATTAGCAGCATGCAGGGATCACTCCAACAGCCCCAGTCTGGCTTTCCTTCTCCTGCCAGAGAAGATCATGTGGAGAAGCATTGATTCCTCTTGCTGCAAAATGAGAGCTCCCATCAGTGAAGTCTGCAGCACATGGACACGTAATGCCCAAACCACTGTCTGAGGCTTCAGTGATGCTGATACTGAACAAGTGTGTGCATTTTGCTTGGCTGTGACCTTCAGATAGGGACACTGGGCAAACCCTCATAATCCTTACAGCTGGGATGGCCCTGGCAGCAGGAAGGTGCTGGTGGTATCTCTTCCTTCTGCTCTTCCCTCCAAGAATTCCCAGTTCGTGGACAGAAACATTTAAAGCCACATACTGGCCTGCAGAGAAGAACGATTCATTGCTCCTCCCTGGGCTATGAGCGAGTGCTACAGGAGTGACCGATGCCATGAGCCTCCACCCTGGTGTGTTGATGGAGGGCTTGGCAGGACTGGTCCTCTGCTTGGGGCATCTCTGCAGCTCAGTTCACAGTGAGCTCAGCTCTCGGCAAGGGAACAGAACGGCTCCTGGGCGGGAGAAGCATGCACCATGCCAGCCAAAGCTGTTTGTTCTCCATGGGAAGCAGTGTTAGCAGAAACGGGAATTTACAAGGCCTTGCTGCACAATTATTTAAGTCTATATTGGTCTCTCCCCTCTCCTACCTCTTTTATGGGTTGGTGCAATCCCTGCTCTGTTGGTCTCCAAAGGAGCCAGATGACCACTGCCAGCTGTAATAACTCTGTGAGCAGTAACAGGAGCTGCTGCAGTTTAGCAATTGTTAACTATGTTCTTTATTGAATTTTGTTATAGCTGTGCAATTAAGCTCACCTTAGTATGTTACATCTAATGTGTTTATTAAGAAATCTAGTGAACCAAAACAAACATATCCATACAATCTGACAAACTTGTTTTCCACCAAAGTTAATTAAAGAGAAGGATTCCTCCTGACTTGAATATTTTCTTGCCTTGCACCTTAAAACCAGCTAATTGTAAACTAATTGGATTGTTAACCATTCTCAATAGAGAGCAATTCTGACTGCAGGGGTTTCTCAAATGCACGGGGACATGGTGGGCGCCACGCAGGTTAAGCAGGACCGAGCCTGGTGCAGGGCAGCAGAGCACGAAATATTTTGGAGCATAGGTCAGGCAGTGAGGGGGAGGCTGGTTCTTTGAAGCCAGGACCTGAGATGTCTGAAGAAACCCCTGGGGGATTTTGGCTTGGGTAAACTCACTGCTAACCTGGAGGGCATTGGCTTCCTGTGAGGTGTTTTGTCTTCGTCTTGGGGGAATTTTGCAGTCTCTGCAGGACTGTTTAATTTAGCAGGCATGCCGGGTTTTGATGGCAATGTCTCTTTCAGGTGGATGTTATTGCAGGTACTGTGGGAACTGTTGTGTCAAAGTGGAGCCAGGTCAGCAAATCCTGCAAATTCTTTAGACGTTTGTACGTCTAGAGAAGGAGGTTTGCAATATCTGTATTAATGTAAAAGGAGGCAGTGAGGAAGGCTTCCAGGCGAGTGTGTTCCTTCCTATTTTTTTTTTTCTTTAACTACATCACTGTTCTAATAAAATATAAAGCTTCCAGGAAGAAGCACTATCTCTCTCTTACACTCATAGACCAGAGGATATTGATTTCCTTAAATCTTCCACGTGGAAGATGTGACCAAAAAGGGGATGAGTGGAGGCAGAGTTGAACGCCAGCACCTGAGCTGCACTGGCTTCCCCAGTGCTGGCAGATGGGCACTGGAGAAATGAGGGGTGTGCTGTGGGGAGCTCAATCAGAAGTGTGTATCTGACCATTTCCATGGAGAGCCAATCTTTCCCAGAGAGCTTCTGAGACAGTGACTCTCAAGTTTGCAAGCAAACTTTGTTTTCTAAAGACCACCGAAGAGATACTGTCAGCTCTGTCATTCTGTTCAGCTTAACACTGCAATCTCTTTAAAAGCCATCATTATATCTTCTACCTGTTAAGTAAGAGTGATTTCTTTTTAATAGTGAGAAAGCTGTTTACTTATATTTGAATGTCATCTAAGATTAAAAACTTTATTCAATTACCTTCTGAATGGTACCTCAGTATAATCTGATGACAGACAAGTAGTAATGTGAATTGATTTGATTTCGTCTGAGAGATTCATCACGAGAGGTGAAAAACCAAAATATTCTTCAGCAGTAAATTAATATTCTTTTCCTGCTCATAAAAGTTCAAATGCTTGAGGTATTAATATATTTTAAGCTTGTTAAGATTCAAGTTGTGGATGGTCTTGTAAAGTTTTCTGTTGCCCTTTGTGAGGAGCAGCTGTTTATTCATTATTTCTGTAATGAAAAGTGAGCTCTGGCTTATCAACACTGATTTCCATTTCACAGTGTCTGAACCTCTGGTTTCAGGGAGGGCAGAGCTGTGAGTTGCTGCATGGCTAAATGTCTTTAAAACAGTTAAACCATAAATTACATCAGGACTGGACCTTCTTCTGTCTCCCTATGGAAACCAACTTCCGATTTGACATGCTGTTGCTCTTTACAGATGCTTTCCAGGCTGGTTCAGCACCTTCCCACCCTGTTCCCAGTGCTTCTCCCACTTTCTTTCTTCTTTCCCACTGTACCCAAAGGCTGAAGAACATGCCACAGAGCAATTAAACCAAATTATCTTCAGCATCCTTGAACAAGTGATGCCCTGGACAGGCTGGTTTGGCCGTGCTGCTCACATCTTGGCTGTGTTGTTCCTGTCTGGTTCCTGCAGCGGTGTATGGAGATACTAAAGCACAAAGACACGTGTCTGGAGAGGGTAGGAGACCCTGCTAAGGCTTCTTGGTGCAGGACTTATCTCTTCTGTAATCTCTCTGATCGCTTGTGTGCTGCTGGTTTTTCCTGCAAATAGCTGCTGAACCTGAGACCAGGACGCTTTTGATTAAGACATGCTGGGATGGGGACAGAATGTGCCTGCCTGATGTTTCCGAAATAGGAAACCTTCCTAGCACTGCCACATTATGGCTTGGAGATGGGAAAATTATGCACTGGCTTCTCAGGAATTTTCATATTGGTTTTTTTCCTCTGTAGCACTTGAGTCACATTCATTTAATAACCTTACATGGGGTGGGTTTGGGGGGACGTTTATGCAATGCAATGCAGCTTAATTGGAATTTTATAGCAGTTTAGTACCACTTGGTGAGTGCAGCCTTTCCGGGTTTTATTTCTTTAATAGTCATACAGACATCTTCCTGCTGACGAAGTATCTGCCACTTTGCCCATATAGGGAAGATTGCAGTCTTGGAGCTGGAGAGTCACTGTGCCTGGGGAAAACTCGGGTTGGGAACGTGCTCCTGCAAGGTGCCTTTGTAGAAAGTCTCCCAAAGGGCAGCACAGCCAGCTAAGCTCCAGACCAATGTCATTCCTGTTTGGTACTGGGCTTTCCTGGCACGGCCCAGGGAAACTGCTTTGGGCTTTTCCACAGTAGGTTGGCTTTGACTGGTGCTGGGACTGTGCTGATTAACAGCCATAAACACTGAGTTTCCGTGTCTGGTGGCAGAAGAATGAATGGTCCTAGTCCTTTCCTTTGCCAATAGTTGTATTTTTCAAAACCTCTCCTCAGTGCTGCTGGTCCTTGTGGGACAGGGGATTTGGCACGTGCCTGATTCCGCTTCCAGGCGAGTGTGTTCCTTCCTATTTAAATCCAGGTGCCTCAGGAGAATCCACAGAATGTAAAGCTGAAGCTGGAGTATCTGAGCCTTCTCTTTGTCAGCATGAAGCAAGCTTCACACCATATCATTGGCAGTGACATGACTGAGTTTGCAGAGGAGAGAGGATGGACTGGAACTATGTGACGAAACAAAGCTGTGCTGCAGCTGTGGAGAGAACTGCAGGCTTGGAGAGCATCAGAAACTGGATGGTTTAGGACATAAAATTTCTACAGAACTTTCCTGAAACTAAGGACATATACACCACTGTCCTTGTCTACTTCAAAGGACAATAAATTGTTACATTTCCTAAAAAAAAAAAAAAAACGCTCGTTTTATGTGTAGGCTTACTAAGTACCTAAGATGTGAGAATTTAATTTCATCAACCACAGAAACTCAGACTAACCTGAAAAAAATTAAGCCACTGCTAAGATAAAAGATGGGAGGGCAAGAACATAGAATCTGTGTATTCTGGTCAGCTCCTTGGAGAGGTTCTCACTGCTAATAATTTTTGTAGCACCCCTTTTTTTTCTAGCTCCAACCAGCACATTCCCATGCAGTTTTATGTCCAAGTTCCTTACAGATGTCCAAATAGATTAGACTTACTACATTTTTCCCGTGGAAAACTGGTTATCATTTTAAAGAAAGATACTGGATTCAGTCTGGCATGAGCTTCTCTTTGTACATCCGTGCTACATTTTATACTGCTTTCCATTAACCACCATATCTTTTAATTATTGTTCCCCTCATAACTTGTTCAGGAAATCTTGCAGACTAGTGCAGTCGGATTAATGGGCTTCTCTTAAACATAGTTTTATATTTGCTGTTTCCTAGCACACACTGCCATTTATGCCTTGATAGATTTATTTTTTTTAATTATCATTATCCTCAGGAATTATCCAGTCCCCAGACCTTAAGTGTGTTAAGCTCTGGCTCTTACTTTCACTTCAGATAGGAGTGATTTCCATTTCTATTAACTCATTCATATTAGTCATCCTATTTGTGTCCCAGGACTCAAAATCCACTTTTTTTGAGTGCAAACTGAAGTTAAATTTTCATTTAGGTTTGAGATTGTACCAAGTTATTTATTTTCTACTCCATTCCTGTCATGCAAGAGCCCCCTCCATGGCAGATGCTGCACTGACAAGGCCTCGGTCTGTGATGGTGGCCCTACAGGAGGAGCAGGCCATGATGTAGTGACTGTTTCCTGGTCTAATCCTGCAGTCCTCAGTGATTTGCTTTGAACATGACACGAGGAGCCCTGTGCCTTTTTGCCATCTGTTTTACATGCTGAACAGCATCTCGGTGCTCGCTCTGGTTTGTTTGGGCAGCAGTACCTCCAACACCCTGTGGCTGGATCTGGGTCCTGCCAAAGTCCCCTGAATACTGAAGGCTCTTGCTCAGGGTTGTTGTGTTGTCACACACATTCCTTGGTGGTTTCTCACCTGCCATATTCAATTCCATATTCAATTCCCTCAGTGAGGTGAAGTTTTGTTAACTCCATCACCACCTTGAACACGCTGCTTGCAATGTCCCTGGGGTTTCTTCACTTCCCCTCCCTGTGCTCAGGGATCTTAGCCCTGATTTGGGTGGGGAAAAGCAGCACTCTGGGAATCCTCTCGGAGTTCGCCTTGCTTGAGATTCAAGAAATTCCCAGGTCTGCTGTGACATTGGTGTCACCTTACATTTTGCATTTATTTTCTTCCTCGTATTTTGATGTCTGGCCTTGTTGTCGATGCAGGGCACTTTGAACCTTTGCAAGCAGTGCTTGCCACCCATTTCTGCTGACTGGACCAAAAGGATAAGGGACATGGCATAGTAAAATGTATTCTTTGATGAACAATTCTCCACATAGTGTGCTTTCATACTCCTTCCTACAAGCCATGGCTTGAATGGTGAACTGTGGAGATGCCCAATGGGAGTGAAAAGTTCAGAGGAGTAAGAGGCTGAAAGTGTCCCCAGGGAAGGCTGGTAAATGGGATGTGCTCAGGGAAGGGTACCTGTGTCTGAGGTGGGGTGGAGGGAGGAATGACTGTAATTGGCGAAAATGAGGGGGAAACAGAGTCCTCCTGCCAGGACTTTGTGTAGGTTGCTGTCATGGGGTGTAAAGAAGAGGTTTAGAAAAACCCAGCACCCATGGGAATACTGAGAGCAGAACACTTTCTGCTAAACCAGAGTCTCCCGGTCCCCATGCTTGGCCAGAAAACAAGTTTTTGTTAAAAGAGGCACTGGCACTGTGCCTCAGAGCAGAATGAGAAATGCCTTGGGGTTTCACCAGGGAGAAGAGGAGGAAGAAAAAAGCCATTCTTCCTAATCTGATATTCAGTGCAGCTTGTCCCGTGTTTCTTAACACTGCCTTAACACACTCTGGAAGATGCCGTTCCCTCCACGCTGCTGTTATTTGCTTTATAGTTATCATTTATTTCTATTTATGCTATCTAAACTGCTCCTGCCCTGGGCACAAGTACAAGACACATTTTAGAGAGGGAGGAGGATAATCTAAATGGTCTGAGCTTTTCCCGAGCAGGGAATGGCCTTGAGATGACAGTGGAGGTTTGCTGGGTCAGGCCAGCCACAGGAGCGGGATGGATCAGGAGGCAGGAGCTGAGCCCTGGGTCTGTAGCCCCCCTCCCATATTTTCCCTCTTCTGAGGACCAGGGGAATCTGGTCCTGAGGGAAATGCAAAGACCTTCATGCAGTTGCCTTTCTGTTGGGGTTTGTTCCTCGCTATATTGATGCACAAATCTTGTTCCTCATGAGATGTGATGCTCTGACAGCTCTCTCCTGGTTCCAGGGAAAGAATTTGCTGGTGAGGGACAGGGATGCAGCCTTTGTAGATCCAAGTATTGACCGAGGTGTCAGGTGTTGGAACAACTCTCCTGGCCCCACTGAGAGAGGCCAAAATCTCCCATTAGATGCATCTGAACATCCTGAGAAAGGGTCGGAGCTGAGCCTGTGGAGATACTTTAGCTCCAGGAAAAACCTTTTCTTGCGTGAAGGAGAATATGCTGTTTCTACATATTTCTCTTTGGATGATTTTAGTAGATTCTTTTCAGGCTCAGTCTAGACATGGGATTGTGTTTACTAGAAAAACCTATTTTTCTCAACAGCAGTTTAAAAAATGTTCTTGGCTGATGTAGTTTGCCCCTCACAATGGCAAAGAGGGTAGTGTTATTTAAGACAAAGATTTCAATTTTGTGTAAGGCTGAAATCTGCCCTGAAAGAAACGTGCTTGCAATTTTATTTTTTCCTTTCATCCAGGAAAACATGAGAATGCAGCCTGAAAAAGACCCAAGTCTTATTGTGCTTACAGGCTTTTTCCATGATCAAAACCAAGTCCTTTCAGCTCAGACAGGGATCTGCTTTACATCTAAGTCCAGTTTACACTAAGGTGGTTGTACAATGCCCCAAAACATGTTTGTATTGGTATTTTTAAATAATTAATTGAGGGGTTTGTCGATGTTGTTGCATATGTTAAAATCAGTTAGGTTAAGGGAGAGCAACCAGTCTCACAGCAGTGTTAATTAGGAGAAGAGGAAAGAAAATTGCAACAAGTAGAAAAGCATGTTAGCAGCCTCCAGGGGATGGATCTGTTCTCAGTCATAGCAGTACCTGTGGTGCACTCAGAGGGTTGAAGAGCCAAAATAACCATGACTGTAGGTCTTTCTGTGCTTAACAGAATAATAGTAGAACATATGATTGCAAAACTCTAGCTTGGAACTGCTTGTAGTTATTTGTGCACAACAATTCGTCTGCATGTGGAGGGTTTTCCTATAACAGTTGGGGAGGCTATGATGAAAGGACACTTTTTATTTTAAATAAAAAACAGTGGCCTCAGTCTAGCTCAGAATTATTTTTGTACAGAAAAAAAGTTCTGCTTGCTGGACCTGCTGAAATGAGGATTCTGGGGAAGTTGTGCCTGAGGAGGGTGGGGATACAAATTGCCTTGATGAGGCTGGGTAGAATAACACAGAAACAAGTCCCTGAGCAAAATATTACTTAAAAGCATGCAAACAAAAACTGCAGAGGGTTGCAAACCGGCAGCTACTGTGTGATGTTAGTGGTTGGCTGGAATAGTGCTGTGGGTTGTAAAGCTTCCTGAGCACTCCGCTCTGGACCTGCCTGCCTGGAAACGCCGCTATCTCCTTACTGCTCTAAGTGAAGGGATAATTCATCTGGGTGTTTTTCTTCCTTTTTTTTCTTAAACATCGCTAACCCTGCAAATTAAAAAGGGACCCATGAGTAATTAGGCTTTTCTTTCTCCTTTGTTAAGTGAATAAGTGATGGTGACAGCTGAAAAATGCGCGTGGTCTTTCTATCTGAGTCTACAGACCTTGAAGGTCCCCAAGTACAGGAGAAAATGTTCTGAGATACAGATTTTCTTGGATTCCCCATAGAATATTTTTCTTGGTATTTTCAATTGTCTCTGTCTACACAGGTTATAAATCTAGTTCAGTAGAAGCAAGACAAATTTTAATGGAATTTTTTGTTAAAACTAATTAAACATCTGGCTCCCTCATCACCATAAACAGACAGAAGATTAACTATAAAAGAATGGCAAACTTCAAATTTGAACAGGAGTTTTGGAAGACTTAATAACTTGCAATCACCTCTTGCTTTATCAGTAACTGTGTTTTCTGGTTGTTACAGGAAGCCAGTGGTACCTTAGGTGTCCTAGGTCACTTGCAAATGGCCTGCAGAACAGGCTTTACACTGGCAAGCATTCAAGGAATGGGAACTAATTGATTAAGACCACTGTCTCCAAGAGTGATTCTTATTTCCTTAATCATGTCTTCATCATCTGCAGTTTGCAGATGAATCTTGACTTCACGCATCATAGTTCTGTCAAAAACCACACCATCTGCTATGGAAATGCTGGGAGGCACTTGACAAATTTGGATCAGACACCTTTATTTCCCTTTGACATTTTGATGTAGGCAAGGCCTAATTGGGTTTCGAGAGCGATCGCTGTTCCTGCGGATAACGTCTTCCCACAAGAGATGTTCAGAGCCCTCTGCCCCATTAAGCTCTTAGTATGGACAACAACTCCTGTGTTTTGCTGCACCTTCTTGGCTGTTCCTGCTGTTCGCTCCAAAAGCCACATCTATTAATTGTCTTTGATGCTCTTGAGCCAAAACTTGGTGTTGAGTTGCCTTTGGAGTAGGCTGAGCTGGAAATGAGGAGCCTTCTCCAACAGATAGTCCAGATCCAGCCCTGGCCCCATCCACACCTCTCTGCTTTTACACTTCTCATCCCCACTTGCTCCTCGGGAAGGGGTTGCTGATGGTCTCCTGAGCCCAAATCTGAACTGATCTACATTTGCTTGTTTTAATTCCCAGCTATCACCACGCTTGTCCCTGGCCCTGCTCTTAGACATCTGCAGAAGGTGCTGTTCCTCTAGAGCCTGGGGTTATGATTTGGGGTGGTGAAATGCTGAGAGTAATGTCCCAAACAGGACCCTTGTCCTGGTGCTGGCAGGGAAGGAAGGGTAACTCCAGCTCCTGAGAAGAGCTTGGGTTCTCACGGATAATGGAAATGCCTTGGGATCACAGTTAAGTTTCTTCAGTCAGACCTTCTGTTCACCTTTTTCTTTAAATTTTTCCGCATGTTCTTGTAGTATTTTCAGTCCTTTTATTCTGTCCTGATTTCAGCTGTGAAAGTCTTTCAAGTGATTTAGGCAAGAAATCCATGAGAGCATTGGCTCGATATTCTCCTATGTTTAATATTTTGATGTAGTTTTTTTTTTTTATTTCCATTTTCTTTCTTTTTCTCTTTTGTCTTTTAAACCTTCATTTGTTAAAGAAACCTTTAAAACCAAAGAATATTTGTCATCTATAATGGCATGAATAAATGAATGTGAGTTCTGTGATTAATGGGCCTTTATGGAGTTTTATATAGTGTATCACCCTAGAAGGGGGGAAAAGTGCTTTGTACTTGTTTTCTAGAGAGTGTGCAGGGAGCTTGAGACAGCATCCAGTATTTAGGGAGAAGGCAACAGAAACAAAAGAATGAGGATGCTCTGAATGCAGAAGGTAGTTACTAAAAAAGAAAAATCATTCAATGAGCCCAGGACACGTGCTGGGCAGAGGGTTTTTCCTTCCCTGATTTGACAGAGCTGCCATCTTCCAAACTGAAGTTGTGATTTCAAGTTGGGATGTCAGTCCTGCTGCCGCACCACCAGCATTTCTTGGGTCCCATTCTGCTGGTTTGTGATGGCAGTGATGTCTGTAGTCATTTTGGTACAGAATTTGATGTAGGAATTACGCCGGGAATAATTTTCCCATCCTACTGGCACATTCATGTCCCCTGGAAGCACCAAGAGGATGCTCTGGGGACACGAGGAGTGTTTCCTCCCATGACAGTTTAACTGCCCCGAGTACTCAGGCTGGCACTCGCCCTCCAGAGGGCTGAGATCTGTGAGCAACCGAAAACAAAACAGAAAGAGACACTTTGACACTGACAGAAACCAATAATGTGATGCCAAATCAGAGTAGATCCAAATCCTGTAAAAAAAAAAAGGCTGGAGACAAGATCAGTGTCTCTGACATTCAGCTGCTTTTAGCATAGAAATCACATAAGATATTCACTTAGTAGGAAGAAAGAAGGTTAAAATGGTTAGCTGAGAGAGCAGTTAGGCAATCTCCACTTTTTTTTTTAATTAAACAAAAGCAAATTCAATTTTCTGGCTGTGCAGGCTCTTTTCCATTGTTTGTGCCTGAGTGAGGGTGTTGGATCAAATGTCTCTGATCTGGAAAGTCTCCCTGTGCCCAGGGCAGGCAGGGGATGGGGCACTGAGGTGCTCCTGGTAGGGAACCCCAGGCAGGAAGGACGAGGCTGCCTTGGAGCTGCAGATCGCTGCCTTATCTTTAGGTGCAGCTGTTACGTGTCCATAGGGGATATTTCAAGCTGCTGGGGCAGGGGGGAACTGGACCTGTTCCTGCACCAAGCTCTCTGTTTAGAGGAGGACATGGAAGTGTAATCTCTTAATTAGTTTGTTCCTCTGCTGTAGAAATGCCTCCCACTTTTCAGGGCTGGAGTCTGTACTGCAGAGGTGAGCTAGGTATGAATTATAGATATGAGGACCAAAACACAGTGCAATTCACTGAGCTCTGGCTGTAGACCCTCTTGAAACTGGATGGATTTCCCCCTCCCCTCCAGCTCCCCCTATTAAATCTCAGCTATTATGACATTTCAAAAGACTTTTAAATAAGGCATGGTGTGGTGTATTTTGCACCACTTGTTATCCTGAGGGATGGTGTAGCTTTTGTACTCATTTCCTCGGCGTTGTCTGTGATGGATAGAACTGCCTTCGTCTCAGTGAGGTCTTTGAATCTAGCAAGCCTTGACATCTAATGCAATCTGAATAATCAACAGAAGCAAATAATGAGATGCCAGTGTCGAGAGGAAAATTCCCGCAGCTTAATGTCCCAGTGCAGAGCATGGTGTACCAGCCTTTGTAACCTGCTAATTTAATAATGGAGCCAACCGAGCTGTACACATAAAGCGTCTTCCAGTGTGCCTAGAAATTAACCTTTAAAAGCCAGTTGACTTTGTCTCTCAAAGTCTGTGATTTTAGGCCTGTGGGTTTTCTGTAAGATTTAAAGGTTTTGGGTTAATGAGGTGATGGGGAGCTAGATGAACCTGGTTTGCCTGTGAAAACTCAGGTGGGGTTTTTGGTTTTTTGTTGGTTGGTTTGTTTGTTTTCAAGGGCTATTGAGTCCAGTGCCCAGCAACATGGATCAGGCTGGATCCATAAACTTCTTGGTTTTTTAGTATCTGCATCTCACATCATCATGTGAGCATCCAGAAAGGCACAAAGTAATGTATGGCAACAGGCACATCTCTGCTTTGATAAAACCCTGCTGTTTTGCCTAATAGCACTTGAGAGCCTCAAGCTGAAGTTTACCAAGCTACACAGATCCTCAGTTTTCTTGTTTTTTTCCCTTTTTTTTCATAAAAACCAAACTTTCAAAAGAGCTGTAAAGTATTTCCAGTCCCTTTCCAGTGCAGTGTTAAAACACAGCAGCTGGATAAATATTTTGGCATCTTCTGGGGAGAAAATAAGCATGGGGAACAGTAATGAGCAAGGGCAGCCTTTCAGCCTCTCTCTTTCTGGGCATTTGGTGAAAACCAGGCCAAGTTTTGTGCTGGTTTCTTTACTGAAGGCCCCAGCACCTCCCTTGCTCTATCTCTATCCTGCTGTCACAGGTATGACATGTATCCATGTCACAGGATTTGCATTTGCAGTTTGTAGTCATGGAGCCAAATCCAACTTGATCGGAACAATTTTCTGGGTTTTCCATCTGAAATTCTGATGCAAACTCGCATGTCACTTGTACAAGAGGCTGCAGATGCAGGATGGGAGAAAACTCCTCCTCTAAATTGGTTGGATGCAGGTGAATGATTTCATTATGCTTATGTGGGTTTCCTTAGTTAATTTGGGCTTCTAATGTTTGCATTAATGTGTGACAACATTAACTCTAATATTGATTGCTGACCAGTGTGATAATCACTAGTACAATCTCCAGTTGTTTTTCAACGCTTTCTTCTGCTGTGCTCTTCTATTGGCAACTAATCTCTTTCAAGCTACATAGAAAAACATCCTTCTTCAAAATAACGTGTTTGCTTTGGAGGCATTTCAGACACATCTAAGAACAAACTTGCTCCAGTGACTTATTGCAAGCCCAGAGGAGTTCTCTAACATTGCAGCATCTTTTCTCTGTCTTTAGCAGCTGTTTTCTCCTTTTTTCTCCCTGTGAAAGGCAGCCTTTGTGAGACAGGCCCTCATGAGATCTCTTGTGTGATTAACCCTCGCACCACCATGGACAGCTTGTGCCCAGCACAATTTTAAGCTCTCCCACACCCTCGGCTGCCTTTTGCAGCCCCACACCAGCTCTCCTCACTCATGTTTTCCTACCTGTCCCCAGGCATCTGGATCACCTCCTCACGTGGTTTAGGTCTAGAGCTGGTCCATCAGATCCAGGAGATCGGTTCCTTTGGGCAGCTGAAAACCTGGTGCCAGGCCAACCATAAAACGTAAAACACTGGCTGTGCATAAGGGGCTTGTAACATTCCCTGTCTCCTGGGCTGAGTCGTGCTAAATGCTCCTGAAAGATGGGAATATTTTGAAAAATTCTGAGTACCAGTGCTAGATGCTGTAATCCCCTCCAGAAGAGCCTGGGAGATTAAGAAGCCCAAAGTCCACTAAGAATTGTCCATGCCTCTGCTGATTTTGGAAATGGGGCACAAGGTTCATAACTGCTATTAAACATCACCCTGTGATTACCTGTTCAGAGTCCAGGGTTTGCTAGAGAAATAATTGCTTTGGCTTTGTTAACAAATGCTGCCAGCACCACTCCTGTGTGTGGGAGGGTCCTCCTGGGGAAAGTGGTGATTTTTGGATGCTGGGTGCCCATGTGCTCCATGGTGTCCTACTGACACGAGGAGAGCATGAAAGACCACCCAATGGGCCCAGGGATGCTGCTGGCTGCAGTAAAGGTGGGTCTGTGAAGGGAGCTGAGCTTCTGCTGATCAGGTTAACCGAAAATAGGTGAGATCCCAATAAAGACAAGTTTAATCACATTGAGAGAAGTGGTAATAACCTAGTTTTGGGCAGGCTCTGGGATCCTTTTCAGTTTTTTTCTGCAGTTACTGCCTTATGAGAGAAAGGATGGGGGAGAGAAAAACAGATGTCCCAGATACAGCAGGCATTTCTGATAACTTGACTCCTAAAATAATCTTGCTTTATAGAAATTGATTTTGTTCTTCTTCTTTTACAAAGAACAACAGAGAGAAGGAGTTTATGTTTCCACAAATCCTCTCTAAAGGAACAGTACTATATAAATCAAACTCTGTTTCAGGAGGTTTATTTTTTTTTTAATCTTTAATATTTAATTTAAGCCATCAGTTTGGACTGACATCTATTCGTCTCGAAAGGACATAGATTTTTTATTTTCAATGAGAGAGTGGTATTTTCCCTTTTAACAGATGCTTTATATCATGCTAGGGAAAGAGGAAGAAGCTACAATATTCCCCCAAGCAGTATCACACTCATGACACCTTGTTTTCTCTGCTATGGATTCAGTCTAAAATAAGGTCCTTTAAGTTTTTTTCCTCTCCTAAAGCCCTGGCACGTTAGGAGGATTCAGAGCCCTCCAGAATAAAAGCAAGGGCTGGGATGTGTGCAGCTGCCTTTGCTGCCGTATTTGCCAGCTCTTGGTGACCACTGCATCAGTTGGAGCCATCACTGACCCGCGCCCCAGCTGGAGTTTCTGAGTTGATGCTGGGAAAAGGGAGGGAGGATGTGGGTCCTGAGGTCCTGGGACCCCCTGTGCCCCTGTCACGCAGCATCCATCAGTCTCAGAGAGAAAGTTCCCAGAGCCAGAAGAGCTTCTGAGCAAATGGTCTATTAATATTTTTTTTTCTGAAGGATTTCTTTGTGTAAAAGAACACATGCTTTAAGATCCAGCAGTAGGTATTAAAATGATTGTGTTTCTCTTCCAGGAGTTTGTTCAATGTGCAAGTAAAATCAACCTTTGTGCACAAAAAAATCTGGAAGGTTTCAATTTAAAATTCATTGGGTTTTCTAGAGAAGAGTGTGGGGCTTTTTTCTGCATGTGTAGTAATATATTGAGAAAGGTCCTCATCTGCATAAAACATCAGAGAGCAAAAGCCAATTATGAATTCATAGACTAGCAAAAAATGTTACTCTTGATTTATCCCTGTGATAAGATTTATAAAGCACAGTGATAGTCTATGCTACAAAGAATGACTCCAGTTGGTATAAATAAAACCAATAAACTTGATGGTGAAAGTGATAATATCAGCCCACAACATGATCTGAACACTATGAGGCAACACACAAATTGGTAGTCGATGTCCAGAGGAGAGAACTGCATTTCCTATTTGCACTTGAGGGATATATGAACTCATTTGGGTCTGCAGGAGAGTACTCGTGTGTGACTCAGAGGAAGAGCAATGAGAATTATTGCCCCACTCATTGAAATACCAGTTTATACTGAAGTCTCCACTTCTGAAGTTGACTCGTTCATTGCAAGATGGGTTGGCGCTTTCCAGTGTGATATGCAAGGACTCAAAATGTACATCTCAGGAGCCCTCCATCTAATTTTATTGCAGACTGCAATAAAATGTAAAAGCAAAGTCCCACATTAGTTGTGTGTCATCAGAGCAGCTCTGCTGTGATAATGTAAAAACACTCCAGAAGATGATATGTTTGCCCCGAGAAAAAGCTGCTTGGAGAAGATGCTAAAATGTATCACCTGATGGAGGAGGGCCATCCAAGCAGTGAGTGTGAGTGTGCTGCTCCGAAAGCTTCAGCCTGACAAAATGCCTTCCTGGGGTGGTGTGGCTCTGCACAGGGAGGGAGCTCACGGCCAGGGCTTGAGCAAGGTGCTACAGAGCTGAGAAAGGCTACCCCTGGTGTCTGTGGAGATCTGCCAGTGACAGCCACGATTTTTGCACCTCTTGTAAGGCTAGAGCAGGATAATTTGACTGGAAATGAATGATCAAAGAATTGATGAGTTGTGATGTTGACTTTCTGTGCCTCAGTTTCCCACATATTGTTTAGTGTCATGGTATGTGGTGATTAGGAATGGCATTTTGTGAGTCTGTTAGTAATGTTACTGTATAAGTAAGGATAATGGTTGTTTTCTGTGACTTAAAAGCCCGCTCTGCCACTAGCAAAAGGACTGAGTCCAGCATTATGGTTTCTGATCTCCATTAATGTTAAAAATCTCATTATTCTGAGCTCTCCTTTGTATGAATCCTTCCTGACTGGCTGTCAGCAGAGGCACAGGGCAGCAATCAGCAGGTTGGTCCTGCAGGGATGGGGGGCCCCAGGTGTTTGTGTGCACATCAACAGGTTTTGTTTGCATCTGTACCCCTTCCCTGCCAGGGTTCAGGGCAGGAGCTCCATGGTCCTGCTGGCCACTGGCCTGTGACCAGGAAAACACAGCTGTGGTGAAAACCCCACCATCTAAAAAACAGAAAGTATGAAATTCTTGGAAACTCTGTGGATGGTATGGGCTGAATGGGGGCTTGGAGATCTCTGTGGTATCAGAGATACCAGTTAGCAGGTCTGCTCAGTGTGAGAACCTAGACTTCAGAGGATGGCTTGGGAGCAGCATGCTGTCATCCCACCCAAATGGGCCATACAAACCTGCTCAGCAACAGAGTAAGGCTGTGGGGAGAGAGGGAAAGCTTATTCTCCCTGCCTGTGTGGCTCTTCAAAAAGCTCACGTTTCTGAAGAAGTATTTTAGTCCAATTTTTAAAGTCCATCAATTTACATCTATTTGTTCTTGTGCCAATATTCTTCCTTAGCTGAAATAGCTCTTCTCTCTCCCCTGTGTTTACCCCCTTGATGTATTTATAGAAAATAATCACAGCCCCTCTCAGGCTTCATTTTGCAAAGCTAAATGGAGCAGCTTGTCCACTTTCTTCTTACAACACTGGCTCATCCCTGTTGCTTCTTGCTCTGAATTGGGCATTGGTGAGCACAGGGGACCGTGTGGGGCAGGGTATTCCCAGCGAGATGCTCGTCCTTCCCAATGATCTGTGCCCTGTAAATGTGTCAACATCCTCCCCAGTAGCTGTGTGCAGAGCTACTCATCCCATTCCCTTTGATTTTTGTATGGCCACAGCCTGTCAAATGCTCATAAGCATCCTGTGCTAGACTAAAGCTTTGCTTTTCCCGTTCCTCCCCACTGATAAGCTCCCAGGTGCTCACAGATATTCTTGCTGCTCCTTCAGCACGGAATCATAAATGATTTTTTGTGTTTGACCCATCCCTCAGCATCTCGTTCTGTGCAATTTCTCTAAGAATGATTCCCAGCTCTCTGTCTAATGCCATTGAAGGCATTAGTGCCTTTCTGCTCTGTCTACAGATAATTAATGAAAATAGTAACGGAACTGGGTCCCAGACACAGAGGAATTCCTCTAATAACCCACCCAGCCTGCTCATCCTCCTCTCGAAAAGGCATGTCAGCGTCTCTCCTACTGGGTGGGTGCAGAAGTAGTTAGTAGTTGTGAATTAATCCAAATAATTTCCAGTGAACTTAATTTTCCATGTCAGCTGTTTTGCTGAAGTCCTGATAGGTTATATGTGCTGCTTTAAAAAACGAGGATTTTTATCAGAGAAAGATAATGGTGTCCCTGGGTGTGATTTATCTTGGTGCATTTTCTCCTGCCACCATTTGCTTCCAGAGCCCTTTTCTTCAATGTGTATTAAAAAGCCTCGCTTGCTTGTGAAATCAGACTGAAGAACCCGTAGCTGCCCAGATTGCTTGTCTGCACTTCTAAAAAATTGGAATATCATACTTTCTCATTCTATCTGATTGCACAGATTTATTAAAGAAATCCTTGCCTTGTAGCTATCTTACATCCAGATTTTCAGACCTGTGCAGGGAGGATGATGGTTCTCTCTTCGATGAAATCTATTGAAAACAGACCAGTAAATGAATCCCAGTCACCATGCATTTAATAACAAATGCAGGCAAATAAAACATCCGTAGGGACTCTCATTTTTCAAGCTCTTTATAGGTATCATGGCTTCAGGCTGCAGCACTGTGTCTCAGTGCATTTAAACACCCTGTCACCTGCAAAGAGCAGTAGTTCAGACACACAAAGCATTTGGCAAAGAATGGCTGCAGAAAGGTTTGCAATGAGCTCTGTTATCACTAACAGGTTTGTCATTAAAGTGGAATATCCTGTATGGACACTTCAACTTTTATCATTCCTCAGAAACAGCAAGCTAATATGGTATTAACTGAACTAGTATGATAGATGGCTGTGTTATAATTAAATTAGTTGGGAAGCATTGACCTTTTTGATGTATAATGTCTCTGAATCTGAACAACAAATACAAACTAATGCTTTTATGACTTTGCTGGGTGAGTTTAGTCATCAATTGACTTGTGATAAATAAGACATTGTACGCTCCAGTCAATGGAAAACATGTTTGCAGCTCCTGTGCTTGTATTTCTGCACTCTGTGAAATCAGCTCTGCCAGCACATGTTACTCAGGTGTGGCTTCTGTATTATGAGCTGGACCCAAATGTGAATTCAAGTCCTCAGAGGACCTTATACTGCTGGATAATGATAAGCCCAGCAGCTAGTGCTTGGTGTTAATTGTTTTCTCCCTTACTGCGTGGCCAGATTAGCTGACAACGACCTGAGGAGATTTCTGCTG
Organism: Cnemophilus loriae; assembly: GCA_013397755.1. Classification (NCBI taxonomy): domain Eukaryota; kingdom Metazoa; phylum Chordata; class Aves; order Passeriformes; family Corvidae; genus Cnemophilus; species Cnemophilus loriae. Next base: position 2,439,725 of record VZTF01003765.1, on the reverse strand, counting down.
TTTCTGCAGCACCTCTCCTTGTCAAAATAGTTGTAGATCAATAGCTGTTACCTCCACAAGCCATAGCGAAAGTGGAGTTAGATGGGAAATGCAATTAGAAGAGAGGAAGCTATTTGCAAAGAATTCATGTGGTTTGTTCTTGTTGTTTCTACACCTTGGTCCTTCCAGCTTCAGAGCAGAAAATGAAATTTTTCTGCTTTTTATTCATTTTGGGCTTGACAGAAAAATCACTATTGCTCTAACCTGGGACATTTTATTAGTGTTTATCTGACTGTGATGAATTCACATATTGCTACTTGCCACTGGAGCCACAATAAATGATCTCCAGTGGACAGGGTGCGTGGGGTACTGATGGATGTCTGATCTGTCTCTTCCAATGCAGCCTAGGTCAGGAAACCTTGTCTTGAAAAACACTTGTTCACTGTGTCATGCCAAGTGAACTGATGGGTCTCAGCCTACGTTTTGACACCTCCAAATGGGCACATCCTTGGTGCAGGAAGATTGCCCACTACCCCTTTTGCCTACGTGTAAGTGTAGCTAATTCCTGGTGGCTTTGGTTTTCTCCACCTCACTCCCAGTTTTGTGCAGTTTTCAGGTACTTTCTTGCACACGAGAATTTCCAAACCCCTTTCCAGGTCTGAGACTCAGCCACAGCCTAAGAGCCCGCAGCTATAGCAGCTTTCTCATAGTTACTATTGATTTAGGTAAAAGTATAAACGTTTCATTCTTCCAGTTTGTGTGTCTGTCTCTCGCCTCAGGCTCTTTCTTTTCCTCTGTGGGATCAATTACCTTTTTATCCTTGGATGCAGTCTGGCATGCCCTGCTGCAGCACAGAAGCAGGGCCACTGCTATGACAGTTTGGATCAGAAGAACCCCTCCAGTGCAAGACCTTGTCACCAGGAGGGCCAGCAGCAGGCATTTTGGGGAGCACTGCAGAAATGCATAGTCATGGCTTAATTTTCATCTAAGAAAACAACCTGTATTAGTGCCTCCACAGGGAGGTCAGACTAAACCATGAAGGAGCAAAACCAGACCAACCAGTTACCAGCAGGAACTAAATTTGTCTCATCACTGCTTTTGTACATCTGTGCCCCACTCTCTATTTTTGGGCACCCCTCAAAACTCATATATGGTTCTGATGTTTATCAATCCAAGTCTAGATGGTATCATTGTCTATAAGAGACTTAAAAAAGCTTTTTTTAGCTCTTAACCTTTGGTAATACTTCATGGTGGTGAAGTTTTATGGTACTGATACTTAAAGGAAAAGGTCTCCTCTGCCACCTTCTCTGGCTCTCTGCATAAGTATTGGATGCAATGAAGATATTTTAAAATTTTGCCTTGCAAATTCAGGAGCAAGTTCTTGCTGGGCTTGATGCAAATGTTCAATTGTGGTAAAGGGAGAAACCACCTCAAAAAGCATTTCAAGGGCAGCCCAGATAGGGGTGAGAGGGCAAAGCAGGGTGAGCTCTGTTCCCTCCCTACGCATGGAGGTGGGAGGCAACAGCTGCAGTTCCATCCTTCCCAGCTTCAGCTGGGAGCTGAAAACAGGGGGCATGGCATCACTGCCTGTGAGCATAGCTCACGGGGCACTTACATCCTTGACACTGGCACTCGCTTCCCAGAAGCTGGCACCAGGAGTGGGCTTGACTGGTTCTTGGTACCTTCTTGCACTGAGCAAACCTGCTCAGCTCCAGCCCAGCTGTGAATAGATGCAGCTTCTTGGCATGAGGCATTCCCCGGGATGCTGCTGCTCCTTGGACTTGTCTCTGTACCTCCAGGCAAGACTCTCCTGAGTCCTCGTGGATTTGATGCACGCAAGCAGGTCAGGTATGACACACCTCATGGGTCCTCTTTGGTACAGAGCAGAAGAGCAATTCCTTTAAGCATTCTATCTCTCCCATGAGCAAAACAAATTATGTCAAAACTGCCATGTAAAATGTGGTTCTACATGGTCCCCACTGATAAAGCAATCATGGAAGAGCTGGGCTGCAGCATGTGTACAATCCCCGAGACATCACAGGGGAAGAGTAAGGACTTGGAATAACTCACACAGGGAGCAAACCCTGCAAATCTAATAAAACACAATACAGATACAGAAGGAAGAGAGATTCTTTTTCTCTACAACCTGCCCATGGTCAATGGGAGAAAAGATTAAATGCTAGAAAGGTTTCAATCTATTTGTTGTGGTTCGAGAGCCTTGTACAGGATGTGTCACAAACAGTTCACTGTCTCCATAATGTAATTTAAGTTACTGTGATCCATAAGGGTCATTCATCCACTGTTTTTCCCAGCATGGAGAAGCATGACTTTTTGGCTTATAAAGACATCTTGTTACGATGCGTCCTATTGTATCATGCAATCCCTCCTGTGAACGAGCCAGCGACGCAGGGGAGGAATGCAAGAGAATGGGAATGCAAGAGAATGGGAATACATGAAGACACTGCTCCCTTGCTCTCCAGTGGCAGCCAGATGGTGTCACACGGCCTGCTCCAGCCTTTCCAGCTACTGGAGAAATCCCAGGGCTGCTGAGATCAATAAGCTTTTCGCTGACAATTTCAAATGAAGGAAGTGATTTAACCCCACCAAGCCCAAAGACACAACCTGATGTGTGCTGCTGCCTGGATCTTTGGATTGCAGCCAGTGAATTTTGCACTACATTGAGGTACAAAGTGGCCTAGAGAAGCCAGCAAGGAATGACTTTTTCCCACAGATACGTTCTGAACTATTCTTCACTCTGGGAGCACAAAAACATACATCCCTTCAAAGGATTTTAAGGCAAACTCAGCTCAGAGGTACAGATACCAGGAGCAGGTAACAATTTAGAGATTTCAGCTGAAACATGTGAAAGAGCTCCTTTAGAGCTTCTCCAAATTGTCTCCCACAGGCCTTCCCGTGATGCCCTCCCAGGGAAGCTGACCTTGGCCCCCACACAGCAGTTGATGTTGTTGCAAAAGTTCACTTTTGACTCTCTGCTTTGCATAGGCTTAGCCAGAACATATTGCTCCATCCCTTGGAGCATCTGGTTAATACATGGTCCTTATTCCCCCAGCAAAGATCCAGGAAATGGTTATAAATAAAAGCTGGGCCAAAGAAGCCAAGGTTAAGTGGAGGTGCATTCCTGCCCACCATCAGACATGAACAAGCTGGAACTAGGACTGTTCCCACAATGTGATATTGTTTCCTGGAGCAAAACTGACAGAGGAGACGGGAAACTAGAGCTCAGAACAAGCAAGACAGAAATACTGACGGAGAAAAAGGCAAATCAGTGCAACTTCTGATTCAGCTGGAGAAGGAGTCAGAATTAAACCACTCCATCACAGAGATGGTTGCTTTCCTCCAACCCACCCGGCAGAAATGAGAACTTGTCCTTTCCCTCAACAATGATTTGCAAAGATTCTTCCTTCATTTTCCAGACTGCAAGGCTGGAATTAGGATGAATAGCTCAATCCCCTATGACAATTCCAGGCATTTCTCTGCAAGACACACTCTGTCACACTGCCCTGGGGGTTACAAACCTGTGAGGATGCTGGGCTAGAGATGTTGGTGCTCCCCAGCCAAGTGTCCAGAGGTGTTCAAAGATGGGGGGATATTCTGTATTAAACACATTTTACTTTTAAACTCAAGAGGAGATTAAGCACCAGATAAACCACTGAAGGCAATGATAGCTTCTTAATTTCTTTATTTTTTCAGTGGAGACTGCAGGCTTTTCTGGAAGATACTTTTTTAATCAAATGCTAACTGCTGAGGTAAACACAGTGGTTATTGAGTGAAGTGCAATGGGATATGTTATTCTGCAGACCGATGAGCTAACATTCTCTGCTGGCCTTAAAACCTGGATGGACATTTTAAGGAGATTCTATAAAAAGGCCATCCCAATAAATAATTACTCAGGGCAGTAAAAGCTAAGGCATTTGTGAATTCCTTGGGGACCACAGGAAATTTGAAGACTGTTTAGTGTATTACTAAGTGCCAGCGAGCACAATCAGACATCCATCAATACGACTGGAAAGTCTCCTCTGGCTTCAGTGGACTTTGGTCAGATCACAGTTGTGGAAACGGTGTGAGGGCTAAAGCAAGCAGGGAGGCAGAGCTGTGCCACCCTCCATCACAGAGCATCACTGGATGAGAGATATCTTCCTTCAGGTTTTGACTCTCTCGGGAAGGTTATTTTGATTTTCCTTTAGAAAACCTTGATGGGCTTGGGGACTTGGGGATGAGCCAGTAACCAACAGAGAGACAGATTGCATAGAAAATTCACCTGAACGTGCAAGAAACCAGCACGTACTTTGCACAGCTTGGAAGTGCCTTCACCTCTCTGGCACTCGCTGTGGAAGGTAACACCTTCCCAAGAGCTCACACGGAACAAATGTCTCCAGCCCTGACCTGAGATCCTACACAGCCTGTTGTGGAGCTGTGCTCGAGGGAGCCTTGCAAAGCAGCAGGTTGTTACCTGTCACCCTTGCTGCTGCCCTCACCTGTGAGATGGAGAGGAAACGGTGCCCAAAGAGCCGGAGCGATGGCTGGGCACAGATAAACGTGAGCCACAGTGACTTCATCTGCCCAGCCTTCCAGCACTCGCTCCCCCCTGGGTGCTGCGCTTGAAAAGCAACCCTTTGATTATCTTTTCCTTCCCTTTTGACCTAAAATCTGTTGCACCTGTGCTTTTGTGCATGTTCACTCCAGATGGGAGCTTGTCTGTGCCGTGACCTGAGAACTGTCTGAGCCTTACCCCTTTTGCTTGTGGTTAGCAGTGCATTCACAAAGACCCAAACTGAGAAGTGAAGGCTCATTTAGAAAAGTATTGGTCGTGAATATAAATAAAAAAATTGTTCTGGTTTTGAGTTTAAGTTGTTAAACCTAAATGTAACATTTCTTCTTTCTGATGGATTAGCCCGTGGCCACTTTAATCATCAGTGTTTTTCTACATGGTTTTAAAAGTGCACTTTACAAATGCTCAAACATGCAGTATGAGGGGTGTATCTTTTTCATTGGTGTTTGTGCCAGCAAAAGCCAGTTGTTCCCACACCCACTGAAAAGAAATTCAATATAGCAGAGGGAAACTCACTAAAAAATTTAGACCAATATTCACAAAAGTGTTTTATCTTATCCATCCTACTCCACAGTTACTGTTCTTTTTGTTTGTAAATACATCGGGGGAAAAAAATATCACTTCTGCCTAGAACTGCTGTCAAGTTGTACTGCTTTGAAGAATTTGTCATATTCTCCAGTCAGCACATCTGGTATGGGTGGATGCTCTTCAACAGACTGATTTCTTTTTTTTTTTTTTTTTGGTTGTTGTTAAATTTTAAGTGATCCTGTGCCAAAGCCCGTTTAGCTGAACAAGAAGTTTGCCCATTATCAATCACTCACTGATAACTGCTGCCAACTCCAAGATGCATCTTTCCAGGCACAGCCTGTGTGCATGCTGGCTGCAGGAGTCAGCTTCAGCAATATTGAGACCCTGCTGAGATTTCAGAGGAAGTGCAAATACGGAGTACTTGATAAAAATAGCAATCTGCAGGCTCCGTATCGCTAAGTGCTATTTAACGATGCAAAGTTTTAGTATTTGTCTTTAAGCTAGGAGAGGAGCAACGTTTCACCCAGACCGTGACAGAGAGGAAGAAAGCAGTGCCCTGGGTTGTCTGGGTCTTCCCCCAGAGGTTACCTTGCTCTCCCAAATCCTGGTTAAAGACTTCAGGGAGCACAGCAGGCTCAGAGAGACTTGTCTGTTTGGAGTGTAACTAACTGTACTCCCAGCACAGGCTATGCTTTGGGCTTTAGAGTTTCTCTTCCTCTTAAAAGCAAATCCAGAAGAGATTAAGGACTTGCTACTGGAACACTGGAAAATATAAACCAGTCTCTGCACTAAAGGTGATACAGGCAAAGGACTGTTTTTTCTACAGTTTAATACCATTAGACTGCTGCTAGCTGTTTAAGAAATGTCTGTGCTGAAGAAGGTGCTAGGTAAAGTCATGTCCCAGCTAAAATGAAATTTGTTTTCTTTTACCTCTTAGTAAAAGAGATTCACCAGGAAATGGTTTGAGGGTTCCTGAGAGCAGCTAAAACACCAAGTTGACTGAAGGGTTTTTGTTTTGCTTTTCTAATGGCACAAATTTGCCCAGAGGTTGCAATAAGGAAGGTGAAGAAAAGACTTGCTGCATGAAGACTCCTTAGTGCTTTAAAACGAGCCCTTGGGGCAGTTCCTTTGCTGTCACTGGGACAAGCAGGTTGGTTTGAAGTTATAAACACTTGTATGAGTCTCTGCAAGGAGGAGCACAGAGCAGCTGTGTGGTGCTACAGCCACTGGCATGAGAGAAGGCAAAGCGAGAGCCCTGAGCCCAGGCTTGCTAATGTTTATGCTGGCTCCTTGGATGCACACTGCTCCAGAAGGGTTGCAACAGAGAGGAAATTTCACAGGAGACTGTGGATAAGACAACAGTGGAAAAAACCTGCCCCTCCACGGGGAGTTATTCACATGGAAAGGGGGCCAAAAAGTTTCAGAGAAATATCTATTGAGTGTTGCAGTGATGAAAGTCAGATTTTCTTTCCTAGACCTTCCCCTCAACATTAGTTTGCCCTTCTGCATCCATCAGCTTCAGTGTTTCCAGCCCTGTGGAACTATTCCTGTGCACAAATAAAAAGCACCATTGCTGCTGTGAGAGAGGACGGTGGCAATGAGTTCATTTTTGTGTAGCTGGAATTGGCATCGTGCATGAATGAGGAATATGCTCTGGCCCTGACAACCAAACCGGGCTAAACATATAAAATATCTTTATATTAGGGCTGTGCTACATAGGGAAGAGACTGTGAGGAACTGGGCACCATTTCTGCAGCACTGGGATGCCAATCAAACTGGGAAAGGTGGGTGTGCTCAGTCCTGGACACCCCTGGCTTGAGCAGACATCTCCTGCATCCCGTGGGTCACCTGTTTAATTTGGAAGGAGTTGCTGAAGCAAAGGGAAAGGAAGATGGGAGGCCTGGAGGGAAGGTGGAAGCTATGGGGGAGACAGACAAGGTAAATGTGCCAGCTGCTGAAGGAAAGAGGAGATGAAAGGGAAAAGAAGAGTGAAGAACAAAGCAGAAATGTCAAGGAAAGGTGGGGAGGGGAGACAGGAGTTGATGGTGCTAAAATTAGGTGGAGAATGGGGACAGGGAGAGCTGATCTGCTGCTCTCCTCTTGGACAAAATTCCCACTGAAGCTGCTGTCAAATCTGGCCTGGGGAGGGAGGAGAACTGGAGTCCAGATTGGAAAGCAAGGGAAAAGGGAGGGAGGCAGGTGTCCCTGCAGACCTGCAGCACCCCAACTGCTCAGAGAGGATTTCCCTGGCCCCAAGGGGAGCCAGCCCTGCTGCCCTCGGGGCACGCCACCCAGTGTAAAATCAATGTCTTGTGTTTATGAGTCTGCACCGTGTTTAACTGTTTCAAACCAATTTTTGCAGGTGATCCCTAATTATATGCTGCTAGTCACAGCCCACAAAAAGCTAATGAAACCCTTGCCAGCAATTAAATGTAATTTCTGCGTGCTGAGGCAGAAGCAAGGAAGGCAAAAGATGAAGTTACCAAATTTTCCTTTGGCGGCAGCTATGGGAGCCAGCTCTGGAAACCTCTCAGAACCTGGGCAAAACCAAATAAGATCAGCTAGACCTGAACTAGGGGTAAGAAATGTTTTCTATTTATTCTCTGGTGTGTGCAGTTCTGAAGAGTACAGGGAGCTCTTCTGACTATTCTGATGACCTGAAGGCATGTCCTCTAGGAAGTGGTGTAGGGCTGAAATCATCCAGCCATGAAATTTGCAAGTAAATGGATACTTATAGACTAAAAAAAATCCGACAAATGCATGGAAAATAGGGCCCAAGGACACAGCCTCTTTCAGTTTTGTTAAGTAGTGGTAAGAATAATGTAGTATAAACACATTTTTCTTCCATTTGCAAGGATGCATGTTTACCTTGTCCTCTTGTATTAGCCGCTATGTGTGTTAAGTGTCTTTACAGATATTATGCATACACTGAATAACACACAGTATTCTTCAGTGGAAGGACTCGCACATCAGTGGGTTTCAGACAAAAACCCCCTCCTGACCCCTTGTTTCTCCCAGGAAAGCAGAGAGCTCTGTTCCCAAGGTTGTCAGAATAAGTAAACCACATAGTTTCAGGCCAGTTTGTCCATAGTGGTCTGATGGCTGTGGTGTGCTTGTGCATACAACCCTTCAAATCAATTCCTCCAGGAAAGGAAAGCTGATAGTCCACTCCCCAAACAGTGCTAGTGAGAGGAGAAGTCGAGCCTTTGACATCTTACTGCTTTATTTCACCCAGCAACACCTCTATTAAAAACTCTCTGCAGTATTCCTGTGTGGCGTGGCGAGCCAGCCAGCAGCAGGGGAAGAGGCAGTGCTCTGATTGAGGTAAGACCTTGCCTGCCCGGACTGAGAGCGTGCGTGTCATGGTGCTGCATGTGCACCACGGCACACCTCGGGTGGGGACTGCCACACCGTGCAGCCCATGCAGCCCCTTCCCTACACCGCCAGACCCCATCCCTGCAAGGACCACCTGCCTGAGGGGGGCTGGGGGCAGCAGGGCGGTACAGGGATGTGCGCTGGTGGCCTTGGTGTCCTGGGGGTGGTGGGTGTGCAGGGTGGGCACCGAGTGCGCAAGGTGGGCACTGGGGTGCCGTCATAGAATCATAGAATTGTTTAGGTTGGGAAAGACCTCTAAGATCATCAAGTCCAACTGTTAACTCAGTACAGTCAAGTACACCATGAAACCGTGTTCCTAAGTGCCACATCTACACGTCTTTTAAGTACATCCAGGGATGGTGACTCCATCACGTTCCTGGGGAGTCTGTTCCAGCCTTCACCTTTCAGTGAAGAAGTATTTCCTAATATCCAACCTCAACCTCCCGTGGTGCAACTTGGGGCCGTTTCCTCTTGCCCTATCGCTTGTTACCTGAGAGAAGAGACCGACCCCTACTTGGCTACCACCTCCTTTCAGGAAGTTGTAAAGAGCGATAAAGTCACCCTTGCCTCGCCTTTTCTCCAGGCTGAACAGCCCCATCTCCCTCAGCCGCTCCTCCTCAGACTGGTGCTGTCCATGTCCCCGACTGGGAAGAGTCGGGCTCCTTTCCCGCTGGGCACCCCCTTTCCTGCCCGCCTTTGCACCAGGCGCTGTCCCCTGCTTTGCGGGCGCTGTCCCCTGCCCGGACAGCGGGGCTGGCGGTGCGGGGGGAGCCGGGCGCTGTCGCCCGCCCCGAGGAGGGCCGGGACTCACACTAATAATAAAAATAATAAGGATAATGGTTTAGAGAAGCGGAGTCTCGGCCCCCCCGCCTCCCGCCGCGCCCCGTCCCTGCGGACCAGGGGCCGCCGCTGCCGCAGCGCCCGGGGCCGGCCGGGGCAGCCCCGCCGCGGCTGCGGGACCGGGGGGCGGTGCGAGGAGGCTCGGCTTGTGTAGCCCCCTCCCTCCCGTCTCCCCTCCTTCTCTTCCCTCTCTCCTCCCCTCCCTCCCCTCTCTCCCTCCTCCCATGCCAACCTGCTGCCGCCTTTGTCAGCGCAGCCCGGCGCTATGGCATCCTGCTGGGGCTTCAGGCTCGGGCTCTTCCTCCTTCTCCTCCTCCTCCTCCTGGCCGGGGAGCGGCTGCTGCAGCGGCCGATCCCCCCCCGC
>VZTF01003765.1:2291222-2430055 GCA_013397755.1 Cnemophilus loriae | reverse complement strand
CAGGCGGAGCCCGCAGGTGAGCCCCAGGTGCTGGAGGGGGTGCGGAGGGGTGGGCTAGGGGAAAGAGGCGCCGAGGACAAGCGGCCCCCCGCTCTCCAGCCCCAGGGATGCCCTGGGCACCGGGGGTGACGCGGAGCGGGTTCAGCACCGGCTCCCCCCGCCGGGCTGGGAGACGGAGGAATAAGAGCAGGTAAGAGACCCCCCAGCCCCTGTGGTCCCCACGGGTGCCCCGGGGTTCTGCCTCTTTGTTAAACTCTCTAGGAAGGGGGGTACTCCAAAATCTTGAAACTCCGTCTGGGACTTTGGCAGCTCCACTTCAGTCCCGCACAGCTGGATCTGCCCGAGGGGAGCAAGTGGGTGACCCTTGGGCTGAGCCCCAGGGACCTCAAACGGAGTCTGAAGGGATGGGCATCAGGGAAGCTGGACCCACCAGGGCGAGGGAGCAGTCAGGTCTGGGGTGGCAGTGAGATTGTTATAGGTTTGCTGTGCAAAAATCCAGGTTGCCCACAGATGGGATAAACGGCTCACATTTAATTCAATTAGACTTTTCTGTGTCTGTCTGTCAGTGTTTTCAATGGTGTCTCCTTATTCAAAAAATTCCGGTAAAAATGTGGCTTGGATGTGCTCTAATAATGCATTGGGAGGACAGTAATTGTGTGTGTCTGTATGGGCCAAGAGTTGGCAAAGAATAACCAAGAGTCCCTGATGCAGTAATAATTCAAGTAATTTATTTCACAGTTTTAGAATGATTGTTTGCACTTTCCCAGATCGTTGAGATACCTTAACCTGGATTGCATAACTGAACCATGCAAATAATCAGCCTAATGTTATTGTGCAAGAAAAATCAATGGCAAACCCTGTTCGACTTGAGCTCTGGCACAGCCATGAGGGTCCACTGCTTTTATCCACAAGTTCCCTATTAATTTATGCACTCAGATCCTTTAAAAACCGCTGAATTCTGGGGTGTTGGGGAAGCTGAAGTGTTGTGCAGAGTCCTTTTACAGCAGAGCCTGCCTCTGTTGAGGAGCTGGGTTTGTAAAGCGCGGTTTTCCAGGGCTCGTTCACACCACATTAGAGCCAGAAAATAGCAACTTCTTCCAGTGCTATTCCCAGCGACCCCCGGTGAACCTCGGAGGAGGCTGGCAGTGGGATGCCCGGGAGGGTGCAGAGTGTGCATCGTTCCTGTGCACAACAGCAGCGAGCCCCTGGCGAGAGCGGGTGCACAGGCACTGTGAGCTCCCAGCCTGCAGGTGTTCGCTCCCTTCGGCTCTGAAGGAGTGAATAAACACCAGCGAGGCAGGGAGCCAGCACCCACCTCCTACCTGTCCCGGGGACTGAGCCCACCCTGCTCCTGCACAGCCGAGGAGACGGTCCGGAGGAGACAGCCTGTGTCAGACTGGTCAGGAGGACTTTTCAGTGAAAGGTGGAGAGAAGTCATAGCCATTGCATGGGCAGGGCTCCAAAGTATGTGTTTTAGTTTTCTTTTTAATGAGCAGCAGAAGGCTGGAGGGAGGAGGAGGAATAAGGTGTGTGGAAATGGGCATTGTTTTCCCGAGTGCCAGCTCCCGTGTCTGTGCGCAGTGGAAGCCAGATGGGGCTCGAGGTCCCCATTCCTTCATCAGAAATTTCTTTATGTTTTGACAGAGAAATGGATTTGTGAGTGCGGGAGAAAACAAAAGCTGAATTCCATCTCGATGGGTTACATTTCATGTGAGGCAAGCGTTGCCTGCCTTGTTTTATAGTATCTGGTGTTGGGAAGACGGGCTGAATGATTTATGAGCTCAAGTTAATAGTAAAACAGCACATCACTGGCTCTGTATTAATGTTCTCCTGTGCTGAAGTAGCTGTCTCTTTCTGAGGGAATTTATGCAAGGATCACTTGCTGTCTGCCGTTGTCGTAGTGGCATTCTGGGGTGGCCTGTTAGTCACCGTGGGGGGAACAGAACAAGGATGCTGTTTCCCTCTCGGCTGGCAAATCAAAGGGAGAGGGGAAATGATGACTCCAGCAGTCACATCTGTGTGTTAGCTGCACCTGCTATGGATATTGGGAAATGGGGAGAGCAAATGTCAGTGGCACAAAGAACGGGGAAGGAAATGAAGGAGGAAATAAAGGAGAAAGATAACGTGGTCTGTCTGCCAGTGGCCATGATTCACACTCGTGCAGGGCACCTTGCCACCCTGCAGCTGCTCAGGGAAGTCGAGTGGTGGGACCGTCTCTTGAATCCTGTGCTGGTGTTTATCTGCCCTAATGTGTGCTGCCCTTAGACCGTTTGGCAGGGCAGGGTTTGGGCTGATGTTGTCACAGGGAAACAGCCAGGGCAACTGGGAAGCAGTACTAATTTCATTAATTCCTGTGGATGGCAAGTTTATAGGGTAGTCAGAAGATGAGGGGACCACCCCCATCCCTCTACTGATTTGGGAGGTGGTGAGGAGGGAAAGTGCATTCTGGCTTTTCTGCAAGGAGGCAAGCTACATGAAAGAGTCTGCAGGTTCCCCTGGTCTAGAGAACCACAGGGGAGAGGTTTCACAGAGGCTTGGTTCCTAAAGACACCAGAAAATAGAACAGTATATTCCCTTTGTGCAGCAGAAAGCTCCACTGGGGATGGAGGTTGCAATCATAATATTCTTGGACTTCTCCTCCAGAGGCTGAGACAGTGGGTTAGTGGTAAGATGAGAGCTCAGTTCATTGCTCCTTGTGCAGGATGAGAAGACATCGATTTGTGGTGAGTCTGGAGCTCATCTGCGTGCAAGGAGGGCCAGCCCCCATCGACTGGCTGTGCAATATGATGCTGTACAAGTCCATGCTGGGATATAATTGTGCTATTAGAGCAGCAAATGTCAAATCTCGGGAAGCTGAGTCAAAGCGACCCTTCCAGTGTTCATATAACAAAATCATTAAGGACGAAATGTTAAGTGGCTCCTTTGGTCAGAGATGGTCTTGCTGAAGATAAATAAGCTAGATCCCATCCCTTCGTCTGGGGAGCTTCATGTGTCTGGAGACCAAAGTCAGTTTGAGGGGGGGTTTGGAGGGTGCGTGTGGCTGCTGGCAGTGAGGGTAAGGCACGAGGACGTTGGTGGAATTGAGGCCATCTGAGGAGACCCTGTGCTGCTGCTCTTGCTGTGGGTGCTTTCATTCGCTTTGCTGCTTTTGACTGGTTCGTGACCCTGTACCCTCTTTGAAAGGCCTTCCTGTGCTTGTTTCAGAGCTCTGCATTTATGTGCCACGTCTAGGTCTATTCTGGTCCTGCTTTGAGAGATAATGAATGAACGTGGACATAATGGCTGAGATGGTGCATGGCCAAGTGCTTGGCACCCGGGTTGTGGCAGCTCCTGGCGTGGCCTGCCAAGAAGCACCTGTCGCTGTCGCAGGCTGTTAGGAGGCTTGACAAGAGACAGAGGAGCTTAATGTGCCACTAAAAATTTTGGCACCGGGTTTTTACATCTCTGAACCAGGAAACAAGATTTCGAGGCCCTTATATATTATCCTTATGGGGTAGTACATCCTGTTCTTCACAGCCTCAATCTGTTGATGCTCCACTAGCAGCAATGTTTCTGATGCTCTGGCACAAGGGAGCACCAATTTCCATGCTCAGGCTGAAGCTCAGAGATACCTTTCGCACCTAAAGTGCTCTCACACCAAAAAGCTGTTTGTGAACAGCCAAGGGGTAAAGGGGAAATTATTCCAGCTTCTAGCTAGCTTTCTTTTCCTCAAGGCCTACATCTGATTTTGCAACCTGCCTTTTCAGTTTCCACCTCCCATAGCTGAGTCTCAGTTGAACGAACTGGCTGAATTCCCACCTGAGCAGGTTCAGCTCTCTCCTGGTCACCCTTGTCTCAAAGCCTCTGTCACCTCTCCGACCTCTCACTGCTTTATAGCTGACTGCCACCTGCCAGGCTTGGGTCTGGGAGCACAGGGTCTGGACTGAGCTAACTCAGCCCAGCAGAGCTCTCCTGCTTGGGGTCTGTGCTTCAGTGCCTCTGCCTTACTGATGGGGGTATGGATTGGGGTCCCCAAAACAAGGCTCCTTGTCGGTGCTAAGTAGAAGCAACATGAGACTGGGGGTGTGCAGCAAGGCTTCATCTCAGCCTACCGAACTTGTCATCACTCAGCAGCCTTGCAAATCAGGCTGCACCTGAGTTTCACCAGATTCATAGTGTTTAGAAACCTGAATTGAAGTTAAAACCTCTGATGATGCTAAGAATGGCTTGGTACGAAGCAAAAATTTTCAAGAAGCTGTACCTAGGATATCCTCACTGGGATGAGAGAGTAAAGACAGAAAGGTAGGGAACTAAATGGGTTGACACTTTTCAAAAATACATTATCACAAACTGGCTAGTCGTGTGTTTTAGCAGGAGTGTGAGTGGGGAGAAGGCAGGCTGCTGGCAGGCCAGTGCAGGGAGCACAGAGTGTGCATCAGGCTGTGAAAATGCATATCCAGGTGAGGGGTTTGCAAGAAGCTGTGAATTTACAAATAGGAGGAGATGGTTGCTTTAGCTGGTATTCAGCCTGGAGGTGACAAAAAGACATATTTTCACTCTTGTCCCAAGTGGCAGATTTAGAACATGCAGAAAATTGACTTGCAATGCCAGTCCCCTGGCAGCTGGGAATGTCTCTGAGCCCCACATATGAAGTTTATTCTGCGAGGACTTGGTCGCCTTGGTGGCGACTATCAGAGTTTGGACCTAGTGTGGGAGCATCATTAATGGTGACATGTCAGACAAATACAAAGGCAGGCTGTGAAAGAGGCTGTGCTTCCAAGCACATGCTGCTGAGAGAAAAAGGATACAAGCACCCTCCTCCAGCCTTTAGCATTACTTTTTGGAGCTGAGCACAGAACATTAAAACATTTTTTCTCTTTTGTCAGCTGGCAGAAGAGTTGTGCTGCTATGCATAATACAGGAGCTTTAAAAGCAAACATGCATGCAGTGGAGGTGTTGGAAAATCCCTGTAGCCATTGGTTTCTGAGAGTCGTGTTTACAATCACAGGAATACATTCACGTTGCTGCTGCTCAGCTCCTGATCACACACAGTAGAAAGATGTTACTTAAATAAACAGCTGAGTTCATGTGGAGACTTGTTTCGTATTCTTGAGGGTAACTATTTGGTATGAAAACTGAAGTACTCTGGCTTCTGATACTGATAGCAATCACTGATGTGTAATGTCAGGGCAGGATGTGAAACAGGAGCCCTGGATTGTGGAGTGGTGCTCAGGAGTCCTGAGGTTTTTGACCAGAAGGTGCCTTTTAGAGTGAGTAATAATAAACCTTGAAATGTTGACTTCAGCGCTTTGCCATTTGGGTGGATATTCTGCACTTGATGGAGGAGAGGCCAGTTCCAGGGGTCGTCTAAGGGTGGGAGTGAATGGGGAAGATACCATACCTTTTTGGGAAACGGAAAAGATTTTTGTCATTCCTATCAGTAAGAATAACAAAGACAGAGTGACCAAACATAGCAATTGGCAGACTGCAGCATCCTGTGCTCTGTCTTTCCTGGTAGCCAACAGCAGAGACACCGACAAGGATGTTCACAATAGATGGATGAAAAATCATCAACATCCTTTCCTAATCCATAATAGCTAAAGGTTGGTTTCAATTCTGAAAGTGCAGGGGTTTATATTCTCCCCAAGATGTTTGCTGGTGTTAGCTGTGCTTGTTCAAGCTATTCCTGTCATCCACATAAATGTGCAGCTTTTGCTCTTCACCTCTGCCCTGTCATTTCGGGATGGTGAATGGAAATGCACTCCTAGGCTTTACTGGGAGCACATCACTGAAGAGGATGTTCTCTGTCCTTGATATTTCTCTGCCTTCAAATCCGTGCTGATTGGCAGCCAGCCTTCTAGCATCTGCTGGATTGGTTTCAAGGTTCAGTGGGATTTTTTTTTTTAACTCCTTCTGTTCTTTGCTAAATTTTGGACTTAAGAGCTGAAACAGGGCCCACACAGACTTTTCATGTGGGATCTGGCAACTTTTCCATTCCTGAATCTTACACTTACGAAAAGGCATTTCTGGAAAAAATATGTCAAGTTATCCAAAGGAGATAATTCAGAGTAGAGGAGAAAATAATGGTTTAAAGTAAGCAAGATGGTAATTATGTGCTCAGATAACTTCTAAAAACATGTCAGAAGTTTATTGTCAGAAAATGTTCCTCAGAGCTGTTTGCATTCAGATATGAAAACATGTCATGGCGCAGTAGATCAGCCCTGTTTAGGCTAGGACTGGAGTTACTGCAGACAATTTGATGCTCAAACTGTGCTTTGAGCCTCTCATAAGTTGGTGAGAAATTCTGTGATAGTCCCATAGCAAGCAGGCTGGGATTGTCCATCTGCCATTAGTTCAGCCTCTCCAAAGCTTCTGCTGTTTATTCACTTGGTTGCTTTAGTAGACATTGGCATAAAGGAGCCTTCTCGGATAAAACCCTGATTCCATTTAAGTATTGATTTATTGGATGCTAGGATTACAGCCTGAAGTTCAGAACATGAGGATGGGTTATAAAAGCAAGGCCTGGCTGGCACAGTTAAGCAGTCAGGCCCCATCTCTGGCTGAATTGCAAGGCCCTGGGTATTGTCTGTGGGTGACTTACAATCTTTTTTGTGTTGCTGTAGAAGTGGAACGCAGTTTCCAGGCAAAAGGACAAAATACGCTTAAGCCATGGAGTCCAACCAGGAATCCTCACTCTTCCTGGTGAAGATATTAGAGGAGCTGGACACGAAGCAGAATACTGTTTCTTACCAGGATCTCTGCAAGTCCCTGTGTGCAAGGTTTGATTTATCTCAGTTGGCCAAGCTCAGAAGCGTGCTGTTTTACACTGCTTGCCTGGATCCTAATTTCCCAGCGACTTTGTTCAAAGACAAAATGAGATGCACTGTAAACAATCAGCAATCAAAGAAAATCATGGTTGCAGCAGATATAGTAACAATATTCAACCTCATACAAATGAACGGGGGAGTGGCCAAGGAGAAGCTTCCAGTTGCAAGGCACAAAGTGAAGAAGAAGGAGTCCTTCGAGTCCTGCAGGTCTGACACAGAGATCTGCAATATGGCAGACTGTGTGCCTGACTGTGTGCCCAACTGCGAGCTCAACGACCAGGACTTCAACCGGGGCTTTCCAGTCAGAAGGTCTTCGAAATGCAGAAAGATGGACTGCAAAGACTGCCAGCAGTTCGTCCCCTCATCAGAACCCAACTTCTTGCTCGGTGTTAATAAGGACATGAAGGGCCGGGCTGCCTCTCTGGACAGGCTGCAGGCACTGGCGTCCTACTCCATTGCCACGTCCCCGCCATGTGAGATGCAGAGTACGTACTTCCCCATGAACATTGAAAATGAATCTATTTCAGACCAGGATTCCTTGCCTATAAGTGCAGGCATAAAAGAAACTTTCATTTCAAATGACGAGCCATTCGTGATGCAGTCGTGTGTCCAGAAAAGAAATATATTCAAAGAAGATTTTCATAATCTGATTACAATATCTCCCAGCTTAATACCATCCAACAAAACACCGGAAGATGGACACAGAGAGCCTCAGAACAGGAAAGAAAGCTCTAAGCAGACTTTCTTCAACCACAGCTTTGAAATGCCATACAGCAGCCAGTACTTGAATCCAATTTATTCTCCTATACCAGACAAAAGGCGAGTGAAACATGAAAGTTTAGATGATCTTCAAGCTTCAACATATTTTGGCCCAACTACTGTTCTTGGGCCACAGGAAACCAAAAAGTGGACTGGAAAGCCAACCAAGCAAACTGCCTGGCCAGCTAAAAGCTGGAGTTTAAATACTGAGGAGGTCCCTGACTTTGAACGCTCATTTTTTAACAGGAAGCAGTCTGAAGAGAAACCACGATACCAGAATTCGAGCAACCCATCTCCAAACTTTCCTTCAGTTGAAAGGCATCAGTCCTACCTAAATGCAAAGGATCAGCAACCAATTATGCAGGCAAACTATGCTGTGAAACCCAATGGCCATAAACCTAAGGAAATTCCTTCCATTCTAGATGTGGAGAAACACGAGCCAGTCAAAAAGTTTAAGGATAAAAGCATTAACTGTACTTCTGTGCAGATCTTAAGCATTGACAGGACCATGAGTGTTGGGACACAAACGGAGCAGCAGGTTCTGGACCACAAGAAATGCAAAGATTTGTGTGCAGCAGGCCAAGCCAAGTACGGCGAGCGGCACTCTCTGAAGCAGTCGGATGACGACTCTGAAATCGTGAGCGATGACATCAGTGACATTTTCCGGTTTTTGGATGACATGAGTATCAGCGGGTCCACGGGAGTGATGCAGTCCTCCTGCTACAACAGCACTGGTTCCTTGTCTCAGGTGCATAAATCAGACTGTGAGAGCTCACCTGAGCACAATTTGACTAAGATCTCCAACGGCAGTGCCTGTAACAAATTGGATAAAGTGGTCAGGGCGGATGTCAGTAGCACAGATGATGAACTGAAAACGAGCGTCTGCAAATTAGTCTTGAGGATTGGCGAAATAGAGAAGAAACTGGAATCTCTCTCGGGTGTCCGAGAAGAAATCTCTCAAGTCCTGGGAAAATTAAGCAAGCTGGATCAAAAAATCCAGCAGCCAGAGAAGGTCAGCGTACAAATAGATCTCAACTCTTTGACAAGCGATGCCGCGTCAGATGAGAGCAACTCCCCGCAGATATTTCAGTGCCACAATACTCCTCATGGAGGCAAACTGGAGAATAATCCAGAATGGTGCTGTTCGGATGCCAGTGGAAGTAATAGTGAGAGTCTTCGAGTAAAAGCCTTAAAAAAAAGTTTGTTTACGAGGAGATCATCAAGATCATTAACAGAAGAAAACAGTGCAACCGAATCTAAAATAGCAAGTATTTCAAACTCTCCCCGAGACTGGAGAGCTATTACTTACACCAACCAAGTTGGCATTACAGAGGAGGAGATGAAAGAGAGAGATGGAGGAGAAAATAAGGACTGGCACAGGAAATCTAAAGAGGTAATTTCAACTTTAACTCACATAATAAATGCTTAAAAATAATGTGGTTATGAATGTCTTCCATAGTCATCACAAGCTTCGGGGTATGACAATGCTTTGCCCTGCCATGTTATGCTTGCTTTTATTGTTATCAAGATTGAGTGATTTTGTACCTGTAGGTTCTTGCTTGGCAGCTGCAAAATGGCCAGGTTGCTCCTTAAAAGCTTTGTTTTTTTGCAAAGGGATGGTGGTAATGTGGGTGACATCTTGGGAATATGGTGATATTCTTCATCATCAGTAGCAATATAAGGAGGCCTGGTAATTACCTTGGTGAAAAGGGTGTGGGGAAAATTGAAATTCTCTAGTGATTGTTTTAGAAGAGATATTTTGAAATTGAATGGTGATGGCTTTTATCAGAGAAGTATGTACATATTTAAAAGCCAACAAAGTAGATTCATGGATTCAAATCCCTCAAGGAAAAAAACCCTTGTATGTGTACCGTGAGATGCTCATTGTAGTTATGTTCCCTCTATCTGACTTTCGTGGTCATTTAAATGAGTCTTAAGCCTCCTGTTGTGGAACTGCAGTGTAGCTGTGCTCTTGGTTTGGCTGGGCAGAAAAACTCTGCCCAGTGCCCCCTTCGCTGGCCCCACGGATGTCCTGGCTGCCCTTGTGCAGGGCTCTGGGTGCTGCTCTGTTGAAGCTGCATGGGGTGGGTGCTTGTTTCTGTTTGGGGAGGGGAGGGGCTCCTGCAGCCCCTTGTCGATTGTGACCACACAACAGGCATGCTGTGCCTCCTTACAACGGGGTGTGAGGGCAGAGAAGGGTTGAGAAAAGAGAGGAAGAGGTTTGATGGAAAGAAGTGTGGTGGGGTGAACAAGAAACCACAAACCATTGCTAGACTGCAGAGGGGGAAGAAGGCCATCCTTAGTAAGCCCAAAGCCTGGCTTTTCTGTACATTGCTCTGCTTAGGATGACATGCTGACTTTGAGAGTCCCTTCCAGACTCCTTCAGTGGACTGTGGCTGACCCTGGATGGTACCATGGATGCTGCAGTATCAGGCTGGGGGCTTCCCTCGAGGCTGCTTCATATTAGGATTTAATCTGGAAACAGAAACCTGGAAGCCTGCTTGTGTTTCTGTTTTTGCAGATCAGCTGGGCTTCTCTGGATGTCAGGGCCATTTTCAGAATAGTTTTTTTGATCTGTAAACAGCACAAACCCTAAATTTCTTCTGCTGCATCAGCATTGTGTTCATGTTATAGTGAACGTGGAGTTGTGTCTGCAAAATACCTCTTTGGTTTGTTTGTGAGAAGAAGATGGGCAAATGGATGAAGGCCATCCAAAACCTTTGTCCTAGCTGGATAATTTTTTATCTTATGGTGATTCTGAAAGGAATATCTCTGTCTTTTGTGTTTAACTCCCTCATAGTCTTGTTTTTTCTCTCAAATTCTTTTAAACCCTATTGCAGGCAGACAGGCAGTACGAAATCCCACAGCCACATAGACTCTCTAAACAGCCAAAAGACGCTTTCTTGATTGAACAAGTCTTTAGTCCTCATCCCTACCCTGCATCACTCAAGTCACACATGAAAAGCAACCCACTCTACACAGACATGAGGTTGACAGAGCTGGCTGAAGTGAAACGTGCCCAGCCATCCTGGACCATAGAGGAATACACGAGGAATTCGGGGGATAAAGGCAAGATCGCAGCCTTGGATCTACAAGTGAGTCCCATTTGTTTAATTTGAGTGGCTTAATTGCAAATGGATATTGCCAGAATATGCATTTAAGAAGGGATTTGGATAGCTCAGGAAAGAGCTGTGAATTGTTGAGCCTCTGATCTTGCTGATCCCTATCCATCCTGGCCAGGGACAATGTAGAACATGAATGTTTCATTGCTGAATGGTGATCCTTGACAGATTGATGCTCCCAGCTTATTTTGCAGTGGAGAGATGTCTTCTAAGCCATCGTGGCTTTAGTAGCTCTAAAGAAGAGTTGAGGGAAAAGGCAGTGCAGAGGTGAACTGGTCCCTAACTGCAGCAAGGCAGAGTGGTGCAGGAGCTGGAACTGCTGCCTTTTCGTTTGTCTTTGTTCTCTCTGAATTATTCACAGGGAATTGCACTGTTAGGGTTGGTTTTTTTTTTCCATTTTACTAGGAACACAAGACATCAAATACTTGTAGAAGATGTTCGATACCATGACTGGTTTTGAAACACGTCACCGTTGAAGCTTTGAAGTGGCTGTTGGAAACCAGCCAGGCAACTAATGGTGTGTCTAGTTTGCATTTTGGTTCAGCTCGTAAGTGTGCAGGCTCTAGTGCAACAAGCAGAGGAGACAAATTCAGATTTTTCATTTACATTTTCCCAACACAAAATCACAAACCTGACATAAATGAGCACTTATGTTGGATACCCTGTGTAGTCTAATAAACACAACACATATTTTAGGAAGAAAGGTATCTGAGCAGAGGTTTAAAGAGGAAACCTGAAGAATGACAACCAAAATGTGTAAAGACCAAAGAAATGTTGCGTTTCTTGGTCTTGAAACCCGAAATGTGTCACACAATGAAATCCACACTGATGTGCAAATATGTGTGTATCATTTATACGCACTTTGACAGTAGAATGTAGGACCAGTGGGGGGGTCTGGTGCTGACCCCAGGCATTTCGGGCTCTGTGGCCGGCAGTCTGTGGGTGCAGCCATGCTCGAGCAGGGAGTCGGCTTGTCTCCACAGCTTGTCTGCCAGAGGAAGTGGCGTGGAGGAGTCTGAGACTCTGCTGCTCCATGCCAACCCCCGGTGGCTCAGTGCTGAGGTACCTAAGCCAGCTCCAAATCCATCAGACTAATCCCTAGCAAAGCATCAGGATGCTGTGCCTCAGGACCTCAACCTGGCTGATTTGGATTTGAAACCATCACCCACACAGTGTTGTAGTGCAATTCCCAGGAGTGTTTGTGCAGGAATTTGTGCACAACAAATTCACCTCCTTGCTTGGCTCATGCAAACTTCCCTGTCCTCACCAGCCCCTGCTCCTTGCTGTGGCTAAAGTGCACTCGGAGAGAAACCGAGCACCACAGGGAGCAGGCTGCATCTTGCCTCAGCTCCCTGCTGCTTTTTGGGTCTTAAAAGCTTCAGAGGGCTTACTAAATTCCTAACCCTGGCATTGCAGACCGTATGCTGGAGCAGGAATAGGCTGGAAGAAGTTCCTCTGCAGCAGGCAGTCACAAAGCATCACTTACCTGCTGTGTGAGGCAATAAGGGAGGTGATATTTGGGAGCAAAGCCCCTCTGGGAGAAGTGTTCTCCATCTGCTCCTCGTAGGGCTGTTTTGTTCTCTGTAAGCAGCTCTGCATGACTGTGAGCAGACCAGGGAGATCGGCTTATTGCCATCATTTATCTTTAGGATAAAGGTGATAGAAGTTTACTGGTTTCATTCTCTCCCTCCAAAAAGACTGTCAGAATTGCGTCTACCCCGCACAGCCCATGTCTAGACTTTATAATGGAGCTTACTAACAAACTTAAAAAATAGACACAGACTGATGAGTGGGTTTTTTTCCCCAGTGATTAAGTTTATTAGAACTGAAAGTAAATACATTATGCCTTAATGAACATTCCTACGTCTGGCAATGAAACGGGAAAGGAAGCTGATTAACAGTAATGGGCCTTTTTAATAATGCATCTTCCTTCTGAAGTAGTTAAAAGGTCAATGCCAAGGCAGAGGGGTCCAAAACTGCAATTTCCTTGAAGCATAGTATGCCTACCTTTGGTTTTTTGCTACCTTTGTTTACTTAAAATTTCTCCTGGAGCCTGACAAGTCTGCTGGGTTTTCCTCCAAAAAAAGAAATCGCAGAACCAGTCAGGCCCAAAGCTTGTCCCAGGTGTGGCCTCTGTGTGGGATTCATTGCTTTGCTCGGTGTGTGTTGATCCACTGGGATGAAACAGTGTCAGGCAGTTTTCTGATGCCTTTAGAGAGGAGACTGCTGACTTTTTTCAGAAGGCTGGAACAGGTCATTCAAAGCCCAGAAGGTACAATCATGGATGTGGCTGATGGCCTCTGTTTCAGCATCCTAACACTATCATAGATGTGTCCATTAAATGATCATGAAACCATTGCTCAGTTTTCATTGTTTATTTCTGAGATAGCTACAAAATCACTTCTTTTAGTAGTTCTTTACATAAAGCAAATGCTGCTATCAGGCAAAGCAAAGTTGCAGCCAGTAGCTCGTGGCCACAAAATCTGAATTAGTCAATTAAAGGCTTACTCAAATCCTTCTTAAGTCAGCTGGAGTTTCTTTGCAGGGTCCAACAAGCTTTGAGTCAGGACTGTTACAAGCACAGAAACGGTGTGTGTTAGGGTATTCTCACTGTAATATTTTTATGTGGAATCTTTTAAATTTTTTTAAAGAAATAGGCTTTTGGAGCCCCAGATAAAGGAGGCAGCTTTGAGGAAATGCTTTTGTTTTTCAAAATGTTCTTTTTGCTTTATTCCTTTCTGCTGATAAGTTCAATATAATGCGTAGTGTTTGGGTTTCTCCAGTTTTCCCCTTATTTTCCTCTAACACAGAGGTTAAAGGGGAAAAAACAAGCAAGATTCAAATGGAAAGCTTTAAGAGCTCATAAATACTTAGGAATAAAAAGCCGTAAGACATTAAAAATAAATAATTCAGATGGAAATACTGATAAAGTTCTGCAGGTTGCCTGTGTCCCCAGGCACTGCCATTCCAGAGGAGGGGTCTGCAAATTGCCCCCACAGCAGGACTGGGTGCTGGATGGGCTGGGTAATCATGCTGTGCAAGCAAGCCATGGTACCAAAATTAGGGTTAGCTTTATAAAATGTAGTGCGTGAGGAGCATATATTAAGAACCTTTCCCGTCAGCTGAGCTTTAATAATTAAAAAATTATTAACAGTAGCAGGCCGGCACTTGCTGACACCTCTGCTGTCGAGCAGATTAAAGAGATCTTATTTAAATGCCATCCAAGATGACGAAGTTTCCAGTAAATCAGAGGTACGTGAGGGATTTTGGAGCAGAATCTTACTGTTGCAGGAGTCTATTTTTTGCAGTATTTTGTTTCCACTTTCATCAGCTTTATGGAATTGGGACCAGGAGATGAAGGGGTGTGAGAAGTGGCAGTAACCCACTTTATCCTGACAGCAGAGCCAGGTGCAGTTGGGAGGCCTTCAGACACATCCGCTTTGTTTCTTTATTTTATTAATGGCAGACCCCAGACAATTAACAACTGTTTCCTTTTAATTTTTAGACCCAAGAATCTTTAAACCCAAACAACTTAGAGTACTGGATGGAAGACATTTATACTCCTGGCTACGATTCCTTGTTGAAACGGAAAGAAGCCGAGTTCAGGAGGGCAAAGGTTTGCAAGATCGCTGCCCTGATCGCAGCGGCCGCTTGTACGGTTATCCTGGTCATCGTGGTTCCCATTTGCACGATGAAATCCTGAACCTGGGCACGGACCTGTGACCCCCAGCCACGTGTGTCTCGGATAGCTCACGCTGTGTGTCAAATGTCTGCTGGCAAAACTGTAAGGAGCTCACTAAGGAACAATGTTCTGAGGATGTCCCAGTGGAGAATGCTGTAAACGAAGGCAGAACGCAGAACAACTAGAGAAACATTTTTGGAAAAGTCCTATTTTAAATAACAGACTGTGTGGTGAAGTTAACGGGAACTCGGTTCGATTTTTATGCATTTTTAAAAGTGCAATATTTTTTTTTTCCTAAAGAAATGATATAATGTTTTACAGAATCAGAGACTGATGAGAATCCAGGCAAAAGAGGAAGGTTGTCTGAGCTATGTTGCATTTAAAGGAGGTGTGGGTACATGGAGGTAGCACTGTATAGAAGGGAATGTTCTATATGCATTACATCGGGGAGCTAGGGAAGTCTTAAAAGCTCTCTACAATGTAGAAAACTCTGAATGTATTGTATTTATTTTATAGTATTTATGTATTTCATGATCATTTGTTCAAAAGCAGACTGTGTAGCTGTGAACAGAGTGCATTCCTATGTTCAGATTAAAAAGGGCTCTTTGTATTTGGTCTTGCCCTAAGACCCGCTGTATCATCACTGAGTACTTAGATAAGTGCAATGTGCTGCAGACCAAAAAGATTATGTTTTAAAGCAATCACAAGAGGTTTTAGTTACTTCTGTTGAATAACATTTGCATAGAGCTGGCAAACTTGCCTTGCCAAGAGGGTATTCTTTACCTCTGCAGACAGTGAAATTGTCTCAATTTCACTCTTGCCAGCAAGCAAAGCTGGCAAATCAAAGCAACGCTCTGTTAAAGTTCTTGGAAATGTAATCTGAACAGTTACAATTTTTTCTTTTTTCAGAAAGTCTTTGTGCCTTTTTTTAGACTGTAGGTTAAATAGAACTGTTTAATTTTTTGCTATTTTAAGCCCATAACATAAATCACAGCATAATGGGTACTAATGGAGGTTCTTTTCCCGCAAGCCTTCTATACAGTTCCGAGCGCTCCTCAAGCAGCAGGGCTGGTGGTCACTGAGCACTTATATTAAGGGCACAATTTCTCAGCACTGGTAGAAACTTGCTGCTGATGCAATGTATTCAGCATAGGGAGATCTTTTGCTTCCCTCTTGCTAATGTACTTAAGAATGATGGTTGAATCTGCCGGACAGCAAGCAGTCTGTATCCCCTGGGAAATGTCCATTTGATGCTTTATCCCAAATGCAAATAGCAGGTTCGATGGAATTCTCAAGCTAGGACAGAAATTGCCTGTCATGGTTAGTGAAAGCAAAAACCCAGACAGTATTACTCTTCTGTCAAGTATAGAAAAAAAGAAAAAAAAAAGTATTTTCAGGAAATAATGTGATCTTGCTGGTCCTCCAAGGGAAAGGAGATTCTTTTAGTGAATGCTCTTTATGTAGGGTAATTTGGTTTCTTCAGAAGCAGCCTTCCTACACAATGACACAGCAGCTAAGAAAGCACTGGATGCTCCTTCTGGCTCTCTGGGATGTGCTGCACTCACTGTTTGTTTCTGACTGGTTTAAAAAAAGTATTGAGGGAAGGGTGTGTGGGAGGCAAAGGCTTTGTTGTGACTTTGGATGTGTGTCAGTTCTTTCCTGAAGCTGGAGAGCTGTTTATGTGCTGCTCACGTGCTGTACTTTATTTAGGGATAGGTGATTCCTGAGACTGTTGATCTATCAGAAAAATAAGTGTAAGCACAGGGTTGGCTGTCCCACCAGCAAACAGAGAACGAGAATAGGCCCACAGACAAAATCTGTGCCTGCTTGGCCTGAATCCTGACCCAAATTCTGTGGCTTTGGCCCATTCTTTATACTAAGATAACTTCTCTTTCCTCCCAGATGCTGCAGGATGGAGTCACAGCAGGGAGGGAGCAGTTCACACTGTCTATTTTAGGCTGCCTTTGGTTATGGTGTGATTCAGAGCACCTGAGTACAGGAGCTCGGGATCTGTACGTAGTAAATATAGACAGGTAGAGAAACCTCTGGGGACGATTCAGAGCTGCCAGCAAGATATCTAATATTAGACATGTGAAAAATGCTCTGGAGGACACTGCTCTGCAGTTTACCTCATGCACAATTTAGGTTGATTGTATATGTAGACAAACCTATTCCTGGTTTCAGGTAATGCCAGAAAGCCCACTGACACCCGTCCTTGGCTGCTGGAGGGAGCAGTGTGGCCCTGTGGGGGCACAGTGTCAATCCCTCCTCTGCCCACACCAGCAGTGACGAGACCTTTGGAGGGGCAGGATGGGTGGGGACAGACCCCCTGCCTCCACCAACCCCTCTTGCTCTACCACGAGTGGTCTGGCCCTGCTGCCCCCAGCCCCAAATCAGCAGCGCTTTCCCCAGGACATTTCAGTAATCTGATTTTAGAAAATATCAACCTAAGGGGAGATAGGAGATGGGTGTGGGAGGTGTTACTGATCACAGAGTTTCTCTGTGCAGCTCATCCAGCTGGCACCAGGTGAGTCTTTGCATTAGAGTTGCCCAAAATCCTGGGAAGGTTTTGCAGGTTATGGAGCTGTGGGTGACGTGAAGCTGGCCCAACCCAAGCACTCAGCATCCCAAGCATCCATGCTGCTCCTAATTTATCGAGGTGCTTTTGCCCATCCTTACTTTGCACAAGCAGCCAGTGGCACCCACTCCGTTGGGGCAGTGGTTTCCTTACACACCAGACTGTGGTTTGTCACGGATTCCCTCCTGGGGCTCAGTTCAGCTCCCGGAGTCTCTGGAAGCCTTTCCATGGTGCCAGGAGCCCGAGGGGAGCTGGGAGAGCACAGCCTGACTCCCTGCTCCACAAACACCTCTGTGAGCTGCTGCCTTGCCGTCTCCTCCACTCCCTGGCTGCATCTGGCAGCTCCTTGGCACCACTGGGATGTGCTTCCCAAGCCATTCCCAGTGGGATTTGCATCTGGCACAGAGCCCTTCTTAAAATAGGCAAGGAGATGGAGTGATGGGATGCTGCTGCTGGAGGAGAGCAGCCAGGGAAGGAGGAAGCCTGCACGGAGTGTACAAACAAGGTGAAATCCTGACATATTAACCTGCAAGAATATTGTGATCCACCTTGTGAACCAGTTACCAACTAGAATACACTGTATACTATATGATAAACTTTTGTATTAAAAAAAAAAAAAGAAACTAAAGCTATAGGTACATTGTAATCCTTGGTGTGATTGAAAAAGTGTCCTAGATTGTATTACTTAATTAAAATTATGATGAGCATATTGAACTGTTTTTCGTATTTATGCCTTATAAACTTGATATATTACAGATGATAAAATGAAACTGCGAGAACTATAAGAAAAGATACTCCATTTTGGGGGCAAATCCCATTTGCTTTTCCTTAAAAAAGAGTGCTGCTTTAAATGAGCTTAATAAATCATGTGTGCAGAAGAGCAAGAGTAGGATATGTCCCCAGATGACTTTTTAGGATTTTTTTTTTAAATGGGGCTTTGGTTAATGTACTATGTAATAATTTTATTTTATAAAGTTACTGTACAATGTTGCCTTTTGGTTCATTTAAATATAACACCAAATAAACTTGAAAATTACAGTGTCCTAAGTTTTAATGAAACAGTTATAATAATTTATTACTCCATTGCTTTTCCTGTTGTTTTTTTTCCCAGGGACATCAAGATAGCCATGGGATGCAAGTGTCTCAGTGTTAGATAACTAAGCAGCCTATCTAGTTCTTGGCAGAATTGCTAATGGATTTCTAACTTGTGAAATAATAAGATGGCAGAAGATAATGAAAAACGAGTTTGTTGGGTTTATTTTAAAAGCTCCTTTGCATCACATTGTTTGGGCTTCTGGAAGATTAGTTCTTGACACTAATCATAATATTTCATTTTATAGGTTATTTCATGACTGAGTTTTGCCATATCAGCTGTTTTAACAAGGTCATGACTAATATTTTGGTACCTGTTTAACTTATATATTTATGCAACCTCTGTCCCTTTTATGTCAGTACTATAGATAAGTGTTTATAATGACCTGTGAACAGGCAGTCAGTTTGCTTAGGGTTCCTGTATGAATTTAATTTGCTGCTTGTGAGTTGTTAATTGCAAAAACAGGTTGTCTTAAAATTCCAGGTGTTGAAACACAGGTAGAGCTGAGCCTACCACTGTCAGAGGTTACAGAGGGCACCTGTGGAAGAGGACATACCTAAACAATGAGCAATGGCATGAAAACACAGTAATGTGAGATCTTGATTTCCTCCTCTCTGCTGCACAATCACCTTCAATGTCTTGCTTTAGTAGTTTTGGTCAGGATGGGTAGTGCTGAGTGCTCTCTGCAGGGCCAGACCACCAGCTCCAACCTTGGGAGCTCACATGTTGTGAGTCAGGCTGCAAACCACCACAGGTCCCCGTGGAGGGATTGTCAGTCACAGTTTGGTATTGGTTTCAGTTTTGGAGATAGTTTTGCATTAATTTGCATCAATGGTTTATCATGGGTTTGCACGAATTTCAGGTTTTTCTCTTGTACCTATCAAGTCCAGAAGCTTGCAAGTAGGAGTGCCCTTTCGATTTTTACATTACAGCATGAATCCAGGAGCAGGAACATTCATAAAAATGCTAAGTGGGACCAGGCTCGTGCCAAAAAGTCCTAAGCACCCTGGCACAGCATTCCTCAGCCATGAAGCTGCGTATAGTGGATATATAGATCTCATCTGGGTCATCGCTGTGCTGGAAGATGGAGCAGCTGCCAGGTTTCTGTCTGCTGGATGGAGTCACTGAGCCTCAAGGTAGAAGAAAACTCCTACACACAACGTTCTATCGGCGACCAAGAGCCAGCCCCACGAGCTCAGTGCTGCTTTGAATGTATCACAGCAATCGATTGTCCTGGTTGAATAAACCCTTGATTTCAGACCTAGCTCTGGTGAATGGCTCTGCCTGTTTCACTAACAAGTCACAAGCAGAATATTGGATCTCAGGGCCATAAACTTCCTCTTAAGGTGCTCCTGTGTCTCCATCCCATGGCACCTGCAAACAGAAGAAGGGAAAGTAGGCAGTGCCCTGTCCGTAGCAGTGGGCTCCTACTGAAAGGAAAGGTCAGTTGTTTTGGTGTGCACTTTGGGAAGAGACAAGCACCTGGGGAAGTAATTGTGGAGATTAGGTAATCTTTTTAATTTCATTTTTTCTTTGCTATCTTTTCAGGAAAGAACACTCTATCTTGTAAAGTGCTGCTCTGTTAGTGCTTCTCCAGCAAACTTGGCTGCTTTGGATGACTTCTGAGACACTGGATCACTTGATATCTTGCATGCTGTTACACAAATCTACAACATTCACTTAGATACTGGAACAAAATCTTCAAACAAGGAAGAAGTGGGCTGTCAGCAGCCAAACTCCTCCCATGAGTAAGTTCCCTATGGTTGTATTTGTGTTCTTCAATCCAGCACAAACTTTGAGTAGGAGAGGCACGAAGCTCTTCCAGAAGCAACTGTACCTCCATACCTTCCCAACAGCAATAGACTGAGATTTCCAAGGGAGATTAGATCATGGTCTTGGATGGGCCCAGCACAAGAAAGCAGCTGTGCTTGGACTGTGACACCACAAGGCACTGCTGGTCCTGGTGGGGCAGCAGTGGATGTGGGGAGATGTGCAAAGCACTCTCTGGACCAGGGAAGTTTTCCACAAGGCATAACACAGTTGTAGGGTTGAGGAAATGGTGGGTGTCTGGAGACACGGTGGCTGCTGAGGCTGGAGGCTTTTAGAAATTAAGAGCATTGTGGGAACAATTCCCCATCCCCAGTCATGCTCCTCCCTGCCCTCCTGCACCCTGGATCTGTGGATTTTGGGATATCCCTCTGAGGCACTAAGCAGGTCTCTGGACATACAGTGAAGGCTCAGATCTTGCCTTTTCTTGAAGTTAACCAGATTTCCTTAGTAAAAAGAGGGAATTTTCTGCCAGACATTGATGCTTTGGCCTTAGCTAAAGAGAAGATCCTGAGGTCTGTGATCTCCTTGTCCCACTGGAGATGCTGACAGCACTTAAGGGAATGTGACCTGGCCCCTCCTCTCATCACCCCCAAAACATCATGAGGCCACCCTGGAAATGGCAAGGCTACAAAAGCAAGTCCCATTTGCTTTCATGCTGGGTTTTGTGGAAGCCACATTTCCTGCCAGTCTCTGCAACCAGAGGGCTGAAAACTGATTTCATTTACAAAGGATGGAAATATATGGGTGAACTCCTTGGGTAGGAACATGCAGTTCTGACTGCTGGTTCTTTAAGAAAAATGTAAAATTCTGCTATTCACAGCAGAATTGCTCCGTTTTCCCTGCTCATTTGAGCCTGTATGCAGTGTGCTGTTTGTATGTTGTTCCCCAGCACATGGTGGGGCTCCAGCCTGTGTCCACAACAGCAGGTGTCCCCCTGGAAGAAGGGGAAAGAGGGAATTATGTATGGTAAAAAGAGGGACTAGAGAAATGCTAATTATTTTGCCTGTCCCTGGAAATTATGTGGAATCTGCTCCTTTTTTGGAAAGCTTTGCTGTGAACTCTGCTTTAGTGACAGACATATCTCTGCATTGAAAAATCCTCCTGATCTGCTGTCCTGCCAGACTGCCACACTTCCAGCAGTAACAGAGATCCGTGTTGTGCAGAGAGTTTTTCCTCATGTAATGTTGGGGATAGAGGAGAGAACCAAGGAAGCTGAGTCATTTATCTTCTTTGCTTGTCTTGCTAATGAAATATTGCTGTTGAACCTTACCCTGCCTTTCCTGTTACTAATTTTTTTTTTTTTTCAATGGTTACCATTTAAGAGGCTCACAAAATTGCATTAGTAAAATTTATGACTGTGTAGCAAATATGTGCATATGCATTAATTCTGTTCAAGGCCAATATCTTGGAGCTGCAGAATTAATGTTGTGGTGCAGTTTCTAAGTACGGCTAATGGCTGTTCAATACAGCAAAGCTCATGCTTTGCTCACCTTACAGCTCTTAATTTCTTGAAACAGTCCTGCCTTGAAGAGTTTGCCAGGCAAAAGTTAAGAAATGGTACATGCACAACACACAAATATGTATTTTTAATACATTTTTGTTTATGCAATTAAGCCTTGAAAATTTTGGCCCTGTGAGTTGGTTCAGTTGGATTTCTGCTCCTTTGCATGGCTTTTAGTTGCAGATTTCAAAAGCAGCTGTCCATGAATGCAGTGCATGAAGAATGGGCCTTTTAACCATGACTCTGCTCTGAAGAGACTGAACTGGTTCAGGGTTACACCTCGTGCTGTTTTGGAGTCAGTGAACAATAACTGTCCAGTAAAAGATAAATCAATTGACATTGATTAAATTTAAACTTGCATTTTCTTACTATGTAAAAAAGTCACTTTCTGCTAGAAGGATAAATTAGTATTTGTAGCTTTTTTACCAGTTTAAAGATAGTTGCTAATCTGGTATTCAAGGTTGAAGACATAACATAAGACAAATGACCGATGACGAGGGCCTGCTCATGTGATAGTTGAAGAAAAGAGATTGGAGAAATATTTTCAGGATGCTGAGGCAGGAATTTAGACGGTATCTGACAGCACTTGTCTACTTCTTCAAAGCTTTGTCTGACAGCCGGAAGAAAGCTCGGAGCTCGTGATGTTGAGCGATGTTTGGGATGTTTGGGATGTGGTATGTGTGAGATCACTGCTGTTAGAGGTAAAACGCTGATCCCTTGGGACTCAAAAGTATGGAGTGCTGAGGAGCTCGGATGGGCTGGACCTCCAGGGCAGGCAAATGTCTGGGTACGTCCAAGTCACACTGTGCATGAGCCCACTGGTCCCAAAAGTGGCTCCAACCACAACAGACCCTGGGCTCACGTCTGACAATCGCTTGGCAAAGTGATCAGCGACAGCAGCCTGCAAAGATCTGATGGAGGACAAAAATATCCATTTACGTTGTCGTAGCCTCTAGGAACAAGAGCCATTGGTGGGGGGGTGGGGGGCGGGGGCAGTGACACTTTTTTTTCTCTGCTGCAAGAGGTGAGCTGCCAAAAGTGAGGCATCTGTGAGATGGAAGAAGTAGTGCAGTGGGAAAGATAATTTCATGTGAAAGCTCTCAAGGCAGTGCCGTATGTCTTCCACGTTTTGGGACTAGTTGCTTGATCTCTGTGGGCTTTCATTTTGTGCCAGTTACTCGCTGTGTCTCTCTTCAGGCATTTTCTTGGAATAGAGCTTGTCCCTTGCTGTGGGGGTCACGAGATGGCCAGGAAAAGAGGGGCCCAAACAGGGGCTGAGAAATCTTACAAGCACCACCTTGATGCTTATGATGGCATTGCCAGTATCATAAACAGTTAGAGCCAGATCGATCATCAGATTTGTGACTCTGGTGGTAATCAGCGATATGACACCAGGGAGGTGTTTGGCTCAGTTTGTCAAAGTGTTTTGGTATTGTGAGAATGATGGATGTCACTGGGAGAGCTTTTTGGGGAAGATAACATGAGAGAGAAAAGCAGGGGAAGCGTGATGCCCTGCTGGGAGCATGGGGAGCGTGGGGAGAGTGGGATTAGTGCTGCAGAAGACGGGCAGACAGCGAGCATCTGCTCTGGGCCACCAGGATCAGAGCACAGCAGGACTGAGAAATTCTTGGACCAGTTATCAAGGAATTGGGAAACTCCAGGATACTGTACTCATGGGGGATTTTTACTACCCAGACATCTGCTGGGTAACAAATGCAGCTAATCACAGTGATAATGTACAACCCTAATTCACTGTAAATTCTCTCCCATATGTTTAGAATTGTATTTACAGTAGGAAGTGAGGGATAGTTATTCATGAATCAAGGTGAAGTGAGTTGCTGGTGCAGAGTCAGCCATGTATTGTGGAAAATAATGTGTGACAGACTTAAACAGAATCCTTCTGAAAGCATGGCTGTATTTCAGGTGTTTTAAGTAAAAAAAAATGTTCCTGTAATTACTGATTGCTTTTAAATGTACCAATTGAACTACTCCTTTCTCCATAACCTTTGCTGACCTTGAAGTACAAGTTCACAAGTGGAGTTGATGAAGAATTATGCTCCAGATGAAATACACCTCCTCAGATCCAATTCTACTGATGAGGAGGTGGAGAAGGGTTAAGAAAAAAATAAGAAAGGAACCATGATAATGGCTGCTTAGCTCACCGGTAGCACATGAAAGGATGTTGTTTTACTCATATACTTCTATGGCCTTTCTCCTGTTGCAGGCAATAATTTTGACCTCTAACTCACCATGGTCCCAGAAGAGCACTGTGAGCTCAAATATGTCTGATATTGAGGGGGGAAGGAGGTGGCTCAGCTGCCGGAGTTCAGGGCTGAGCACAGTTAGTTAGTGATGAATTACGGTGCCTTTTCCTGCCGTTCAGCAATCCCTGCTCCCTGGCTGTGCTTGCCCCCGCGCTGCCTCCTCGGCGCCGTGGGTTTATTTTGGTAAGGATGTGTAAGCTGAGCTCTGGCTTCGGCCACTCAGAGCCCGGGGATTTGCATAATGGCATTACTGCTTATTCCTCAATTACAGCCTTTGAATATGCAAATCTGTCGATGCTGGTTACTATAATCCTCCTGCCCTGGCAGGTCCCCAGCTGGGGAAGTTTTTGAGCCATTTATTGGCAATGAGGGTTTTCCTCATGGGTTTCTTATTTCCAGCTGTGGGTAAAGGGGAAAACTCCTCAATCAGCTACCTGAAATAGAGGAGAACAAAACTCAGAAAATGGAAAGACCATTTTTAAAAGAGAGCTTGAATGCTTCTTCCCCTGTCATTTTCCTGGCGGGAGCTCATGTTCATGCTGGTGAGATGGGATGGGTCAGCTTGCTCTGTCCTACACACTACAGCAGGGTTTGTCCTTGCAGCAACTGTGCCCCGTTCCTCTCGGCCCTGGCTGCTGCCCACCTGAAATTCAGGTTCAAAGCAAACGAGCTGAGAGAACAAGCAGTGGTTTTGAAGGTTGTCTGTCCACTTGCTGCTCTTGGTGGCCTCCTGGCTCTGGAGGGGTTGGGTCAGTGTAAAGCAGGAGAGGAGTTCAGCAGAGGACTTGCAGGCTTGGGTGGAGAGATGGGAAACCTCAACTCACAGCACTTGAGCTCCTGTCCCAGCTTAGACAAAAGAAGGTTTGTTGAATTGCAGTGTTTTGCCATCTGCTGAGCTTTATATGGATGTCTAGAGCGGGAGCTCTTCTTATCAAAACATGACTTGAGTAACCTTTCCCATTTCTACTCCCAATATTTTTCTAATAGTATTTTCAGTAGTACTTATTTTTTTTCCCTGCATCTTTTCGAATAAGTGGGGAAGAGTTTTTTCAAAATTTTACTTTCAAATAATAGAGAGTCCAAACTGCTTTATTTTCTGGAAGAAATAGATTATAACAGGGAAATCAACGCCTTTTCAATGGCAAGGGTGAAATCCTGGAGTCATTGAAGTCCTACTTCTCGGGTTTTCTGAAGAGGCAGCATCTCACCCACCAGGCCCTGCAGTTTAACCTGACTCAGTGCTGTGGGGGTTAGCACTCCATGAGCAGAGACTGTTCTCAGATCCAGCTGCTGGGCATCATCCTTTCCTTTCAGCTTCAGCCCCCTCTGCTTAACACCCTGTGCTCCCAGGGCACCTGCAATGGCTCATGTTCTTCTTCCCTAGCCATGGACCTGCCAGCTCCATCTGCAGAGGCAGCATTTGTTGAGAAAATCAGCTGTTTTGCATCTGAGTTGATGACTGTGCTGTGAGAATGTCACTGTCACACAGCTCAAAATGTCCCAGGAGTGGGGTATCTAGACAGATTTGAGAGAAACACTTCTGCCTATGCAAGGGGACGTGTCCCATGCCTTTATGTGTTTATGGATATGATTTATTTCAGGAAAAAAACCAACAAAAACCAGAAGAACAAAAACCACGCAAATGTAGAACAAATGATTTATGGGAAACAAGACTGTTTGGAATATAAATACAGACAATCAGCATATTTGCTGCTGATGGTGCTATGTTCCCTGGGAGAATAAAGCCATTTTGTACTATTTGTCCGTGTCTTGAGCTTGCACACATTTTGTCTTAAAGTTTTTCATTTCTAATAATTTCATAATTTCATTTCCTATTCTATTATTTTTCTCAGATCAGCAAAAATGGTTTGACACCCGTTTGTGTCGAAAGGCTTCGTTGTGATGTATTGTTACATCCTGTTCCCAAATCAGTTTCTTCAGCTCTCAGGAGTTCCCCAGTAATGCTTTATCAGCCAGAAGTGGGAGAAGATACCTGCAAATAAAGGTGTATATTGTATCAGGGCCTGCTACTGAAAATGTCCTGACTGTTCCTGAGCTGTGCTTTGATGCCATACTTAGCAGAACCTTGTCATGCTCCTTTCCTGCAAGATTAGCATGAACTGAAACACTTGGAAAGAAATTGTTCTTTGCATGTTTTCACCCTTTAAATCAGTAGTACTTTTGGAGTTTTCATCTTACTTTCACTGCAGGCGTTTCTGCTGTTCCATAAAAGTAAAAAAAAAAAAAAATAGAGAACGAGAATTTAATTTTATTCTATGATAAACTAGTACACAATAATTATTTTCACAGTACAAATGAACTGTATCTTTTTTAGGTAAACTAGGTTCCTGGAAGGAAAAAGAACCTCTTGGGAACTGAAGAGTTATGTTTAGGTCAAGTAAAGGACAGCATTGCATTTATGATTTTATCATCATGTACCTCTAATCTGGAAGAATTCCTCTAGAAACCTTTAGGAATAAGAGGATAATCTAGTACCTGGGTTTATTCAGTATTTGGCTTGTGTGATGAGATCAAAGGGAAGAGATGTGTTTGTTATGTTGATGTTCACACAAAGCTGAGGTGATATTGCTAAAACTCTTCAAGGATGTAAAATGCCAAGGTTACAGGAACTCTTTATGTTTCAGAAAAGGTGCAGATAAAATATAACCATACAGAAACACTGGAAAGAAGGAACATGCAACCATTTTTGTGCTGTGGAACAATATGGCAATGTAGAGCAAGAAGCAGTCCAGCAAAGGACAGGTCATGAGAGATGTCACTTATGTCCAAACTGTCCCACCTCTCTTCTTGTCCTGACCCATCTTCCTTGTAGTAAAAAGTAGTGGTCACTGTAAGACCTGAAATGCATTAACCAAGAGACAGATTTCCCCACACATTGTCAGCCTATGAAGCTGTCCAGCCTTTCTGTCTGAATTTTGTTTTATTCAAGTCTCCCCCAATAACAGTTGGTTATCTTTCCTACTCCTATCAGTTTGCCATACATTGTCACTGGTATGAGAAAATAAAATTCTTCCAGTGAAAGTTCTGCTGCAGTGATCTGATTTACTTAAATATGTGATCAAACGAAAATGCAGCTTCTGAAGAACACTTTAGAACAAGAGCGAAATCTGGCATCTTGCTAGATGCCCTCCATGACTGTAGTCTTACCGGAGGCTTTGATCACAGCTTCCTTCATCTCTTTTCATGCTGCTTACAAAGTTACTCTGTGTAAAAATGTAGTGTGTGATTTACTTCAACCAAGGAAAGACAAATTCATTCTGAAGGCAGGAGATGGTCAGTCTCTGAGCTTGAGTTTGTGTGTAGATCTTGAATGATTTTGGAGCAGTTGCTGTGGAGAGGATGTCCCAAGTGACTGACAGCGGGGCCGCACCACTGACTACAATGAAGTGGAAAGGTGACCTTCTGCAGTCAGGTTTCACTGTTGCAGAGTTGGAGATGAATTTTCACCAAAATTGTGTGGTATAGGGTGTGTCTCTGTGCTAGCCCTTCCAGCAGCCCTATCTGTGCACATTTTGAGCCATCTGGAAGCTCTCATGGGCCGGGAGCTATATCTCAAAGCACAAAAATCTTCTCCAGGGGAGCTGTAGTGGTTACTGACGGAATTCAGCCTTTATTTAGTCCGTAAGAGACTGTTCCCACCACTGCTGAACTGCAGATACTGCTCAGTTGCCACTCTGCGACTGCTGCGCTACATTGCAGTATTTCAGGAGGAAAAGTGGAGAATGACTTTTCCATTTGAAGCCATATGAGGGGATTCAGCCAGACAGCATGTAATTACCCTAGCTGGAGCCGGGCCAAGGCAGAGGATCTGTGGCTCCCCATCTGCAGGCTTATTTTCAGCACTTCAAATGAGGGATTTTGATGGAACATGTCGAAATTAATGAAACAAAGTTAGTTTCTCTCTGGATATCTCCTCCATCATACCCACATCAGACACAAATAACTCACCTGCCCTGGATTGCCCTTCAAAGGCTCATCTTACAAGCCCAAATGAAAGAAAAGCTGGAGGCAAGGAGCCTTTCCTGTTCATTCAGGTGAGTTGTGAAGTGGGTAATGAAAATGCTATTGTTTTCCAACATGGCCAGAATAGGTTATTCAGGAAAATAAATTCTGCCTGTGACTCTTCCTCTTACAATACAAACGGTGGCCGTAATCCAGTAAAGCACTTTAGTATGTGCTTAACTGGAAATTTGTGAGCGGCCCCGCTGATTGCAAGGGATCAGCTCTCATGCCTGAAGTTAAATATGAGGAGTGGGAGCTGGCAGGTGGGCGGCTGAGCAGGGCCATTGCCCAGGGGCCTTGCCTTATTATCCGTGATTATACGGGCTTAGCGTTGGGCTGGATCCGGGCCCGTTGGAACAAAGGAGCAGGATTAGCGGGTGCGCGAAGAGGGAGCAAAGCCAGAGGGTTCCAGCAGTGTCGAACACAACTTTGTTACTCTGACAGAATGTATAAAAGTGAATGAAAAGGCTGTATGATTGCTGTTGCCATCCTGTTAATTAGGCTGAACTCATGCTTCATTAGTGCTACAATATGCTTCCGTCTTAACAAAGCCCTGTTGGGTGTATGGAGCCACTTTACTATTAGTAAAATGAAGCCTTATCAGAGAGCCCTGTAATTCATTTTGTAAGACAAGTCATGACATATATTGTGTTGAAATTGCACTGAAGAGACAGATTACTTGCTTAACACTTGCTTTTCCTAATGAACAGGAAAAGATGTTTCCAAAACTAAGTTATTTATTTTACTGGGAGCTCTTCTGACCTGGTGCCTAATTACATTGCATAGTCCTTTAGCCGTGTTTCAAGTAGTTCCTAAATAACCCAAATTGAACTGAGCTGCTTTTGCTCTCGCACATTTTCTCAGTGACACTGTGAAAATACCATCAAGCATTAAATTCCTTGTTTCTCGCCGTCATTGTGGTGAAGACTTTCGTGTACAACCAGCACAATTTCCCTGCAGCAGGAATGCAGCAAAAGCACTAGCACAACCCACGTTCCCTGCTTGCAGCAGTACTGATTAAGCAGCATAGTGAAAACTTGACACAGGAGCATGAAGCAACAAGTAGTGGCTTGTTCACCCCCTCCTCAAGAAACCACTGCACTCCCCCAGCACCACTGTACCGTGGGCAGAGCACATGTTTGTAGTAGTGCTACGATAGACGCTGACCTGGTGGTGATTTTTCTATGGATCCCCTGTGCTGAGAAGGGAGTTTGGAATGAAACCAGGGCACAGATCCACATGGCCTCAACTGGAGAGCTGACTGAAGTCAGTCCTGCCCTACCAGCCATCCCCAGAGTAGGTCGTGCATGGTGTAGTCGGATTCAACTCCACCCTAGCTCTCAGATCTTCCTACCTAAATGATCTAAATTTGTGATGACTGCTCAGGAAAGGGAGATGTGTAGCAAAATCTTTTTATTTTCATGTTTCCTCCTTACACCATTCTTTAGCCTTACTGTAAACATCCATGATTACTCATGTTTTTCTACAGTAGATCTAAAAATATCCCCCTCTCTCCATTTCGATGCTATACCCTGCAGACCTGAGATGACCCCATATGAGAGAGTCATAGCAGCACAGTCTAATGGAGAAGAAAAATGGCAATGAGGTAATGTAGCAAAAACAACTGTCTGAAAGAGCATCTCTGAACTGCTCACCAATTCTGGTTGCTCTTACAGCTCAGGCTACTTGCATTGTCATCCAGCTCCAGGGCTAAGGGCATTTCTTGGTGTAACCCCGTGGAACCCATGGGTTTTATCCCAGGGTGGCTGCAGTCATTCAAGTGAATGCCGTGGATGATGGCACAGCCTCACATTTGCTGCACAATTGTGCATCCCCAATGAAATCAGCACCAGCCCTGAGGACCCAGGGGAGTTGCACATGGTCACACTAAATCAGATCTGCCCCAGCGCTCTGAAATCAGCATGGTGGCACAAAATTTGGAACAATGACAATTGGAAACCAGAACTGGATTCACAGAAGGATTGGTATTTACTGCTTAAATAGAAGTATCTTATTCTTGCAGGCATGGAAAACACTGTACTACAATATACTTGGAAACATCCTGTAAGATTTTGTTCCAAGATGGAATCGTGCCTTTCTTAATGCCTAAGGGCCACCATAAGACACAGTTGTTGGTTTTCATCAGGGTAATTTGAATCTGGCTCAGATCCCTTCTCTGTTTTGCCATGCAGCTGTAGAGATGTTTGACTGAAATGCAGTGATGGGACAGGATGAAGCAAGGCAGGACAGGAACAGCTGTTTGGGTGGCAGAGCCAGCTCGCAGTGATTTAAAATGATCACAGAGCTCTCATACAAAATAGGTGACTGCTCATGTTCTCGACTGCTTGCGGTCAAGGACACACAGCTCTCTGGTTGCTACACCAAGTGGTTTCCTCAGCTCATTTTTGTGTAGGCTACATATATAACCAAAAGTGAATAAAGAAAACTAATGTGGCAAAACCCATGAAATTGTAGGGTTTAGTATATAGAGGCTATAAGAACATCTAATTTCCCACTCTTCTCACTGTGTTTGTAAAAGTGCATATGAAGTAAGTGACGCGTTGTCAATGCCCTCCCACAGAATGAATTCAGCAACAGTACAAGATGCAATCCACTCGCAAATGTCTAACCAGGTTATTCTGTGGGGGTTATTTAGACAGCCTTCCTGGGGTAAATTACAATTTTTTAGAAAGTGGATGGTTGGAATTTCATATGTTGAGGAGTACAGGCTCCCCTTCCACTTCCCAGTGCTTGTGAGCTGAGTTCGCAGGGATGGTGGGTATCATTTGGTACTGAGTGTATTTTGCTTAACCTGCCATATGCCTTAACTCATCACAGTGTTTTGCATCTGGGTCGGCTGTATTTTTATCAAGCATTAGCATGCATAAGAGTTTGCCAGTACTTAATAAAAATGCTGCTGAAAACTGCATTCTTTCACCTGTTTACTGAAGCAGATTATATTGTGTTTGAACTGTGTTTGAACTGAAGGTACACTCATGTGAAAACTGCTATATTCATAACCCACACCCAAGCAATAAGAAGGAGCTCAGTTAATGAAAATCACTCAAAGGAAATCACTGCTCACCCCTTCCAAGATCAATTAGAAAGATTATTCCAGCATCCCTAATGCTGCTGCACTGCTGTTGTACTGTTAAGCTCCTCTTCCCTTTGGAGGACTAAGGTAAAGAATTTGACAATAATGTGTAATAAAGCATTTATGATGCTATTACCACCATAAGTTTCTACAGCAGAGGACAACACTTGGACAGTGTAAATACATAAGGTCTCTGTGAGTCTCCCATTCAAATGAGCACAAGAACAGAAGATTTGGGACCGACCAAAACCGGTTTGAAGGGCTCGAGCCACCTTTTCAGACAATGGCTGGCAAAGCTCTTTCCCAGTGGGTCTTTTTCTCTTTGGAGGACACCTCAGTGTGGCTTCCTAACGCTCAGTAGAGCAAGGATCATCTGGAAGATGGCTGTTTCTCCAAAGAGAGAAGAAAGCATCCTTTCTGGCAGGACCCCAGCAAATTCAGATGCTGTAACAGCACAACAGATGGAGTCTCTGCCAGAGAAGAAATCCTGTTACTGAGTTGCACGAGCATGGCAGTGTGGGCAATGCCTTGGCTGCTGGGACACAGTGATGTTCCACTGCCTTTGGAGACGTACAGCAAATTATACCTGTTGGGAGCCTGGCTTTGCTGTGGGTGTTTCGGTTTTTGAACGTGTTTGTTCTCCTTCCCTTTTTCCTCTGCTCTGGTGTCTC
This sequence comes from Cnemophilus loriae, assembly GCA_013397755.1. Taxonomy (NCBI): domain Eukaryota; kingdom Metazoa; phylum Chordata; class Aves; order Passeriformes; family Corvidae; genus Cnemophilus; species Cnemophilus loriae. The sequence goes on along the minus strand of VZTF01003765.1, from coordinate 2,398,632 downwards.
TGCTGACAGAAACAGGTTTCTCTCAGAATTTATTTTTCCCACTGCATTAGAAAGTGGGCCTGAGCTTTAATGTGCAGAGCTGTCTGCTTCAGTTTCTTAATAAGTGGCAAAGGACTTAAAACCTGAGACTCTAATATTTATCGATAATGGCAAACCTTCAGAATTGCTTTGAATATTTGTCTGATAGTGAATGTTCTGCCAAAAATAGCCAATTCCTTAACTATTTGAAAAAATAGTATTGCCAAAGCATTGCTTCTCATTGCAAAAAATGCTCCAATCCTTCAAACAGGATTAGAGGTATAATTCATTGACTTATGCAAATGAAAAATGTTCATAATCATTTTGGTAAATATTTCATCTAGTGTAAATACAGATCCATTTTAAACTGCAAACATATGCAAAGGCAGGTAAAGTTTATTTCAATCAGCTCACCACACAAAGAGCTGCAGCCTTTTTCAAGTGAATTTTCCTTCTGCCCACATCTGGAGGCTGAAAGGGAGGAAAGAGAAGAAAGCAAACTTTTTTCTTCAATAGTCGTGACTAAATCACTGAATAACTATTTTTTTTGCTCTTTACAGCAGGGTTTTTTTATTCAGAGTGATTCATGTGCTGCACTATGAGGGGAAAAGTGCCCCAATCCAAAGACCTAGAAAATAGAAGTACTAATCTTAACTACCCCTGTGTTAAAATAAGAGGATTTATGGAGCACAGCAGGAAAAAGTGAGGCATTGTTTCCCTTTGAAGTAAACCCCCAGTTTTTGCTCTCCAGCCATACAAGCAATTCGTTCACCTGACACATTCTGATGCATTAATTTGGCCATGTTAGCTCCTTTGAAATATGTTTTATCCCACTGTACCTTCAAAATCACAAACCAGTTGATTTAGCTTTATGTGCTCACGCGTTATTGGAAAGAGAGGACATTTCCCATTTGGCTTTGTAGCATTTGCTAATCACATACCACAGATTTCTTGTCTGAGCCTTTAATAAAAGCTTATGAACCTCTGACTTGTGTGATTACAGTCAGGAAATGTCTTTTTTAAACACTGACATTGTTTGCTTTTGTCAAGCCAGAAAACAGAGAAACTCCTTCTAATTTCCTCCACTGATAATTTTTCTTTCTGTCATCCGAGGATGCTGCTGGGTTCTCAGTGCTGTCAGTGGCTGCTGGAAACATTTCTGAGCAGCTTCATCCCTGCTCTTCTAGGAGGTATCTCATTCTCTGAAGTCCTGCACAAAGCCAGGAAGAAGCCAGTATCCCCTCTGGTTCCCCCCTTGCAGACCAACAGGGCAAAGAAGCTGATACAGGGTATGGACTTTTCCCTCAGCCAGAAATTGCTGTGTGCAGCACAGCAGCAGGACCAACAGCCTGGCTTGTTAGCATGAAACTCCCAGGAAAGCTTGGAAAGTGAAATCTTGGTCACCAAGGACGTTTTACCAACAACTTCAGCAGACTCAGGATATCACCCCCCACCCTCTCCAGCAGTGAGAGATGGGGTCCTGCTGGCCTGGTGCTTTGCTCAGCACCTTCAGGCTTGTAATCAATCATGTATCTTTAGATTCATCTTTAGTCTGTCCTTAAGATTTCCTGGAAAACCTTAGACAAGCAGACAGTGTCTACGTGATTTGTAACACAGAAGAGGAACAGGCACTTCTCTCCCATGGGAGTGTGAGAACATGGCTGCTGCAGAGGGCACCTCCTTCCATCTCCCTGTGGCTGTGGGAATCTGGGGAGCAGGGGCACCCTCAATTTGCAAAATATAAATAATATCCAGACTGCAGGCCCTTGTTTGGATCTGCTGCCTGCCCCTAGCGAGGCACTGCAGGCTGTGCAGAGCTGGTGCTGTGCTCGGAACTCCCAGCTCCAACCCGACACTTTTTCCTTTGGCATCTCATGCCATTACGGTACGTTACAGCTGCACTCCAGATGTGCCATGCTCCAAGATCTTGCTTCAAGTATTCCCCGAAGATGTACACAGCTTTTCCAATTTTTAAATATTAATAGAAGGATTAGCATTGTTATTTGTTGGTTGATATTCTCTCCCCGATGCACACATGTCTGAGCAGACACACAGAGATGAACCAGGATTTTTTTCTCTTCTAAGTGGGGCAGCCTCTAATGTTGTCACTCCCTGCTCCCATGAGGGATTTAAGCAAGAAATCACTCATTTAATTGCGGTTTTATTTAAGATAGAAATTTCAAAGCACTTTTTATTACCTTAATGTGGTTAGCTGAGTTTTTGTGGTGATTGGACCAGGATGAGGGAGACGAAGTGGTGGAATAGGAGGATCTAAAAGTGATCACATGGATTAAGAAGGGATGGTCCAAGAGGAAGGTGTGTAACAGGAAAGGCATGACTGAGGCATTGGAAAGGTTGGGGTTGGAAGAGATTTTGGTACAGGGAGTCACAGGCTGCTTCGGACTGGAGCAGAGCACAGGTTTGTGCAGGACACACCAGTCAAGATGATGTTTCCTAAGTGAAAACACATCCAGGACCTATTTCCCAGCACACAGCTCTGAGCTGTGCCCTCTGTGGTGTGTAGATGTGCAGCAGCTGAGGCTGCTTGACCTGGCACGGTGGAAGAAGGATGAGAGCTCTGCTCCTGGCAAGGGGTGCTCCTCAGGATCTTTCCTGCTGCAGCTGCTGGGTAAGTCCCTGCTCTGGCCAGGCTTTAAGTGTTCTTTTCTTGTACAGAAAGATAAAGATATGAGCAGATCCCTCATTCCTGTTTATGTAGATCTATCCAGGCGTGCAGCAACCTTGCTGCCCCTCCAGGTATGAGACTGTTGTCTGGCCAGGGAACTGAGTTTGGCTGATGATGAAACCAGAGCCTCAGTGATCATCAGTGATGGTGCAGTCTTTACCACGAGGAAAAGGAATTCTGCATTTCCCACCTCGGTGAATGCTGAGGAATTGTCTCTGCAGATCAGAAAAAAGCTGACAAGAGCATGAATCTCTGCTATTCTTCCTCCTAGTTAAAAGGAGAGGTAGCTTGTACTCTCAGTTGTTCCTCTGATGGTACCAAATCAGCCAACTACTGCAATAACACGAAAATGTCATTTCTTGCATGATAAATAGGGATGTTTCATCCTAGAAAGGATGCCCAAGTGAAAACTTGCCAGTGAGATGACCCAGGCTCGCTAACTATCAAAGTCAAGCTCGCTGGCAGCCTGCTCGTGGATTTCAGAAATAATCTAAAAGCAGAGCAAAAGCTCAGCCTGTACCTGAGATTGTCAAACCTGATGTGAACAGCAAAGCTGACAACTCGCTTATCTTAGAAAATCACTTGTGAGGGTTTCACATTTTGTTGGAGTCTCCTCAGTGGTTTAGAAAAATAAATATAGATGTACTGAAGAGGTTTGCTTAGGCAGTATCCTGTGCTGAATAGAGCCTCAGCACAAGATGATTCTTCTGGAGGTTTATGAACTTCTCCTGTGCACATAATGATGGCTGAAGTGAAAGGAGAGGACTGGGAAGAGACCAGTAACAATCCAGTGCCTGGCAAAAGTGCTCCAAGAAGCAAGGTTAGTCCCACAAAGTGAGTCTTGACAAAGCCACAGTGTTATATTTCAGATGAGAGGGGGTGTGAGGAGCATAAATTGAGAGGGAAAATAATAAGCCCATACAGTAGAAGGAAAAAGTTTCACTCCATAAAGGCTTGTTCACCTGTGAATGGAGAACTCTCCTTTCTCTGATTAATCCTGGCTCTGTGAATGGCATGGTCAATGGTTCATTCTCAATAACCACACTCAGGGAATTCCAGCTGGGGCAAAAGCAGCCATGAATGACCAGGCAGCAGTGCTGGTGATAACCACAGAGCTGGCAGACTTCTCCAGGTGTGAGGCTGGGTTCACATAAACCCAGCTGCACACAGAGAAACACGTAAGTGTCTCCTGCAAAACTAGATGGGTAATGGCAGGTGCCAAAAATATGCTAAAATACTCAGGGATGTTAAAACATTTGAAATAGTATTAAAATATTTGTTTTAAAAATTGTCAATTTATACAAACATCTCAAAACTTATCTCTGCAGTGTCAGAAACCTGAAATTGCAGGAAATTACCTCGGGTTTGCTCTCTGTTAAAAATTTTGACCTTTGACTCAGCTGCCCAGACACTGCTTGGATTTTACATTGGTTTACCTCACAACTGGATGAAGCTCAGCAGTTCCACCTGAGTTTATGGGTTCAATCAAGTCATCATACATATGAACTCAGAAACATACCAAGAAAAACCTACTCGGAAATCACATGGCAGCCCAAAACCCAGCAAAATAATTCTTGGGAGAAGTGTTGAAGTGGTATCTTGTACAGCTGCCCAGAGGAAAGTGTTAAATACCTGTGGTGCTTTTGACACCCAGCTCTTGCATCCCCTGTCCCTGCCTCTGGCTTCCAGCAGTCCACATCGCAGCAGTAATTGCTTCCTGCTCCAAACTGCTCCGTGGAGTTCCTTAGCTTGCATTAAGCTTGATCTATTTTTTCCCAAGCAGTGCAATAATTTAGTCTCCTGGGGAAAGGCTGCAGGAGTAGTCTTGTGTTCAGGTAAAAAACTCAACTTTTCCTTGAAAACTTGTTTCTCTGCTCTGATGTGTGCAAGTAACACAGCAGGATGTTTATTCCCCAGAAGCCTCCTGCCTGCAGTTTTCCATAGGAACCTGCCTCAGTTCTCCCCTGTCCTTGATTTCTGCCTGGTTTACTTATGGGTGCAGGTCATCTGAAGAGTCACAATAAAGGGAAAATGTGAAAATATGGTAAAGAGGCCCCAGCTTGTGACTAAGTTTTAAAATACCTTGTCTCACTGGAAGTAGCGAGCAGTTGCTATTTAAATTGTACTCTTTGTTATTTGGATGTACCTAAAGAAGACTTTGGTCAACTGGGTTTTTTTTTGTTTTTTGTTTCATGTGTTTTTTTTGTTTTTTTGTTTTTTTTTGTTTAAATGATTTTAAAAATAGCTCTGTGTCAAATATTGCTTTCTCATTTGTATTCTGTATGGTGATAAAACATTTCAGTATTTGCATTGCTTGCTTGCAGCTAATGCTGTGCCCCCGGAGGGTCTCTTAGCAGAAAAAGCATTTTCTGTAGAGGAGCCATATGTGTAGAAGAGATAAGATTTACAATTGCATATTTTAAAAAAAAAATACATAGGTCAAATGAACAGCTGGTCTAACTCCTGTTCTCAGTGAGCTTCTCTGTGGCCAGGCTCAGCTCAGAGCATTTATGGAAACGTGGCACCCATTACAGCACTGGTGGCTGAGCTGTTATGAAGCAATTAGTAGGAAATAGCCCAGGTGAGAGACAAGGATCACAGGAAAAGCCTTGCAAGCTTATTTAGTACAGTGAATTTTTCCGAGTTAACCTTTTCACTGTGTCACTGGGCCTGAAGGAACAGACTTTGGGGCTGGTGCAAGTTTCTCTGATGGTTTTGAATGAGCTGGTGAGTTATATTGGAAAAGTGCATTAAAAAGTTGCTGTTGCTCTGTTCTCATCCTTATTTTTCATGCTTGGGGCCAGGCAGTTTAGGAGGTGAGTGGTGGTTCCTGTCTGTGCTGGGACTCTGGCACCTCACGGGAAGAGGGTGGAAGTGCTGTGTGCCACCTTGGCAGTGGGATGTGGGGCTCGTGTCACGATGCCCTCAGACAACAGCTCAGAGCAGTGCCCTGGGGGTCTGCAGCACCTCCCGCCTGAGCACAGGAGATGTCAGAGGGCTGTGACCTTGGGAAGGCTGAGGAGAGATCTGCTGGTGGCTCACATCTGCTGTAACTGTGTCTGCCGTTTGGATTGTCCACTCTCAAAATTACTGTTCCATGTGTCATTGGTCAGAGGTGTTAATAGACTTGGAGAGATTTTCTGTGTGGTGACTTACTGATTTCTGAATCACCTGAGCATCTCTGAGCTGAGCTCCAGGGCCAGAGATGGCCCAGCTGCCCATAGACACACCAGTTTGCACAGGGATCCACAATGCAGAAGTCCTACAAGTATTTGAGAGGGTGTGTGGTGATACGAGCTTGCCTGAAGTTTTCAGTCCACTTCAGGAATTTGAATTAATCATGAAAAAGAATTGGAAACAAGAGGTCCAGCCCTCTGAGAGGGTGTTTGGAAACTGTGGCATCAAGGTTGCTGGAGGACAGATTTATGTGTTTTCATCATATGCCCCATTTCTCTTGTGCTGTTCCTTGGCCAACTCATTTGCTGAGATCCTTCTGATTTAAGATATAGATTGTGCATTCTCCTCCCAGTCATTCCCCTGCTGACAGTGACATGTTTTTTTTGAGAGAATACCTGGGAACACAAATCCATCTGGCATTTCAATGAGAGTGGCTTGTCTGCAAAGCTGTAGCTCTAAGTTTTTCACATCTGTCTCCTTACAAATGCATGTTCTTGTGTGGATAAAAAAGCAATGCTTCTGTGGAGAGATGTTCTTGTATCCTCTGCCTGAGCTCCATGCTCTGAAAGGGGCAGGATGGAATCCAGGTCCCATTCAAGTGATGAGAATCTTGCTCTTAAGTATTTCTACTTCATTTCCACCGGCTTCTCTCTGTTTTGATGGTAACATGTTCATGACATCTTCTCTATGATCCGTTTCTCTGCTCTTTTCCATCTCAGGACACTAAATGCAGGGATGATGCTGCTCATTTTCTCAGATGAGAAGTGATAGCTGTATATTGATTTATTTATTGTTTTTTCTAAACTCAGGAAATGAGTGGTACAAGTTAATTGAGCTATGCAGTGATCAAGGAATGTTAAATACCCCAAGCATTGTGTGCAAGTGGTTTCTTGGTAAAGGGCTGGTCAAATTTAGTCTTAATTGCTGGTTTAATTAGGTTGTTGTCGACAAGCTGGGATCCTTGGTGCTCTGCGAAGCTCCTGTTATCCCTGAATGAGGATGGATGAGGAGGGATTCCCTTGAGGGTTGTCTGTAGCCTGGCAGAGACCTGCGTGGGTGATCCAATAGGAAATGCTGGAGAGGGATGTTCCTGCACCCTCTTTGCTTGCTGGTGCCTTAAGATCCTAACCTAGGGTGCTTCCCTTGCTCTGTTTGGGTCCTCCTTCCAGTCCCAGATCCCGGAGGATGGACGTGGCAGCTGCTGAGGGAGGAGGCAGAGGTGCTCCTCCTGGTTGCACTCACTGCTGTGGCCTGAACCTCAGCTGGGGATGGCAAAGACCGGGGGACAAGTCCCTGTGTGCCTGAGGGGGATCAATCCCCCCTCTCCCAGCACCCTTTTTGGGTGACACAGAGCTCTCTGGTGTGAATTTTCAGTAACTGTGGTGCACTCAGGTGAGGGTGTCTTGGGATTGCTGGTGTTCACCTCCACGGCACAGGGCTGAGGGGACACTGCCCAGGAGGTGCCTGTCAGACGGGAGGAAGGCTCTGAGCCATCCTGCCAGGATTCCAGCAGCCTGCTACTACAGCAGGAGCAAAACACAGGGCACGGAGGAATTTGGTGTGTTTACTGAGGGCAGCTTTGAGAACAGGCACTTCGAATTCAAGCACCCAAACCGTCCCCACCCACTGCTTTGGGCTGTCGACCCCTTTTGCTGGTCTAACAAGGGAAGAGGTGTGTGCTGAGACAACTGCCAGGCACCCTGCTCAACCCTCATGCTGATTTGAGGGGAAAAAAAGTATATTATGGAGTGCTTCTTCCCTAATTCATTTTCAGTTAATGGGTAAAAATAGCTGGCACAGCTTGAAAAGTGCAGCACGTGTAGTTCGGGAGAGTCTCAAGTCACAGTGGGAAGAGTTAAACTGCACTTAGTTAGTCTTGTTAATCTGATTTATTGTAAGCAAAGGCACTCCAAGCAAAACAACAATCCCTTAGATTTCTGTAAGAGATCTGACAATTGTTTTTCAGAGGCATATGATAATATTTAAGAATATTAAAAAAGCATATATAATTGCCTCCTAGGAGAGGCATTGTGCAGTGGAAGTCAAGAGAGTAGAAAGTGGCAGATTCGATGACTAACAGAAAAGAAAAGCTGAACTCTCAGAAAAAATATTATGAAAGTGTGATGTCTAAAGACTATTTTCACACTGGCAAAATATTACACAAATATTTAAGGAGTAAATAATTTGTTTTCAAACTCAGAGATAGAATTTATTCAGCAAGAGACACAGACTTCTCACTTTCTTGAGTAGCAAATATTGCACCTTATCTCTGTACTTTAGAATTCAATGGGCAGGTAAGGAGATCAGGTCTTAATATTAAAGATAGGGGAGAAGCTTTGGCCAGTGGAATTTTGTTTTATTTTATTTTCAGAAGTCCACTTGGTCCTGAAATTGTCAGAAACTTGACATTCTTAATGTTCAGATCAGGATACAAAAAAAAATACATGTATTTATCTTGGAAGGACAATACATAGAAAATTAGTCTGGGATGCGAAGAAACACGGACTTACTGGGTGTATATCTGTGGGATGCAGTTGTTGGGCTCTACAGCCTCATTCTGGGGCTTTACTTTTGGCCTGACGGCAGCAGGAGGCCTTGGGACACTGCTGCAGGGGAGCTCAGCTGTTAAAGGGATTGAGAAGATCCACCACATATAAAATGGGAGATGTCTGAGGCCCTTTCTTCTAGCTGTTTGCCCAAAGACAGGATCTGTGGAAAAATTTCCTTCACCTGACATCAGATCAATTTTCCGAGCACTTAATATATGCAGTTTGTCACCCATTAACTTTCAGAGAGTCTGTTTAGCAGTGTGGGTCTGGCACACGCTAATTCTTCAAAGGCCTTGAAACTAAATAGGCTACTCTGTCAGTGACATGTGAAACTGTTAGAAAGATGGATGTGGTAGAGCCCTGCAGCATCCAGACACCGCAGCTCTTGCTGTCGAGTCGCTCTTTGAGAAGGCAGCAAGGCTGTGGGGGTAGAAAACCCTTTTCCGTGGGAGCAGAGTGCCCTGTGGGGGTCCTGCAGACCTTCAGGGGCTGTCAGCCTGATGCTGGAGCACGATTTGGCCTAGAACTCTTAGCTGTGAGAGTTTCAGGCTGGCAGGATGAGGGCTGGGAGCTGCCAAGCCCGACCCAAGAGCCCCTTCCATGGTGCAGTGCGGGGACCTCAGACTCCCTGTCCAGCTCCAGCTCTTTCCCATGCAGGGAACTGGCCAATCCCAGGGGGATGATTTTCATCTTCACCTTGAGAAAGATGTTACTCAGAGTTGAGGTGGTCATGTGTGGGTTTTGGTTTTATGTTTGGTTTTTTTTTTTTAGTTTGTTTAAAATACAAAATTCTCTTCCCTTCTCAGATTAACTTCACAGCATTTTTCTGAGGCTGGGGGAGCTGGAACTTGCAAGGACCAGTTGTGCTTGATACTGCTTTGAATATCTTGAGGTTAAGAAACACATAAAATGAGGATTTATATATTACTTTGAAGGCCTATAAGGAGAAAAAAAAGGTGGTGAAGGGAAGTTTTTAGATGGGATTCTATGACTTGATAACACCTTCAACCTCTGTGAGTTCTCTCATGGGTTAATATTTTTACACAAGTTAAAACTGTGCAGTTCAGACAGCATAATCCAAAAGTCATTATAGAAGAGGATAAATCTAACTTCCAACCTTTAATTTAAAATAAAAAAAATGTCCTAGGGGGAGTTTAATCGTACTGTGCTAATCGCTCTCATTATCACTGATACGAGCACAAGACTTTGCAAAGTTCTCTGAAGAGCAACTTAGGGATGTGCCATCAGCTTTTACAGTTTTGGGTTGCTTGTTGCAGCCCCTGTGAATATGCTCTGTGTGTATCTTGGCTCTTTGGGGATGCAACTCGTACTTTATTTCTTCCTCCCTCTAACACAGAGCGCTCTTCCAGGAATTGCCTTAATGGCAAAACCTCGGAGGATCCACCAGAGTGGGAATTTTGAGGATTCTATAAAAATTTAACAGGGTTCCACAGAAATGGCTTGAAAAACCCCAGATAATTGGACTCTGTCTGTGGGGGGTTTAGCCATCTAAAATAGGTCTCTTGCGGGAATGTAAGTCTCTTAAACTCTACTGAATATTTTCCTGTAAAGTGTAGCTTTTCCTGTTGAGACCCTGAAATTCTGTACTGTTCCACATAAAAGGAAACACAAGTATTTTATTCATAATCTCCTTGGCCCTTTCAGAATCAGGGTGTTCTGAACTGGACTCTGCAGCAGAAGGCTCTTTTCAGAGTGTATTTTTTTCACTAAATGAGACAACTCCAAGAGCTGCTGTACCAGAAACACTGTGCAGAGCCCCAGAGCAATACATGACATGCTGCACATGAGGCTGCCTTCCAACACCCAGCATTCAGTGCCACATTTCGAGTGGTATTTGAATTCTCTTTCTTGCTAAAGCCTGGAGAATTAAGACTTTCAGAAATGGTTAATCTCATGTCAGTGGGGATGCACATTCCCTTACAGCCAGGGGTTCCAAGGCAGGACACAGCGATGTTCAGCTCTGCAGGACTTGGGTGCTGAGGCTGCACCCTCACCAGCTACAAGCAGGGTTAGCCTTGCCAGGCAGGGATGATGGCTAAAATCAGATATCTGTAAATTTTATTACTATATAGAGCATCACTCAGTGGAGCAACACTAGAAATATTTAAATGTTCTGCAAAAGCCGAATTTTAGTACTGCGCTATTGTGCTTTTTGGTGTAGTTTTTTTTTTCTTAAACCCCATTTGGGGCCAGTCTCCTCACTGGTGTGCATCGCTCTGACTTTGTGATGCTGCCCTAATTGAAAGCAGCAGAGGATGTGTCTCTCTTGTGTTACGTTTAAAATATTCATACAATTAAAGAGCGCTTTGAAGTGCTCCGGAGCTGGATGTTCTCTGCTTTACTTTGGGTGGTCAGGAGATGAAAATGGAAATGTTTTAATTGGATTTGGTCCTAAGAAACTGTGCCATGTCCTTGTTGGAATTTCCTTGCTAAGCAATACTACACCTTCTCCTCTCAGCTCGGAGTGGTCGGCCCTGTGCAGAGGGGACCAAGATAAATGGTTCATTTTAATCATCTCCACTTCGGAGTGAATTAGGAAGGAGGGGCAGGTTTTATTCCCCGAGCTCTATTACTCTCCAGAGAAGGATTTATACCAAGGGAAGGACCAAAATGCATCTAGGCTGTAGGACAGGATTGGATTTGTTTGTTTTGTGGGTTTTATTTTTGTTCTGTTTTTTACAGTGGAAAAAGCCCGTTTACTCCAACTTCTTACAGCTGCATAATGAGGTGCCATTTTCTGATGTGCAATATCTAAAGGTCAGAGAAAGCCTTGCTGCTATGAAGCAATGGCTTATGTAGTTATAGAGCACGTGAGCACAAGAATTTCCTCTCTCCACCCCGAGCTCCAGCCCAGGTGCAGGCAGGAGCTGTGTGCAGGGAACTGGAGTTTTGGAACATTCCCCCCGTGGCTGTGCCTCTCAAGAAACTGCCATCACTGGTGACATAGCATTGAATTTTAAAATTTGTTGTGCTTGTGGATGGGTATGTTTGACACACTTGTCTCATTTCAGATTAATTTACAAATCGTTCAGTCTGTTTTCACAGAGTTTTCACTCAGCTGTCACATTCCCGGGCTTTGTTGGGTAACATTTTGTTGGTGAGATACCTCCGGCATGGCTGGGAAATAACAGCAGATGAAACGCATGTAGCTTTCCCTCTTTGACAACAGCAAACATTGATACTTTTCACAAAAAGCTTTTTGTTTCTTCTGGAGTCCCAAAAAGTTACGTGTGTGTGAATATATCAAAATAGCATGTGTATGTATACCTAAGTAAAATTACATATTACTTGTGTATATGTATATTAACCACTTGGTGATGTTTCTGGAAGGTTAGATGACATTTTTCAACCACTCAGAAGTTTACTTCCTTGAAAGTTTAAGCTGTAAATCTGCAGGTAACATTAAATCCACTCACTTTAGTCACCAAATGAACTTGCCCCTCAAATGTTTATTTCTGTGACACTCCTTCCACTGCAGGTCTGTTTTCTGGTTTTATTTTCCTCTTTCATCTTTCAGCTGCTTATCTGTCCTTCCAGATTCATTACCTCTCCTTTCCTTTCCCCTTACTTCTTTTCTTCTCCTGCCGTGTTCCCATTTTTAATGATTTATTTAACACTTTATTTTTTAATGTTTATATCTGCAGAATGAACTGGTTTTATAGCCCCCCAAAATGAATACTGTAATTTATTTTCCTCCCAGACTTAAGGCTCACTGCTGCTGAACAGCCTCTTGCTGGTAGTGATGCACACCCTGGCTCTGATGCCAGGTGACTCCACTGCAGGTTTGGGCTGTGTCAGAGCCAGGACTAGATGGTGCCTGCAGGGAGGTGACCAGGCTGGGGCAGGAACTTAAATAGAACCCGTTCTGAATCAGAACAGTCGTCCTTTCATCCCCAGCTCATGCCTTAAACAAGGTGCTTAAACGAGAGTATGGGCTGGAGAACACGCAGGGCAGCACTTTCCTAAGAATCTAGCTCCTCTGCTCATTCTTGCAATCAGAATTTGGTGATTTTCTAAGCAGCAATTGCATCTTGATCATCCCATTTAATAGCCATTATGTGGTTCTGTCTTCTATAGATTTGTCTAATCTGCCCATGAATTTACTTATCTTTCAATCTCCATAATTCCATAGCAGAGAGTCACTCAATTATGCATGGTAGGGGAAAAATATTTCCTCCTGGCTGTTGTAAACCTGTGGCCTGACCATTTTGCTGGGTACTTCTGAGTTCTTGAAGTGTGGAAGAAGGCCAGGAACATGCAGTGCTGGGTTTATAGTGGGTTATGAGCTTCAGTTCGGTGTCAGGAACCTTTTTTCCAGCTCCTCAAGGCAGAAACACCTCACTGCCAGCTGAAAACTGAAGTCCATAAATGCATAAGCATTAGTGAGGGGGTGCACGAAGGCTGCAGAGGGTGCATAAATCATTCAGGGTATTTTTAAATAATAACATGTCTCACTACATTCATCTCCCCTGAGTTTATTCCTCAACCTCTAAGTACATTTTGACATTCAGAGTTAATCATACCTTCCAGTCAAAATACGCAGCACAGAACCATCTTGGAAGAGAGCTGCAGCTCCCCTGGGCCCAGGTTGGGGATCAATAGGGGCCAGGCAGAGCCAGGGCTGGGCTGACGTTGTAGATTATGGCACTTAAATGGTACCAGCTTCACAGCATCCCTGGGAAATTCTAGTGGCCAGCGGCACAGCTGCTCCCCTGGTTATCCCTGTGCCTGGTGGGAGCAGCTTGGTGCTGGACTCTGTGTTTCTGCTCTTCTCTCCCTTTCTTTTAGCACAAGTACTGTGGTCACTGAGCAGAGGATGGGAATAAGTGGGTGTGCATGATAGTCCAGTGGACTGGAGTCCACCCCATGGGGGTCCTAGTTCTCATCCTGCATCCCTGACCTTTGGCCTGGGATTTTTGGGATTGTTTGCTTACCTGGCCTGGTGTGCAATGAGAATTGTTTTATCTAAATGCAAATGCAGAAACATTTAGAAGCCAGAAGGAAAGGAAGCTGCCTTCAGGAACAAGATGTGATTCCTGGTGGTCTTCAGCTGGGTTTTATCAGAGGACAGGTTTGCCCTGTTTGGCCACCCAGGTCCCAGCCACTGTGACGTGGTTTGATGGCAGAGGCAAAATGCACACCTCCCACTTGATCATCCATTGCCACTGAGCTCTGCTGCCAGTGGCATGAAAGAGAGACAGTGGGAAGAGCAGCAGGAGGCAAGCAGTGCACTCACTTGCAATTTAGCCACGCGGGAGGAACGGAAGGAGAGGGAAGATGAGGTGGCCTGCAGTGCTTTGTGGAAGGGAACATCTTTTTCAATTATCCATTTGTGCAAAGTATCAGGAGTCCCAGTACGCACTCCCCAGTATCCCACTTATGTCAACACAGATCAGCTTAATGCACAGAAATGTTACGTGATAGGAGCAGCTTATTGTACACAGCAATTAATTGCTGGGTGCTCCATCCAACCCACAAACCAAACTCTAGGAAGCCTCAGTACTTTGGCTGTGACCCTTGGGAGTGATTTTAAAACTCAAAGTCTCCTTTATCTCTTCCTGCAATTAGGAATAAGAATTATTTTCAGGAGCCATTCAGGCTAAAGATCCACTCTGTGAAGAGACTTCGCAAGGAAAACACCAAAGGTGGGTGACCACCTCAGAAATACAGGATGACAAAAGGAAAAGCTATTGTATGTGACAGCAGATAAAAAACATTTCAATCAGAATTACTCTCCGCTCTCTGTAGTTCTGATCTGACACACATCTGCAGCTCTCAGGCTAAGACAGACAGAAATTTCCTTCCTGCAAAGCCCTGCAGAGAAGAGCATCCTCAAAGCCTCATAATATAGCAGTGTCTGGCAGAGACAAACTCTCTTTCCCCAGTGCTGCCTCTTGATTATATTGGTATATACTGCAAAATAAGATAAAAAGTCCTCTTAGCATCAAGGACACTTTCTCCCTAGCAATTCAGTACTTACCAGCCTGGGAAGCAAGACCAGATGTGCTTTGTTGCTCTTGAAGTAGCAAAAAGAGCTCTGGCTGCAGGGTTATTAACTTAGGAAAGTTGTCCATCCACTGAGAACCATAAATAACCCACGACAGCCTCCCTGCCTGACTCCACATCCGATCTCCCCTGCTTATGTTGATTTGCAGCCAGATGAGATTCTCCTCCTCACAGCTGTCCAGCAGATTATTTTGGGCAAAGATGTGATGAATTCAGCTGGAACCACCTGCTGCCTCTTTGGTTATCTCCACACAGCTCTTGGAACTAGACTGGGCCGTTGTTCCTGGGAGCAGGGAAGGCTGGACAGACCTGATTATAGTTGGAGACTACTGCCATCTTCCCGAGGCTGACAGCCAGAGACACGCACTTTGGTACTCTGAAAGGGGTTCCTGCCAGCTGTGACTTAGATTTTGGGTGATTTGTCACTGCCTGGTGGTCCTGGAGATGGGCATCTCCCACCTGCTGCAGGAATATTGGTGTCACTCAATGCTGCATCTCCAGCTCTGGTTTGGGTGTTTGGGTGCTGANTGGGTGATTTGTCACTGCCTGGTGGTCCTGGAGATGGGCATCTCCCACCTGCTGCAGGAATATTGGTGTCACTCAATGCTGCATCTCCAGCTCTGGTGTTTGGGTGCTGGTAGCGGCTTACTGAATTCTAATTTCAAAGGGATGAAAGATGGAGAAGGGGGAAAAAATGAAATATCGTGGTTTGATAAGTGTCGTACCTACATAAATTTCTGCTCATCTCTGGTAAAACTATGATACTAGAAATAGACTGATTGTTTGTGTCAAAATTTCAATTCCTTTTTCAAGCCTGATGCTCAGACATGGCCTTTTCTTGCCCATATACACATGCATCTGCTCAGATGGCACAAAGCCTACTTGGATGTTAGCAATATGTCTGTTGCACTAGGAGAAAGTACCTTTCTACACTTAATTACCTTCGATGAGGAGAACTGCTAAAAGGGGCAGAAACAGCTTCAGCCTTTGCTTCAACCTTTGCTTCTGCCTTTGCTGTGTCTCCCTGATCTTCTATTAATGTGACAGACTTATAAAGGTTGCTGTGAAGAGGAAGAAAATAATCTTTTCTTCTCTCCACATAAAGTAACGGCTTAAACTTCAGCAAGGAAGATCCAGACTAAATAGGAGGTAAAACCTTCTAATGGCAAGGATGACAGTTTCCTGGGGAGGCTGTAGGGATTCCACAGCTGGAGGCCTCCAAGCAGAGGCTGGATAAATATTTATCAAAAGTGCCATAGCCATGGTTGAGCTTTCATGGGGGAAAGGGCTAGAGAGAGTAAATTGCTGAGATGCTGAGGTTCTTTCCAGCCTTTTGATTCTATGAAGCAGGCAAGAAAATTTTCATTCTAATAATAAATAAACAAATAAATAATTAGAATCCTCCACTTCTGCTGCTCCTGCTGCTGCTGTAGGGCACAGAGTCAGGATATGAATTACCTGTGCCAGGAAATGTGAGCTGAGCAGAGCAGAACAGGACAGAATATGCTTTCCCAGCCGGTACAAGTCGGCAGCTGCGATGTTACACGCTGGATCAGCTGCACTTTCTGAATGTCTTTACTGTCAGTCCTAAACCCAGCAATAGGGCATTAAAAGGGAACAGAAGTTCCAATCTTTGTGTTCATGTGCTCATATATTTTTCTGATTTTACCTTAACTTTCTGGGATGGTTAAAGCCATCCTGAGGAAACACAGTTGACAGTTATTTGCTGAATTTACCTTTTGCTTCTCTTTCCATTTAAAACTTCCTGCTTTGGTTATTATAAGTCCTAAATGCACCCCCTCAGTCTGCTCACACTGTACTTGTCATGGTAGCCCCATTTATTTTTTCGCATGAGCAGTTCAGGTACTTTGCCTGGCCAATAATCTGAGATTGAAGATGGTATCAAAGCTATAAAATATCTTTCTGTCATTACTATGGAGAAATGGCTTCTGGGTGGACAGCAAAAGAGGGGAACTCATCGGGCTGCCTCAGGAGCAACCAGAGATGTACCCTTGACATCTCAATCTGCCTCCCTGTCCTGGGAGGGCACAGCCAGCAGCTGACCCAGCACGTGTTCCCTCAGCTCTCTGGGGCAGCTGGACCATCTGCTGCCTGGGAGGGAAGGAGCTAAACCTCTGCTTCTTGCAGGGAGAACAATTTCCAGGTAGGAAGGAGATGGTTATTTTCACTCCATAGCCTGGTATCCGAGGTGTGGGTGGCAGGGTAACGATGCACCCCACACTACAGAGAGCCCGAATTCCATACTCACTGAGCACTCCTCTCCATGAATGTACAAGGTGGTTTATTTTCAGGGAGTTGGCACAGAAGGAGCCTGTGGAAATTCACTCAGCAATCAGCACTTGTTTTTGGCAATGGCTGTTACCACAGCAGATGAGGCTTCTATGACCCCAAGAGCATCCATCTTCTTGAACAGCGGAGATGCTGTGAGCACAGGGTGAGGTAACTGGGTTTTTTCCATTATTTTGCCATGGTCCCAGCTGCTCACCAATGGCTGTCGCTCTTCTCTCAGTTGATTTGGAGCCAACTGCTTCTCATCCGGATCTTATTTCACCTGGAGAATGGCACTTTGTGGGTAAAGCTGTGTTAGTCACAGGTCTGAGGAGAAGAGAGGAGCACTTTGAGGTCAGCAGGATGCTGGAAACCTGTAAAGATTTGCAAATTTTTCTTTAAACAGACAGCCCACTCATGCAGATGTTGTCATTGCTGTAGGTCATGAATGTGTCCTGTCAGGTTGAGTGCCAGCCTGCAGGGATACTGATTTGGGACTGAAATAAAGGCAGTTTTCTGGCCTTGGGCTTGACTGTGTACCCAAGTCCAAAGAGTCCATCATAGAGGGAAAATGAGTAGTGCAAAATAATGGAGGGTAAAGAACTTCTGCTTTACGAGGAGAGACTGGATCTGCCCCTTGGGAGAGAGGAGAATATGAAGGAATATGAAGGAATACAAGTGACTCGTACAAAATCACAGATTGAGAGTGACATGAACTCAGGACTGTGATTCCCAGCATTCCGCAGCACAGGGAGTAACTGGTGTGGGAGATGGGCTCCAGGGAGGTGCTTCTCATGCTTTTGTGACCAGGACTAGCAGTGCTTGGCTGTGTGGTGGCAGCCACCAAAGCTTTGCTGGGAGAGGGAAAGAAATTGCCTAATTTGTCAGCCAATCAGGGACAAGCTGGGCAGTACTGGTCCAGATGGGAGTACTGGGCCAGCAGCTGACAAAACCAGTATGGTCTGTATTGTGTGGGTGTGGAAAATAGAACAGAAATTTCTAGGGGGGGAGCCTCCAAACTTTGCTGTGCTCATGTGAAAGCCAGTGCTGGAAGCTAAACACGTATAAACAAAACTTAATTAATGATGTAGGTGGATGCTATACCTGATAGGATAAGTGATGGGAATGCAAGCTGAAAGTTTTCACTGTGGCTGTGTGTGGTAGGTCTGTGCCAACACAGTGATCAGTGTTCACAAAGCTGGTCTTGAGTCTGTTCTTAATTTCACAGTGCAGACAGACAGGGAGACCATCATCAAATTAACCTGCCACCAGCACCACATTATTGCCAGTGGATGAGTTCTGTGCAGGCAGCAGCACTGCTACTTCAACACAAAAACCTACAGCTTCAGGGAGATATGTGTTGCATAGCTCACCTGCTTTAATATTCACTCCCTGAACTGCTCTCTTGGATGTATTAATTCCAGAAGCCTTTGTCTGCTGTTCTGCTTTCCTCTCACAAAGCCAGGAAAGAATAAATAACAGTGTAATGCAATGTGCAACAGTATAAATGCCCTCCAAAGAACAACTGCTGAGACTGTTGACATGAGAGTTTGTAAGAGAAACAAAGGAAAATATGCTGATTCTGCTGCTTTGCTGCCTTACTCATGCTGTGCCTGACTAAATGTTATTCCAGAGTTTCATTTCTCGTGGTTTTCCAATGTTTCACTGAGGAATAACAGTCATTGTTTAAGTCATGCTGGTAAATCTCAGGTTGCATAGTAGGAGGACTCACCCCTCTTCTATCAACCATCTGTCTAAACACGTTTTAATGAAGTACAGACATTAGGTGAGAAATCTTACTTTGTTTCACAATATTCTGCAATTATTAAGAGGAGGGGAGAGATACACAAACCACCCCTGACTGCAGCACAGGGGCAGCATCACCCACCCACGTGTCAGCTCTGCTCAGCATCACCCTGAGGGGGGGATCTGCCTGCTGGAGGCACCAGTGGGGCTGGATCCTCACCTGGTCAGCACTGGTGAGGAGCCACTGAGAACTGGGTCACAGCCAGGTCAAAATCCAGGAGGAGGCTGGTTTCAGAAAATAATGTAAAGGTACTTGACATTTATGGGGTACTCAGTGAGGGAGATCTGTATCATCCCCACCATCATCCTCAAATGGAAGAAGTGGAGGCACAGGAAAGTGTTTAATCCAAGGTCACAGACTGGGCTGGGACTGAAAACAAACTTGGAGCCCAGCTCTGAGCATGGCTTGCTAGGACAAAGCAAGAATACTCCCTAATTCCTCCAATACATAAGGAGCCCATAATCTTACAGGGCTGCCCCACTCATGATGACTTGTTCCTTGAGATGATTTTTCTCATTCATGTTGCACTGTAGAGCTAAAATAGCAGTGCTCAGAGTGCAAAATTCCAAGTGACTCTTATTTAAAAGATGGGCTGTGGAATGTTAACATATTAATCCACTTTAGAAGTGCATTCTCATGATGGCCATGAGACCCCTGAGTCTTTTTTGCTCTGAAACAGTTAATGTCTGGAGAGTTGATGGTATTGGATAAGTATATTATAGCAGAAGAAATTCCCTTGCAATTAATGACAGGAGATTAACAAAAGCGAGGAACTTAAGGTGGTTGGCCTTCCATGCTTTCAGCCCTGGTGACAGCCAGTGCCATCACATGCAGGGGTCTCTGACCCCTGATGGGCTGCAAGGAGCAGATGTTCCCAAGGGAACCCACGGAGAGGATGAGTCACACACTGAGCAGCAGAGAGTAATTCAAGGTGAGTGATGGAGTTTTGGAGCCACCTTTCCTATTTCAGCTAGGTGTTTGCTTAAGACCCACAGTCTCTCTTTCCCATTACGTATTTTTATCTTCCCACCTAATTATCTAAGGCTTTAAAAAGTGGAGCAAGGCTTAACTCCAGAGACAGTGATGATAATAATAACTTGGCTTTTATCCGGTCTTGTCCCACGGTGGGAAGCGCTGGGCTGATCCTTAGTGCTTATTGATATTGGTTACCCTCATGTATCAGGCTGGGAATTTATCAGGGTGCAAAAGCATTTGGTCAATAATCTCCACTTAAAACTACCATGGAGCAGCACGTTACTTGGTTGCAGGCAGTTGGACCGGGGGGGTTTGGCTGAGCTAAACGGGGTCTGGCTTCACAGTCTGCTTCCGAAGCAGAGGGACACAAAGCAGCAGAAACTTCAGGCGAGTCAAACTGGCTCTGAAGATTCACTGCAGAGGTTTTGGGTACTTGGCACAGGGTAGATGCTGAGATTTTGCAGTCTGACTGCCCAGGTAGATGTACCCAGCAGCATTTTTGCACACCTGCTTGTCTGTCTTCGAGTGGGATCTGCAGAGGTTTCATGCTGGGTGGGAAGAATCCAGAGCTCAATAATGATGTGTTGTGAACTTTGGAAAACCCCCAAGCAGGCGGAATGTTTCTGCCCTGGGGCAGTTTTACCACAGCCTCTGACTCAGAAAGGAAATTCCTCCAGCCCTTGGAGCAACTGCTGTCCTTCCCTCAAGCGGGCTGCTCTGGCCAGTGTTGGGGAAGAAAGGGAGCAGTCTCTGTGTTGGAAGTGGGCCGGGATTTAATGGCTAAGTGGTCCATCTAGGGATTACCTTTGGCTGGGGAGGATTCTTGATCAGCCCTAAAATAGACAGATACAATCTGATCCACAACAGGCTTCCAAAGTCCCTGTGACAGCTGAATTAATTGCACAAAGCTGCTCACAACAGCAGCACCTGCACATGTAAAACTGAATGGCAACTCCTGTTAACAGCATCTGGCAGTTTCAATAGAGGTGTCAACAATCCATGCAAAGGTTATTGGAATTAAAGGGAATTACAGAAATGGTTTTAAAAACTTAATAAGCTCATGAACTCAGAAGATGGGATACACAGGCCCTGGTTTTCAAAGCTGTTCTAGTGCATCCTTCTGGCAGAGGTTATTTCTTTGACCATCTGTGAATGTTGAGCACAGAAATAAGGCTCTTGGCAAACTCCTTTCACTCTTTCCTACAGCAACATTATTTACAAGTTCTATAGGAAGAGAAGGAAGTCATTAGAGAGAAAAAAGGTAACATTGGGTGTGGGTGATGTAAAAGCCCACATCACTTCATGTCACAGGAATTTTGTCATGAATTTCAGGGGCTTGGCAAGCATTTCACTTGTGTAGTCTGCTTATAAACAAAGTGCAGCACAGCATCAAAAAAGGACATAATTTCATTGGGTTTTGTTGAACTCTGGCCCTGTACAAGAAGCCTAACACTCCTGAAATCAATGGAATTTTTACTGATAACATCAGTAGGATTTCATCTATTAACACCTGCCTGATTCTGAACTGGATTCTGCAAACCTTTTATCAGCCAAGCTGGTTTTAGTGGCAAAGGGACTGTGCTTCCTTCAGAGGCTGTTTTCCTTCATAGAGACAGCAGAGATGAACAAAGGCTACTCACTGACGGAGAAATTCTCTGAAACTTCCCAAACGCTTCCAAGCCAGGTTTCATCATTCCTTTCTCTGCTATATTAAATACCCACCACACACAATACAAGAGCTGCAGAGGAAGTCTGGATGCTCCCATGTAAATCAAGCTACTGGAGGACTACCAGCAGGGTGAGTATGAAAAACCTCCTCCACAGTGTGGTGACAATGATGTATCCTCATATCTGTGCATCTCACCTTTAAGCCAGAACCTTTGTTTCTTCCAAAATCCTCCCAAATACTGCAAAACCAGACTGAACTACCCACAGGGCACTCATAGGATTGATGACAAGAAAGAACATTGTACTCAAAAATCCTTAACAAATTTCAAACCCTTCTTAATTAGAAGCAGAAGAGATGCAAGTTCCTCTGTGAGTTTCTCCCTGAAAATGAAGGAGTGAATGTTTGGCCTCCTCCCCATCAGCTCATCAATCTCTCGTGTCTGAGGCTGTCATCCTAAGTGTTTCTATTTTTTGTGTTAAACAAAGAACAGATTTATGGGTAAACAGGCAAAAATAAGTAGAAGGAATGGAAATGAATTTACATCCTTCATCAGGCCACTCCCTGGGTCCTTCATGCAGGCATGAAATATGCCAGTGTAAAGTCTTTGTTGCTTTGCATGCCTGCTTCAGGAAACCTCTTGCAAACATTCCCTTTTAGTAGTTCTCTTCATAAAATGAATAAGTGAAACTTAAATTGGTATTTCTAACAGAGGCTGCAGGCAAGGAAATGCCAGCCTTCCTGGCCTGGGGAAGCAATGCCTCTTTCAACTCTGCAACAGCATAAAGTGAAGGGAGGGGACCACAGGCTGCTGGTTTCCACCTACAATTTGGTACTCCTGTGCTGTGTAGCCTCGGGCACATAATTTAAACTTCCCGTCCTGGTTTCTTGTGTTGCAAAGCTGCAGGATGAATACCTGCCTTCCCTGCTGCTCTCTGCTGCCAGGGGTTTCATACAGCATAATAGAAATGGGTTCAGTTTTACAGAAAAACGAGTTAAAGACCCAGGCAGTACCACTCTCCTTTTAGCACTGTTACGTGTCCATCAAGCCCAGCTTTGGGCAACAAGGAGAATGAAGTAGCAATGTCATATTGCTTAGACACCTGGTAACTGCACCATTTGTAAAGTTTTCCCAATATTAGCAGGGAGACAGAGGAAGAAAGGCAAAATTTTGGTATATCTGCAAATTTTGCTTTGCTGCTTTCATTGCAACTTCTTCTTAAAGCAGCTGAAGGTCTGGTTGGCCTTGAATATTAGAAGAAAAAAGGGAAATCTCCTGCTTCCTTTGGATACATGTTTCTTCCCTTTGTAAAAGTGCAGGGAAAAGACAAACATTTGGAATGTGCCTGTAATCTGTGCTCTTCCTCTCAGCAACTGGCAGCAGAAAAGCTAAATACTCAACTGACAGTATTTCAATGAGTTTTTGAATTTTCAGAGTTGGGATAATGTCATCACTGTGTAACATTGCCAGATTCTCTGATCTCCACAAAAATAAACTGTATCCATAATGTTAGAGAACATTTCTCATTTGCAAAAATTTGCATCCCTAAGATGTGCATTAGAAAGGCAGAACTCATTGCAGAAGCTGGTGTTCATAGTGTGCAGGGCTGCCCAGCACAGGCACGTGCTCACAAATGCTGTATTCCTGAAGGAGCAGGGAACAAATACAGGGAGAAAATAGATTCCAGAGGCCCTTGGAGGAAGTTTCAAGGACTAACAGAGCTGGAGGGTGGGGTGGTTGTAGAGCAGCTGCCTTGTGCCTCTGGAGGATGTCAGAGCTGGCCAGCAGCAGGGCTTTGCTGCCTGCTGGGTCACTCTGCTGGCCGTGTGCGATCTGCAGCCCAGGCTGGCTGAGGAAACGATCCCACCGATCCCACCGGGACCAGGCCACCCAGGCTCAGCCCAGCAGTGACATCGGGAGCCTTAGGGGTCTCTTCATCTCCTTCCATGAGTGATCCTCAGGAATCCTGTGACTCTGCTGCCCCCAGATCAGAGAGAGCAGGCTGTTGTGATCCTGGCTGGATGAAGAAGAATTAAGGGTTCGCTGGGGTTACCTCGGTAGGAGCTACTTGTGTCTGTTTGTTATGTAGGGGTTGAGGGGCCCCTCCCCTGGGCTGGGTCAGTGTCTTTGTTCTGTGCTCAGGTTGACACGGGGACACTTATCTGGATTCCTGCTTGACATGTCTCCTAGCAAAAAAAGTGAGTTTTTCAGCTGCACTGCTGCAAAATGTGTGTCTATTTTTTAAGTCAAGGCTAATAAATGCAAAGCAGATGGGGAGGTGTCCTCTTCACCCCCGAGAGACAATTCCACCAGCTGCTGGCACGCACAGCAGGTCACAGCTTGAGCAGAAACGTTGATGTCCTCTCACACCTTTTGGGCTGGTGGGCAAGGACAAACATCTTATTTACTTTATTTATTTGTGCATAATAATTTAGGGATGAAAAAGTGCAAGGCAGTATCTGAAATGAACTTTGGTTACTCCATGCCCAAGGAAGAAACAAACTAATTTTGTTTCCAGGCTCAGACTGTGCGCCTGGCTCCAGCACAGGCAACAATTTTTAAGGAAACTTCTTGAAGCGAAGATTTTAATGAGTCCTCAACACCATATCACATCCCTTGGATTTGCATCATTTGAACCATATTTCTGGAGGTAATTTTTCAAAGTGTTGCACAGCACTTTATCTGCACGAATGCCTCTGCATGAGTGATTCATACTTCTAAACTGTGGATGTACAAAAGGGGTCCAGGCATTTGAACAAAAAAGTGTGGCAATTTTCTTCTGTTTCCAGTGGCTTATCTGGGGAAGGTCAGTTTATCATTTGTTCAGGAGAAAATTACACAACTGTTTTCATCCTCCCATGGGACAAAGACTGTCTTGGACTGCAGAGTTTTGTGCCTTGCAGAACAGGCAGGCCGGGGGGGCTGCACCTCCTGTCTGTGCTGTGCGGGGGGATGCTCTGGGCCCCTGTGCCATGAATGCAGCACACTGACTTGTCTGATGAATCCATGGCTAATCAGATCTCCAGCTTCCACCCTGCCCAGGAACAGTGGAGCGGCCTCAGAGGCATTCATTAAATTATTGTTTTGCAGGAGGTTATCAGAGATCCTGTGGATGGAGATCTGCTCTTCCCTGTACCCTCATCTCCCTTGTCTCTGGAGTATGTCCCCAAACTGGAGTTTGCTGTGACAGCTC
This sequence comes from Cnemophilus loriae, assembly GCA_013397755.1. Classification (NCBI taxonomy): domain Eukaryota; kingdom Metazoa; phylum Chordata; class Aves; order Passeriformes; family Corvidae; genus Cnemophilus; species Cnemophilus loriae. The sequence goes on along the minus strand of VZTF01003765.1, from coordinate 2,374,244 downwards.
CAAACAAAAAGGAAACCTAGGAGAGCACATCAAAGTTTCATTCACTAATGTAATCATGTCCTAAAAGAAAATAGCCCTCTTGTCTTGGAAATGGATCTATTAAATAACTCTCCAGTGTTCTCAGTTCAGTGTTCAGCCTGAGCATATAAACCCTTTAAAACAACAAGGGAAGCCATCTGATTTCCCTGTGTCAGTAATGATGCTGCAGCTTTGAGAAATTAATTTCTTCCCCACTGCATGCTCTGTTTGAGAAATGATATCACATTGTGAGGTACTGCACCAAGCTTCACTGATCACATTGCATAACAGGATGCTGGCTAATGATCCAGGATAATAGAAGGCGAAAGCTGAATACATTTTTAAAAATCGTCACATGATACAAAACAATGCCAGTACTTGGTACTGTGCAGGAAAGGAGAAACTCTTCTAAATGAGCTGCCCAGATGCGCCACCAGAAAAAACACATTTTCATAATCCAAACTTGAATGATTCTATGATTTATTTTTTTTTAATGGTGGGATAAACAAAACACCTTAGGCTGGATGCTCAGCAGGTGTAAATCAGCAGTGCTCCACTGGAGCTGATGGATGGTTATTTTCTACGGCTGGAAGAGGAAACTAAGAATAGACACAGTCAGCAGTTAAAAGTTCTCTAGTCCCAAGCAAGCGCCTGCAACGTTGGCATCATTAACATCAAGCAAAAGAGCTGCCCTCACTGTGGATTAATAGCAAATTTCCATCAAAGCCTCGGAATACCTACAGCAGGGGCCCCGGGTGGAATCCAGCCGGCGTCACTCAGCGCTGGTGGAATGGAACTGCCGGTGCTTATTAAGAAGGTGAAACTTTGCACCAAGGACACTGCAGCTGACGCCAGCCCTGCCTCGCCTCGCCTGACCCTGCCTTGCTGCGGGTGCTGCACGTTCCTCGCCAGCACCACCCGCAAACTCCAGCGCAAACCCAAAATCGCGTGGAAACCCAGGGATCTACCGCTTTCCAGAGCTTGCTGATGGTCTGGCTTTTACAACGCTGAACACGTGAAAATCAAGAGGAGAGGACAAGAAGAGGAGACAAGAGAGAGGAGTAGCTCTGAACTGCTCTGCCCAGTAAAGCAGCCCAGTCTGCTTTTGGCCCCTTGCAGTTCATTCCTCACAGCTCCTTGGGTGAATGGATTTTTTCTCCCTATTCGGAATAACCCTCAGATCTTCTATCAAAAAATTTCAATCAAACGGGAGTATGCTGGTTCAGTTTTCCCCTGGAAAAATTTCAGAGTAATTAGGAAGCAGAAAGAATACATATGGCCAGCCATATAGCTGGAATAACAATCAAGAACAGCGGGGGGTTGGGGAGAGAAAGAGTCAGACAGAGCTGCCTGTGAGACAGCCCAGGCTGTTTGGAAACTCTGTGCCCAAACAGCATCTGGTCAATTACAAGAAATGCATCAAATGAAATTCAAACTCATTCAGAAATGAATTAAGATGAGATGAAAAGGGAAACATTTGCAAAGTATCTAATTGGAATGAATAATTCAGTCCTACCTTACCTCTTCGAAATACTGTACAAATATTTACTCACTTCCCAGGCATAGGACTGTGGTGGTGCCCACCTCACTGGTGCCACCACTGAGGGGTATCTTGGGGTGATTCTCACAGCCTGGTGTGTTGTGTGCTGCAGAGAAAATCCCTCAGAGTTACCAGTTTGCACAGCATTTATACTTATACAACATGCAGCAGGAGGGAAAGTTGCCTTGTGGTCCTATGGAGGAAAAAAATATCCTGTGGTAATGATGACAAGGCTGGAGGGTCTCACTGGGAGAGTCTCCTCTGTGTGCCTGGGCTGGGATCACTGCCTGAGCCCAAGCATCCCTCCTGCTTGCTTTAGAAAGCCTCTCCTCAAGAATGCCCACAGATGTTCATCACCTGCAAAATTCATTAGATTTAATGGGTGGCATTTTGGTACCAAATGGGGTAATCAGGGTCAACAAAGAAGGAAAAGCCTGGACAGAGATTCTCTTTAATGAGATTCTGACTCATGTCACACAGGTGCTCCTCTTTCTCCTACCCCCCCTTGCAGTGCGTTGTTATTCAGGTTGGTGCTTCTGCATGTACTTGAACTCCTGCAAAAACAGCTTAATTTTAAACATAAACTAAAGCATCATCCTGAACCAGTGCTGTGCTTGCTCAGCACAGAAAAAAAAGACACCCGTTTATTGAAGAGTGGGTAAAGAACAAAGACGCTCTGCAAATAAGTGTTTAGTTTTAATATTTCCTCTACTGCCTGTTTCTGTGTCCCTCCAGGGTCAGGGACAGATCACCACACCTCCTGCGCTGCAAGCTCATTAGCCTTATTTCATCTCTTGGAGGGATAGATACACATTCTGACATTTGCCATGGAAAAGTAGAACTTCAGCACCAATCTTGAGATTAATTGTTGACATTTCTCTCCCTTTTCCCCTTTGATGTGTGTGGAAAAAAAATAAATATATATGGAGATTTAAAGGGAGGTGAGTGGGAGAAGAGCAGCCCGGCGAGAGGACAGCCTGGTGCTGCAGAGCAGAGGCCACCGCGCTCCCCCGGGACACAAACAGTCTGCTGATTGCTCCTAATGAGAGAGCAACAGCAGTGGTGAGCGAGGTGAGACTCACAGAGCCCGGCTGAATGTGGGAGGTGTCAGAGAATTCATTCATCTGGCGTCTCCCACTGTTCCCTCCAGCATATGGCTCAGCCAGGAAGAGTCCCTCGCACCAGCGCTGCATGCATGGAGCCAGCACAAACAAGTGCTGCCTTAATGCTGTTTCTTTCTTGCTGTTTTTCCGTAGGGCAAAAGGGAGGACCAGAGCTCCTTAGGCTATTTTTGATGTTTGCAGCAGCCTGGATGAGTGTTTGTGTGGTTTGGTGGCAAAAGATGAGGGCAAATTGCAGTTCAGAACCAACTAAACCGGACTCATCACTTCAGTCACCCGCACTGCACTCGGGCAAGCAAAGGCAAGAGAAATTAATGAGCAAACACAGCTTGAAAGCCTGGCCCTACTGAAATTGGTATCAAACAACCAGGCTTCAAGAGGTGCAGGATTTCCGTGGGAATAAGGACCATCTTCCTCAGAACCCTGCCTCAGAAGGCTGGGATGGGGCAGTGCTTGTTCAGCCCTGAACCCAAGTGCTAAGACAGGTTTCTGACGCATAACAGCTTTAAAGTCCTGTCTTGGTGCAATGAATGAATGCCTGAAACCAGGTTCCCAAAATTTTATCCATTTTGGACCCTCCTCTGAGGTAGCACAAAGAGAAAATGTATTGCTTCATTGTAGGACCATAATTAAGATTTTTTCTTGTTGCACATCCTACTGGTTTTCAGCCAGCAGAGCAATGTCAGAGCCTGTCATTGCCTCTAACCATGACTGTCAGGCACTTCTTTCAGCACTGGAGCTGAACCTTTCCCAGGAAACAGCAGATGTTTGCTGAGAGTGTCCTCCCAGAGCATCCCTGATCTGCCCATGGGTTGCTGCCACGTCGCACTGACAGCATGAAAGTCAAATGGTGCCTTCAAACACAGAATCACTCCCAGGCAAAACCTGCCTCGCGCAGCAGAATAGCACCAGGTGTGATCTTTCCCTGACAAAACACTGCGGATAAGGATTTGATCTTCCCAAGAACAGGAAAATTCAAAAAGTTGCTAGAGGGACTAAGAACCTAAATCTTTTGATGAAGAAAAAAACTATCATCACTGTTACTGTAGCAGACAGGAAGACACTGCCAGACAGTAAATCTGTTGTGGTGGTTATTGCCATTTAATATTGAGTCAATATAAGTAATGTCTTGGAGTCTTTCCACATAAACTGATAAAAGAGCCAGGACATGGGCTGCTCTCCAAGTAGCAAGTAGTTTGAACTTGAGATTTCTGCAATATTTTTTCTCACTCTGTGTTGAGGAGGAAAGGGTAGACTTAAAGGCTAAGGCATTTGCTGGAGAACTGGATTGAAATCTTGGCTCTGGCTTTGGCTTCCTATGTGACCTTGGGCAAGTCACTTAATCTCTCTGAATTTCTGTACAAGGGAGATCCCCCTTCTGCCACTCCAGGTGATTTATTAAGGGTATCTCAGATAGAAGTTGTCTCTTATTATAGTTAGTAGTGTCTCAGTTTGATCCAAGACCAGGTGCATTCTTGGGTTTGAAACATCGGAGACATCTGTGAAAACATATATATTCCATAAAATTCAGTTCACAAGAATCTTTTAACAGAGACCTTAAATCTTTGACCCATTCAGAAAAATCTGGCAGTGAATGTGGTAATGCCACTGTTTTATTTAGTTGTGCGCAGTCTTGGGAAACTCATCAACATGCCTTGACTTGGTGTTGGGTTCAAACTGTGCCGCTCATCACTACTGAAAAGCATCCTTGGTGCTGTAGCTGTGTAAGGACTTTTTGCTGTAAATCATATCCCAAAGTAATTCCCAAGAAAAGACTGTATGCAGAGATCACTTTGCTGGGGCCTGTGCTGAGAGAATTAGATACCAGTAGGTCTCCAAAGCACGAGGATGGAAAACTTGTGCTGGAGAACGGGCCCAGAGCTTGGCCCAGAGCAGATGGGGATGGGCAAGCAGAGGTTTTGCAGCCAGGGGAGGGTCTCAAGCCAGTCAGGGGTGCACACTGTGACAGTCAGTGGCACAGGCAGGCAAACCCTCCTGCACTGCTCCTCCTCTCTCCTTCCCCCATCCTCCACCACCCCAATAAATCAGAGCCTGCCACAGCTGACCTGGCACAGCCTTGTAGGTCCTGGGGAACCCCTTTCTGTACTAACACAGGGTTAGAAGGAGGAAGGAAGCAGTAGGTTTTGCTATCAGTGAGCTGCGGGGTTTTCAAACTATGGATGAATCTGAGTCAGACACAAAGTCTAAGGCTAGAAAATAAGCCAAGGAACCAACTGAGGCAGACAGTGGTGACAAACAGAGCTTATGGCATGCTGTAATCCTCATCCTCAAGTTCACTCTTCATCCCAGCAAAACCCACCTTGATGGTCCAAAGCCCCTGCAGCCACACTGATGTAGGGTACAGTCACCCTTCCTCTGCTCTCCATATGTGAATTTGGTTGACTTCTTTGCTGTTTTCCTCTCCCTTTTCCCAGCCATCTGCACCAGTGTGATTCCCTGCAGACCTGGAGGGAGGGCAGACATTGCCTGATGCTAAAACTGCTTGCCTTCAGCTGCCAGATTGCCCTCCTGCTCCCTGCTCGTGCCCATGGCTGGTGGTCATCAGCCTGTGGTGGGGTGATGCTGGGATGCTGCACTCAGCCCCAGCCACCTCCTGCAGCTCATGCTGAGCAGTAACAGGGACATGATGAGGCTGAGATTTGTCTTTGGTGCCTCACGAAATCTTTGCACTTTCCTTTGTTCAACATGTACACGAGCTCAACTCAGCGAAGAGCTCTAATGGGGTAAACTTGGCACTGCACTCAGATAAAACTGTCCCAAAGGGAAAACAGCCTAAATCTTTCTGGTTTGAAAAAGCCTCAGTCAAAGGTTTTTGTCAAGATATTGAATTGATGTAGCAGTTTAACCGTTATTTAATATTTATATATTCATGTCTAGCATCCAAATAGGTCAGGAACCTATTGTGCTCCATAAGGCACAGACACATTCACATGCACCAAGTCCCCAGCATATTTCAAAAGCACCACTGATACCTCCAGACTGTTGCTGCATCCCCAGTACTTGCCTAATGGGAAAAATGGGGGTTGAAGGTGTCTCTTAATGCAGTGAAAACCCTTTGTGGTTTATTAAGTTATTTATTGAGTTTTCTCTGTAATTCTGTTTTTGAAAGCTTCGTTTCAGACAAGAAAGTCTTCTGAATTGGTGGCTTTTAACTCCTGTCTCAGTGTGAGCAAGTTCTGTGTTTTAATCATGACCCAGCCATGCTGTACTCAGGGCTCTGGTCTGGGACTGTTCCAGGAACTGTGCACCAGAGTTTCCATTTCTCCTTACGTTTCCTTCTGCCTCTCTCTGCCCCCAAACCTGTGCTCAGGTTGTTTACATGCTCTTGTACACGACTGCATGCAGGCATTCCTGTATTCTTATACAACAAATATATTTATAGGATATAAATATAAATAGAACGATGCTGGGCTCTGACTAGTTTGATGTTATTGTGCCTGCACATTAATTTAGCAGCCCAGACCTTTGTGGCCCTTGAATCAGTGGAGGTAGAATATGCCCAAAGGGAGCTGTGAGCATGCAAATTCCTGGCAGAGGGGAAAGGGAAAAAGAAGGAACACAAACCATCTCTGGGCATGGCTCCTCCTTGATAGCAGCACAGCAGATGGCAGAGGGTTACTAGACAGCAGTTTCTTGAAGCTTAGCATAAGCCAAGAAACAATAAAAGGGAAAAAAAAGAAGATAGAAAAAGGAATTTAAACAGACTGTCGTGTCACTGTTTTATTCCTGCCACCTCAGCAGGAAATTAATCACATAATGTCACGTAAAAAAGATAGCCCTGAAGGTCCGATGTGAAAATGGCTCTGCCTGAGGGCAGCAGTGAATCAAACCTCAAGGGAAGGACAAGGGAAAATGGGGATGAGGGAAGGCAGCACCGGCTGTGCTGGGAGTGGGGAGCAGCTCATCCAGCCAAAACCCAGCCTCAGATCTGTCCCATCCGTGTGTCCAGTGGCTCTGAGAAGTGGGAGAAAAGAGCTGCAAAGTCAGCTTGGGGAGATGCAGCTCCCCTGTGAAAGGCTTTCTTTGCCCTGGGTGGGGGTGGCACACTGTGGGGCTGCAGCAGGGACGGGGAGAGGGGCTTGTTGGCTGAAGGAACCTGCCAGGAATTAGCATCTTGGCATGGCAGAGAAGTAAATGGACCGTTCTCTTAATTGCAGATTTACAGCCAAGATGGGTACTGACGAGTCCATATTTCTTCAGAGGAGTTGGATGGCCGTGGAGAGAAGGCTCCCTGGAGAGATATCTGGGATATGGATGGACGTTACCCATAAATACAGTGAAATAAGTTTCCCATTAGACTTAAATCCAGTGAGGCAGCATGAATCACCTTAAACATGCATATAACTCTCCCCTATACATCACCTCTGCTGAAGCATTAATTAACCCATAACATCCATCCCTAGGCACTCTAAAAGATCTCATTCCTTGCTCTATTCCAGCACAGCGGCTGGAGAAACAAAACAGTGGTTTCTGGGCCAGACCACAACCTGTGTGTTTGGCACTGCAGGAACCTGCAGTGAGTCCTCCACTCTTCCTCTGGGAAGTGGCTAAGGACCCGTGGGACCACATGGCCCAGGTGAAGGGGTGGGTTTGAGGGATCTTCTTGGTTCTTTAGGGTACTCACACGCTCAAGCATTTTGCATGTTCAGTGTTACTTCTGATGGCAGAACCCGGTAAGCCCAAGAGACCTGCCTGGAATATGATTATTTTTCCTTTTCATTTATTGGCTTTATACAAGTCTACCATAAAAAATCATGTTGGCTTGCATTAGGTTGCACAGATTGTTTTGAACTGGACTTCCAATGACAAAGAGGCAGCTGAAAGAGCAGAGCAAGGGAAATAAAGAAAAGGCACGAAGCAAATAAAAGGGCTGTTTAAGGTGGCTGCATCCCCAACTGGAGCTCCTGGTACTTGTGTTGGTGCCAGGAGCAGCAGAAGCCAAAAACAGAGAAAGAAACGAAACTAAGTGGAAAAGAGAAATTAATCCTCAAGTAACTGAGAACAGGTGCTTCATTTGGGCTGTTGGATGTGAATATGCTGCAGTTGGTTGCTCTATCGACAGGGGAATTCAATAAGCGAGTCTGGTGCACTGATGACAGAGCTCAGAGAATGAAAACCCATGTAAATGAACTCCCTGCCACCAGACTGTGCTTTATTAAAAAGCACAAGTTGTCAAGGCGATGATACCTTGAAGGTCACAGCTCCAGCAGCTTGGGCAAAAAACCCTCAAACCTGAACCTCCTAAATGCCTTGTGTAACTAAAGGGACTTGAGTTACAGCCCTTTATTCTTCCTTCTGCTGACGGGAGGCTGGTGCTTGCCTGACTCCTGTGATGAGAATGTGCTTGCTCAGGTCTCCAGGCTGTGAGAAAAGATGAAGGAAAGGTCTCTACAGCTTCCTGCACCACCAGGAGGGTGGCAGAGGGAAGCAAGGCTTTGCTTGGCAGGACTCAGCTCCAGAGGCATGCTGCTCGTTCCAGGGCACCTGAGCCACTGCTGGAAGTGCTGTAAGGATGTGCTAAAATGAGCCAACAACAAATTGCTTCCTCTGCTCCCAGCGCAAGGAAGAAGCAGATCAGGAATGGCACCTCCCAGCAGCAATCCTAAGCAGCATCCCTAGATTTAAGTTGGCAGCCAAAGGAATGGGCTCACCCAATGGGTTGTTCCTGCTGAGCTGGGGCCTCTGTGGGGCATCCAGAGGGAGCTGGGAAGAGCAGCAGTCAGGCCACCCTCGTGTCATGCTGCGGCTGATCTCTGCTGCTGCAGACGAAGTTACGGCATCCTGACTCCCTTCGGCGCAGGATGATGCTTCAGAAAAGAGTTGAGAGCATCATGTCAAATATAATTATGAGACAATAAGAGCCTATTAGTTCCAGTGCCTAATTTTAAACCTCAGACTGTCTAAAAACCCTCAGTCTGCTTTTAGAAGAGCTGTCAGCTCCTCAAGTTATAAATAAGAAGCATAGAGAATGGATAATCTCTGCCTGTCCTAGGGCCAAATACCATCTTCCAGAAAAGGTAGAATTCCCATTTCACCATTTACTCATTGAAATTTTTATTTCTGGCTAAATGTGACTAATTTCCCCTGGGATGAGTAGGCTAACACAAGGACTTTATCTGCTTTGACTCTGAGCCACTGCAGTTCCTTGAAAAGGGAAAGGTGTAGGAGAGAAGCACCATGCTCTGAGCAGCTCAATCCATTCCTCACTTATCCCAAACCCGAGCAGCTCTTCCTTCCTTCAAAGCATCCCCTCTTTCATCTCCCTCCTCTGTGCACTCTTGGCTTCCTGCACTCACCCTGTTTGCTCTGGAACATCCTGGGTGATTTTCAGGTCAAATTATCTACGGAGAAAAAGCTAATTGGTCATGTGGGCATGAGCTGATAGAAAGGTTTTTATTGTTTGAAAGTCTTTAGTTCATGTTATACATATGCAAATAAAACATTTTAATTTTAAAACACTGTTTGGATAACTGTAATAACTCGCTACGCAAAATACACCCCCAACAAGCCTGTGATGTAGAGTTGAATATTGTATGTATGAATGATGCATCAAAAGTAGCCCATATACTGAGTCAGGATATCTTCCACTAATGAAGTCCCCAAAGAAATGCACCACAGACCTTCTGAGCTGAGATATTCTGATGGCTTGGATATATCAAGAGATAGCTAAAATAGCATTAGATATAAGATCTTCCTAGTAAAATTCACCAAAGAAGCACATAAACATCAAAGAGCCTTAACTCTGCTATAAAATATTCTTATGTTTGGATTGATAAGAAAGTAGGGTAATGCCCTAGATGCATAGCTATGAGGACTAGTGCGGCCTTAAACTGTTGTGCCTCTGTCTTACAGAATTACAAACATTTTGAAATTTATTAATTTTTTCCTTACAAAAATATCTCACTTTTTAATTTGCAAATCTACCGTGTGTAGTTAAATATAGTTGATTTTTCACTGTTGACCAAATGCAAACACTAATAATGCTCAAAGGTTGCACATTAAATTGATCTAGAAAGTGTCTGATGTTTGCTCTCAAAATACTCCTACTCATATGAGTGAAACAGGCTAATTCTTTATCAGATCAGGCCTTATCATTTTAACATAGACCCTGTCACAGACCATTCCACACGATGAAATCATAAGTTCCCATCTTCATTTCTTATCCTGAAATAATTAGAATATTTCATTTCTGCGCACTGAGTCACAAACAATGATAAAGAGCCAGTAATTCAATTAGAAAGCAGATTATTTTTTTAACGAGCAGCTATGCATTGTGATATCAGTATTCAAGCATAATGTTAAAAAGTAAATGTTTGCAGGCTTGCTAGCAACTTCGCTGAGCTCTCTGGAAAATATTGACTTTTTGGTGCTCAGCCTGGAATGTCTCTGGTTAAGCTTGGGCACCTGCTCTGCAGGGTGCTCAAGGTAACATATTCAGGTCACATTTGGCAACTGAAAGTTAAGTGGTTATGGAAAGCCATTTGAGCAGCAACTCTCTCTGGGTGTGCTTTCCAAACCCTCCTCCACGCTGGAGGTGCTGGGAGCATCGAGCACCTCCGTACCTGCTCCTGGGGGAGCCACCTGGCACCATGCAGGAGGAGCTGAGCCTTGTCTTCTGCCTGCCCTGTGCCCCTTCCCCCGAGGAGCAAAGCAATCTGTGCTCTTGCATTCTGAGTATTGTCTTCTCCCAAAATTTCCTCGCAGTGACGCGGCACGGCCGTGCTGGGAGAACTGCCGCAGGAAGGGTTCTGCTGCCTGTGCTTCAGCACGTGGCACTTGAAAACAAAGTTATCAGAATAAAGCTTTTAGCCATAAATTGCAGGTATTAAAGATCCATGTGATAATTGTCTTATCTGGCTCCAAACGTGCTTATGGTGCTGAGAGAGGACAAATTGGATTACAGCTGAAACAGGCTCTTCCATTTTCGTAAATTACCCGGCAAAGCAGCGAGGGCTCAGAAATGCAGGCGCCTTTGCTTTTGACAGCCTGTGATTTTGTAGAAGGATCTTGTGGAAGAGAACAAGCAAATAAACAGAGAAAGGTCTTTTAAGGAGGAAGGGATGGAGAGTTAAAAACCAAAGTACCAAAAAGTCAAATGAAAGTAGCAAGGCTACAATAGAAGAAAGGGGAGAATATTACAGTGAATATCCCTAAAATAGGAGAATTTTTGAAGGTATGATTATCAGAGGAGAACTAATTTGTATCCCTTAACTCCCATAATCTGGAGCCCTTAGATCTAGCTATTTTTCTCCCCCCAGTTCTCTGCATTTTGCTGTTTGCTGTTGGAATGTGCAGATAGAGGCAGCAGCCAGCTCTGGTCTTCTGCTCCATGGCACCAATGGGGGCAGTTGCCTTTGCTCCCTGTCCCCTCTAAGTCACAGGAAACAAAATATTTCACTGAGTTTCTTCAGCCTGGAGTTCATTTTTTGCCCTGATCATGTTGGCCAAGTGATGACTCTGACAGAAGCCACCATCCAGGGGCAGCACCATCAGCATTATGAAAAATACTGGACCTGGTCTGTGCCTCAGTGGCACTAGGGAAATGCTGTGGGTATATGTTATTTTACATACATTATTCTAGCTGTCGAAAGGCAAGTGAGAACAAAGGTGACAAAAGATCTGAATGGTGTTTTAAACCAGGGAAGCTCTTTCAAAATACAGTAAGGAATTCAAAATAGCTGTAATAAATATGAAAGCTTTTAGGGCTCTGGTATACATTAAATCTTGAAAGTGTTTGGTTAGCGATTTGCCATATCCCTGACACAGATGATTTTTTCATTTCTCCATCTTTCTTACACTTTCAACCCCTCTTTTTGGAGAAGAAAGGCTAAAATATTTATCTCAGAACAGGCTTCTAAATTCATAAAATATGTTTTAAGTTATTTCTCCCCTTTCGTCAGCTCTTTGCAAAAGCTGTTTGGTAAGGTCTTTGGAGATCCTAAGTAGATTTTCCTCTGACTGGTTTGCTCACGGTGCTCATTGTTGAGCATTATTGGTGTTCAAAAAAAACCCAACCAAAACCCACAAGCTTTTAGAAAGAGAGACTTGGCAAGGAAACTAAGACAGAACCAGGAAAGGGTTAGCACTAAGGAATATACTGAAAATGTAACAAGGCTCCAACAGCAGCAAGGCTGGATCTTCATTTGGAAAACCAGCTTCTGCAAGGTCACCGTGGCTCTGGGACAGCCCCACCCGCAGGGGTCCCCAGAGGGAGCAGGGATGACCTGGCTGATCCCTCTTTCTTCTGCTCACCTCCCACTCGTGCGAAGGGAAGCCAGGCTAATACATGATACTGAAATTTTACTATCTTCAAGGCTGCTCTGTCTAAAGCCAACTGCTTTCATTTTTAGGGCAGTAAATTGCTGGCAGCAGAGAATAAAAAGACTGAACTTTCTTTATTAGCCTGAATTTTCTTTATGGGTCTGCCAAAGAGCTGGGTTTTTTCCATTCAGTTCTGGCTCTCTTCATGCTCCCTCCCCATTTTCTGCTGATTTTTCTTTGCCGGCAAGCATAACTAAAGTCCTTAAAAATTAATGTGGGGCTTGTTTCTCCCCGTCACCTACCTGCTTACTCTAGACAAAGTCATTGGCCCCTGGCAGCGCAGCTGCCATTGAGCAGCTGAGCAAATACACAACTTATTGCTGGTTGTTTCCAGTTGGGAGAGAATTGAACATCAGAGCCTCATAGGTTCAGAGTAATCCTATTTATGTATTAGGAGTTTATCTGAAAAATGCTAGTTTCACAGACAAGGAAACCAGAGTAAGAAGTGCTGTTGCTACGCCCAGCACCCAAAGTGACCCAGCAGTGGCCTCCAAGAGCTTCGTTCCAGGATGTCCTGCAGCCTTGTTTGTGCCATCATCTCTGTAATGCATCCCTGCTCCTCTTCTTCTCTTTCTCACACACTTAAAGCACCCCTTGCTCATCACACACACCCATACATATTGCAAACAATATCAGTGAAACCCCTTTTCCCACATAATTCATATTCTCAAGTGCCTTGGCAGGTGTCCTTGTGGCAGTGTCTGGGTGTGTTTTGGGGAGGACTCCACATAGACCAAAGGAAATAGGCCATGGAGTTGAAGAGAGCAATTAGAGACAAAACCAGCAAGGAGAGGGTGCTCTGCTTAAATCTTTGCACGTTTCCCTCATTCATTCCCCCTAAGGCAACATCTTTATTGTGGTCTTTGCTCCTACACAAGCCCACACATCATTATAGTTGTTTACATACCATCACTAGCAATAATAATAATAGCTAAGTAATAATTCTTCATTTGAATGTGATGAACGGCTGCATCTCTCAGTAAAAATAAATACATGGGGAAAGGGAAAATACATCATTGTTACTAGCAAATGAGGCATAGTGCAAGAAATTAAAGTATCTGGCTTATGGAAAAATGGGGAAAAACAACTTTGCAAGGAAGTGTTAAACCAACAGGCATAAAGGATCATTTATTGAACATAAGAGAAATTAATAGGGAATAGGGAAAATTAAGAGAGATATAAATGTTTGCTGATGTTCTGTATAAGTGAGTACCAGCAGGCATAAAATTAGAGCTCAAATAAGAAAATAGGTTACAGTTTCATTCTTCAGCTGATACACTGAATTTGTACAGGTTTTTTAAAGTTTTCTACGTTTTTGAAGGATAAAACCCATCCCATTGGGAGAGACCCCATAAGTTTCCAAAGACTCGAATGCCTAGCTCTGTAATATAGCAGGTAAAGTTAAAATTCCCCTTTCTGAGCTGCAGGAAGACTTATGCATCTCTCTGCCCTGAGCACTGCAGCAGTCACAGCCCTGCCGAGCTCCCAGGGCTGGGTCAGCACCTTCCCAACCCCTGCAAACACGTTCCACAGGGCAGCAGTCCTCCTCTGCCAGCAATTTCTCTGCCGTTCGTGGAGAAATCGAAGGGAGAAGACAGAGGAAAACATCCCACCTTGGGGTGCTCCACGCTCTCCCTGTGTGCCAGGCACTGGCAGCACCCTGCCTGCTGGCCAGGCTGCCCCGTCTCACTCCCAGTGTCCTTTGGCAACCCTGCTGAGCCAGGCAAAGCCGAGGATTGCAGGGGTTAATACCCTGTCAAGGTTCAAAGGCAGTTCAGGGAAATGCTAGCAGCGGAGAGCTAATAAGGCAGAGCTGAGCCTGCTCAAGCTCAAGGCTTTAGGAGGAAAGGAAGGAGAGGTAAGCAGCCTGTTTGCTTGGGGCAGGGTGACGTGGGGTAGGAAGAGAGGAGGTCGGTGATGGGTCATGTTGTGTGCTGCTCTTACACCTTTCAGCACCTGGATTTGGCATTTGCAGGCTTGGTCCATGCAGCAGGTGCTCTGGCCAGACTGGTCCCTCTCTGCTTTGGGCAGAGACGATTTTGCTCAGACCCTGCTGCAGGGTCACTGGCTCCAGCTCTTGCCTCCCTGGGCTCTGCTGGTCTCCCCCTTCTCCTCTTGCAGAAGCAATTCTGCTGTACTGGGGGCAGAAAGGGTGCTGGGCAAGGGGGGATTGAACCATTAGGGCTCTTGAGTGCTCCAGGCATCTAGAAAGTCAAATTATTCTCTGGTGGGATCAGGTTCTAGTTTTCAATCCTCAAAGGTTTCGGTTTTATTTGATGATGTGCCAGTGAAAGTTTAGCTCTCTCTCTCTGAAGCTTGAGTGGCTGGATTCATGACTTTGACAGAGCTTTCTGTACCAGCAAGGGGGGAAAAGCAAATAGGTTGGAAATATTCATTTAATAGCACTCTAAAGCAGCTTGTCCACAAACTGCTGCACAGCCAGAATATGTAGTGGTGAGGAGGCATAATGTTTCAATTTTTTTTCTTTTTTTAATTGCTTACAAGCTCATGCTGAAAAATTCTCATGCTTGTACTCTCTGGTATAAATATGTCAATATTGAAATCATGCTGTTATTATACTTCTAAGTATTTTTCTATAAAGAGGCTGCAGGATAACTCTGCCAGCATCTGTCTGGAAGAGCTGAGTTTTAACACAGCAGTAAGCAAGAACCTAAGACCTGTTTCATCAAAGGGAGTCTATATTTCTGTTTAATGTTTTTCTTCCTCTCCTGAACTGTTTACTAATGGCAATTTAGCCCCTGGTCTCTGTTAAGATGTTCTAGCCACAAAGCCTTCAAAGATGTCCAGAAGTGCTCCTTTCTTTTTGCATTAGAGATGAGTTATATTGTTTGAAAACAAAAATTCAGGAATGAGTCAGAGGCATGAAAGCAAGTGATAATAGTTAGGAACTGATACTCGTCTTTGATGTTCAGGGAATTGTTTGGTATTTGCGCAACTCTCCCAAGCCCTGCTTGTCCTGCGTGCGGGTCTGGTCTGGAGGGAAGGCAGAGCACCAATCTGTCTCAATTTGCAGCAACATGGAAAAACTAATTCAAGGGCTACTGAAGTGAATTTTACATAAATGTTGCAATAAAGTAGCTTCTGCAGACATATATATTTACACCAGAAAGTAAGAGAGTTTTAGCTGTGTCTTGGGAGCATGTGTCATCAGTTGCTTTACTATTGCTATTATCACACATGTGAGTATATCTGTGCTGGAAAAAGGCTGAGATTTCCGTGTTGTGGTAAATAGTGGCAGAGTAAAAGAACCAGCATCTATATTTAATGAAGCTACATCATATCCTTATAACACTTTTTCTGAATTAAACTGCTCTAGCTTTGTGTTAGCGGGCGAGAAGTCTCTCGGTGTGCCCATAATTAATCATGAGCCCAGACTACACTATTTCAGTTTGGCAGAGATCTAGACCATGCATATTCATTAAAACTTCGTTCAGCCTTTACTTTTATTTCCTAGTGATGGCACAGAGAACTGGGAAAGGTCTCTTTACCCCTGTAGTAATGGAAAGACTGGATCAGGCTGGGGTCTTTCTCTTTTGGCATTCTGTATCAAGCACCAATTTCTGATTGAAAATTTTTTACTATAAAAACACATGACAAATTGGGTACTGTGATTTTTTTTTTTTTTTCAATAAAGTGAAGGCATCAGAACAGAAAAATGAGGACTTCTTATTTTAACCATGAGAGGAAATATGGCGTACAGCTCTCAATGGGTTAAGCTCTGCAATAAAGATGGAGGAGCACAAAGTTCAGTGATTTTATTAAACACAAATAAAAACACAGACTGCGACCTTCATCTTTCAGGGAGCAGAAAAGTCTCCTGTTAGGGGTGAATTTGCCACAGGTGTCTTACAAAAGGAGGTGGGACACGCTGCCAGGTGGGAAAACAGCACGTTGGCTCCAGTCTCTCACACGCTGCCACACCAGCTGTCCCAGGCAATGTGGGATTTCCTGTAGTACATTCACAAATCTTGGACCCTTTGTTAAAACGGTGTTACTTGGACAAAGGTTTCAGCAGAAGCGATGTGCAGAACTAGTCCCGGTCTGTTACATGTGGTGACAATACGTGAGTTTATTCTAAAGGCCTCCCTGGGCTGTGGGGCTTGTAGGATCCTCATCATCACCTCTGTGCCTCCTTGGCTCATGTGCTCTCCTGCCTGGGTCTCATGGTGCCGTGTTCATCAGTGGTCAATGCCACATTTTAAAAGCTTTAAATCTGGCAACCATACGGTTACCGCAGTCAGAGGAGATACAGAAACTCATAATTTACACTGCGTCTTCCTTCACTCACCGCATCTCAAAAATATCCCATCATTTCCTCTCCAGCATCACATGGCAGAAGTTGCTGTGAGATTAATGAAGACATTTAGCCTCAGTAAATAAGATGGTTGAGCCATCTTAATTTTCTCCAAGGACTTTATAACCCCAAATTTCAATCTGACTTAGAAAAGGTCACAGAAAGAGAAAACCTAGGAGAGGAATGGGGTGGCAATTAGGGGCATGTAACTGGAATAATTATTCAATTTCCATGCATGGTGAAATGAATCTGTCCTGACAGAGCTAGCATGAAGAGAGGATCTGTTGCTGTATGTGCTTGTGAAATGTTTGTATCATCCAGCAGGAAAGACAAAACTTTGTGTAGCAGCACGTTGGCAATACTTCCACATTTGATCTGTTCCCTTAAAATGTTTGGGTGTGTGGTTGTGCCAAGGTCCAGATGGTGGATTCACATCCATATCAGGAAAAATTAGGTTTAGGTCCTGATGAGGTGTTAGTTTTTAAGCAAGTTTAAAGCTGCTCAGAGCTAAGAATACTCTGCAGGTGAGAGTCTTGCAATAATCAAAGGTGAAAAGGCACAGACAATTCCATTAAACAGCTGCACCATGACTGTGAGCCCTAACTCAGCACCGAAGAAGGGCACTACACATCCCTTGGTTTGGATCTCTTTAAAAAGATGGGAAAGAAAATCAGCTGAGAATGTGCAATCACACAGTACAGACCAGGAGTCCTTCAGGAATGATGTAAGTGAAGTTGGTCACACCTTGGAGATAGATGAGAGCCTCCAAGATATTCCCATTCCTATTTTCCTAAGGTGCACGGAGATGCTCAGGAATGGCACCCATTAGACCACTGGGTCCAGGGAACATTTAAGAGCGAATGTTTGCCCCTTTCCAATGTCCACAGGCACAGAAACTCACAAGGTTCAAAGCCTGAGGGGGCGGTGGGAGTCAGAATGCATTCTCTTGAATAATTATCTTTTCTGGAACATGATCTGCTGAGTTAAGGGAGCCTTTTTGCAGTGGTTGGCGTCTCTGGGCTTCCCAGGGCACCTCCAAGCAGTATTAGAACAACTACTTTGGGGTTTCTTGCTGTTCTTGCTGCACAGGACCAGTATTGGGTTATTTGTTGTTGTCCTTTTTGTTGTTTTTTTTTTTTTGTTTGCTTGTTTTTAATTTGAACCCTTTTTGAACTTCTGAAATATGACCCTTTTCTGCGCATCGAGTCCAGGCTGTACCTGCTTTTATCATCTCTGACAGCTCATTTGTACTCTTATAAGGTATGGTATCCCATTCTTAGCAGCTGAAAGATTAGTTCTGGGAACTATTTACCCTTTGCCAGTGGATCCTAAGGCATGTGATCCATTCAGTCATGATCAAGAAGCTGTAATAAATGGGGCACTTCTTTCACTGACCCTCTCCATCCTCTTGATGTAGCACTCTTGCAGGTTTGCTAAGGTGCTCAGAGATTAATGCAGACAGGAGGAAACCCAGAGCAGGGACTCAAGCTTAACCACTCATTTTGATGTAAAATGTGTAGGAACAGTAGCTAGGGTGACAACCTGGGATTTAGGAAAGCTGTGTTCAATTCCCTGCCTCGCCATGTGTGACGTTGCACCTCTGTGCCACAGCTCCAAATCCATATAATGGGACAACTATATTTTCCTACTTCATGTGGCTTTTGGGAGAATAAATGTCTTTAAATCTGTAAAGTGTTCAGTTAACCTGACAATGAGATCATATAAGTGGATTGCATAGAGAAGGCAGAATCCAATGAAGGTGGCTTTAAAATAATATTAACATCTATCTTCTTGAGTTTGATTCTACGAGAAGAGAATGTTCTTCATCAGTATTTCAGGCTATTCATCATCTTCCTGATCCATCCATTGTTCAAGATGTTCCCTGGCCCTGAAAACCCAAAAGAGCTTAGTCATGAACAGCATATTAGAAGAAATATTTCTTCCATTTGACACAACTTCTGGAGCTGACATTTTGTTAAGTATCTTATATTTTCTCCTAAACTAACAGCAGTTAATAGAATACAGTGATGATTTCTACAAGGTGTTCTGTAACTCAGAGGAATACTTCTCAGATCTGAATTTTGCTCATCTTTCTAGATGTCTTTCCTGGGCTCTAGAGATAGGCCAATTCCAGTGATTAAGCAGTTCTGTTAGTATCAGCACTATTCAGAGTTTTGGCTGCTTTATCTCTGTCTTGCTTTCAGTCCCAGCTGAAATCAAGAAGTAGAAAGGCAAAGTGAATGAGAGTGATTGTTATTAATTAAAAGAGAAAGTTAAAGAGTTATTCAAACTTTTTTGGTGTCTCAAAAAACCCCCTTTCAGGTATGTGATGTCCCAAGCCCCTTGAACAAGTGGATATCTATTCCTTCTTTATCTGAGTCCACTCAAGCATGCCACAGAGTTGATATGGGCCTCATGTAGTTTTATCTGAATCAGTTCTCCCGAAGTCTTAAACTGTATAATTAAGCTCTTTTTAGGGACTGGAAAACTGCCACTAAATTTGAAATCTGTCATGGTAATTTCAAGGCTAAAGGAATTAAATTTAACAAGAGATATTATTCCTAATTATTACCCTATCTCCAGCCTTTTGCACTTGCCTAAATTCTTTAAAAGTTTTGTTCCTTTCATAGCCACCTGATCATCAGAATTTTAATTAAGGCTAATCAGGATGTCTGAACCGTGACTGCCCCTAGATTACTCTCTTTGGCTTAATAGTAGGTGTTCATCTCAAAGCCTCATTGTGTTTGTTACTTGGGGTGACACAGCTGTCATGGTTTCCAGTTTTGATATAGCTTTTCCTTAAATTAGCTGAATTGAATGAACTGAATTTAATTTGTAATTTCAGAGCAGATTGCCATTTTTTCTGTATTATGGCAGTTTTGCAACTGGCTACAGCCTTTTTGGAACATTTACTGTTGCCACTGATACCATATTTAGATGCACGGCCTGATTTTTATCCCAGCGAAGTATAGATGAACTGCTTATACTGGCTACTTTTTTTGTTAGTAATTTAGGTTATTGACTCCAGCAAATATCTTCATTGATTCCCTATAATTGCTGGTGTCATATGTTTTTCAGTGGTGTTTAATAAACTCCTTTGAAGTTCTTCTTAATATTATGAGTATTATTACAAAGAATAAATTCACATGTGTGAAGAAGAGAGCGAGATCTATGCATCTGTCCTTCGAGGGGTGAATGTCCATTAAAGAACAGTGGTGCACATCCCAGCTCTCTCAGTGAATAGGAAAGGAGAGGCTGGATGAGACAGGTTTGTCACCAGCTTATTCCTATTTATGATGTTGTTGTCCTTCTTTTGTTTTCCCATGGCAAACATTTTGCTTTAGAGCCGTTGTTTTCTCTTTGTTTCATGTTCAGTGAATGATGCCATTTACAGGGGAGCATGAGGACAGCTGTACTGGTTCTGATGATGGTTCCCATCACCCGGCTGTCTCTGGGATCAACCAGGAACAGGCTCCAGAGGCACAGGGCAAAGACATCTCAGCAACCACTAATTGTACATTCCTAAAATATTCTCCCAGCTCTTGGTAGTCAAGACCAGTGACTTTCTGAGTTGGAGACACACTGTACTGGCTAAAATACATTCTCTTGCCTGAACTTGTCAGAGGGGTTGTTGCAAGAGATTTGACCCTGCAAAGTGTTGATTCCTAAAGATTTTTGAAGACAGTATTGAAAATGGGTGTGATTTTGCAAAAGAGGGGCGCGTTGGGACAGTCTGTGCTGCAGGAGGGGAGGTCACTGTGCCACTTCCTGGGTGTTATTCTCCAGGGGTTGCAGTGAGCAGCTTGGCACTGTGGCTGCTCTTTGTAAGTGATACTCAGGGAAACACAAAACTTATCACCAACACAATATATTATCTGAAGTTGAACAAGACAGCAATTATGGTACCAGATTGCCATTAGCAGGTAGAAAAAAAAAACAACAAGCCCAAGGTTTCTTCTGCATCTCAGCTTGTGGGCTGACATTCAGATAAGATGAAAACATCATAACTTCCAATGATTAACTGTGAAACATTGGAAATGAGTGTTCACAAGTGAATTTGTCCTCAAATACAGCCTTAAATACTTTCATCTAGGCACTTCTTTTTGAATAGCACAGCCTTCTGTGACACCATGGAGCATTTTTATGTGCAGACTTAATTGAAACAGTCTTATTTATAGCCGTGAATATTCATTCTTCCTAAAGGTGATTCTGAGGGAGGCTAATAAATGTTCTCACTTTCCTTTGCATTAGCTAACGATCTGGAAAACAAATATACTGCCATTCCCTGGGAACCCAATCTTGCTGTGCTGGACTATACTGGATGAAAGTTGTATTTCACCTTCCATTTATTTATTGTTATTCACATCTCTCCAATGGCTGAAGTTCCTGCTGTGAAGCATCAGGCACAGCCCCCATGTCCGTGTCCCAGAGCTGGGAGCTTAACTCCGAGGCAGGAGACGACAGATGGAGCCAGAGAGACAAAGAAGTACAAGGAGATCGTTAGACTGAATCCATCAATGCAACTGGCCATGGTCTTTGTGCACTGCCATTGTGGCAAAGGATTTTGGCTGAAGAGAGTTAAAGGGGAGTCCTGCGAGATGCATGTGACGCACTACGCCAAAATATTACCTTTGATTCTGAGGAAGATAATTTTAATCAGTGAGTTATTTTTTATCACTGATCAGTAATTGTGCTTTACAGTTGTCAGTTCATCCATGATTTTTCAGGCTAAAGCTTGGCTTATCCCATGTCAAAGGAGACACCAACCCTTTGTGCAGCTATAACACAATGTGGAGCTGCAGCTTTTCCCAGCATCACAGTATCCCAGTATCACAGCAAGGACATATGAATTGTCCAAAGCTGCAAGCTGACTGTGCCTTTTCGTGTAAATTTTTGCTTCTGCAGCGATGGTATTTCATCATTTAAATTGCCAGAAACAACCAGGACACATGGCAGTATCCTTTAGCTCAGTTCTTTTCCGTAACTGAATGCAACATTGCACTGCAGTGAGGGATTTGGGGAATCTGAGCCTATCCCTGGCACTTACTGCCTCCTTTCTCAGCCAAGGAGAGAGGAGTGATACTGGCATAGGGAGTTGATGAATTCTGAGGTTTCACGGACCACTGCTCCTGTGAGCTGCCTGAAGTCTTAAACTGTGTTGCTTGGAAAAGTTCTGCACTGGGGCTACTCTTGCATGGGGGTCCCCAGCTCCTGCTTAGGGAGGTCCCTGGGTAAAATGAGTAATAAACCATGAAAAATGATCTCAGTCAGCACTCTCCTCTAATGACTCTTGGCAGGTGATTTCAGTCTGCCTCATAGACACGTACTGAACGCAGCCTCCATTCTCAACAAAAGCCTTTTAATAATAAATGTTATTAAACGAGGAAAAGTGTAATGCAATGAAATTTGAGGCCTAGTGCTGGGAAATAGCTGTTGGCTTCCAATATTTTTCAGGTACCCACTGTTGCTCTTCTCTGAAAACAAGAGGTGCAGGGCTTTGGCCTATAGATGCCATTTTGTGCCTATTGTGAACTGTTCCCAGGTAATTTGGCTGAGACCATCTTTAGGGAGAACCAAAATGTTCTGCCTCTACCTCAGAGCAGAGAGCTCACCCGAAAATCCGGCTGGTGTGAGGACTCAGTGGAGCTCAGGTGATTCTGCCATTCCTGACTGGTCCTGAGCAACGGCCAGGGTGTCACAGGTATTGATAGACCCCAGCAATGTCTAATTTTTGGAGATTATATCAAGCTCTGACAGAAGCAACTTTGGAAAGTCACGAACAGACCAGCAGTGGAACGAAAAGCCTCTGAACAGTAAATCCTACCTTGCTTACACCTTCTCTAATTCTTCTCTCTCCTTCCAAAAGTGCCTCCCTCTGCGAGCTTTTGCAATTACCTCTCATTAGCCATGGACAATATAGGAAGAGAAAGCAAAATGGGAAGCATGAATCATACCCCAATTTGGCCTGTCTCTTCTGCTAATAAAAAAGCATATGCTTCTCAGATACTCCTCTGCATTAAGACTGAGAAGGAAGGCAGTGGAGGGAAAGTTGAACTGTGCAGACTTTTACAATGAAGTGGTTCCCGTTTTCCTTTAAACAAGAGAATAATAAATCAGAAAATTTTCTTCTTAGAACTGTCTTCATCTTGTTCCAGGTACGTGCCCAAGCCAGTTCTCCATATCCAAATGCGTGGAAGGCAGTTGGGTTTCTGGTGATGTGTCTGTACACCTGGGATTAACTCTGCAGCTCAAGTCCAGATTGTGTGTGCTCGAGCAATCCTTATGTAATAATTTGCATTTTACAGCTGAGGAAATAGCAGTGCCCTGACAGAGCTTGTGGAAAGGGCTGTATGAGACCACCGCAGTAAGAGGGAATTTGTCTTTGTGACCTGCAAAATCCTTCTAGCCCTAAATTCCTGAGCTCACAATCTCAAAAAGAGCATTAATATTTTTTGAGGGCTTCCAGCACCATGATGATGGAATAAGTCAATGGAATAAAAGGACTTCTTTACACAGACAGTAAGGATCTAAGAATCCAGACAGCATCAGCTCCAAATATTCAGTCCTTTCCATGAAGCAACAGAGGCTCTGTGGGTTAGGATTAGATTGTTGTAATGCTCAACTGACAGTATAAAGCCAGCACTTGTGAGACTGTGCAGAGATCTTTCAAAATCGCATGAAAAACACCAGCCAGTGATGATATCCCAGAGAGAAATAAAGTAACCCAGATAGGCTGACGGCATAGTGGAATAATCCAAATTATTTGTTTTGTAAAAAAAAAAGAAAAATTATTCTGCTGCGGTGTTTGGTGGAAGCTTCCTGTAGTGTACTAAAGTAACAAATTTTTCTGCTTAAGATCCTTACAAGTACCACCTGATAAGTTATGAAACTCTATATTTAGTTTACAGAAAGTTTAAACAAGTCAGATCTATTCCACAGAAGGAATCAGATATCAGTGAAAACAATGTGTAGTATCAAAACACAGATTAAATATTGATGACTGCCCAAGTTCTACATGGTAGTGAAACAACCCTTGGTACTCAGAACAACAACAAGGCCACTTAGAAACAACTCAGCAAAAACTCAGTGAAGATCTGCTGCATGGCAAATACTTTAAAACATGCAAGCTGTTGCACCAGTTATGTTATTGCACATTTTCAGGACAGAAACAAAAGCAAGGCAGTTGATTATGTGCTCGTGAAACTCTTATTTTCTCTTATGTTCCTACCAATGTACTGTAGAATAGAATCTTTCAGTTGAGTAAGTGCTAAAAATGAGCCTCTGGAAAATGCGTTACAATTCAATGCATTATGAATTCCAAAGTCTTACAGGAGTTGCAGTCAGTGGTGTGCTGGGAACTGCCTGGGAAGAAGGTAATGAATGCACAAAGTCATTGTCCCTGTCTCTCTGGTGAGGCAAGCTGAGGTCCTGATGTGACTACAACAAAGGGCATTTGACCAAAGGGCATTTTGTTAAGTAACAAAACTTAAACACAAATTCTGGGGTATAATTAGCACTGTCTGGTGAAAGTATCCTCACTTCTCCCCACAGGTCAAAAAAGCCCCTTTCTTCCCAGAGTGACACAAATAGGCAAACTAAAGAACCCAGAGCTTGGGACAGCATTTTTCCCTCTCTGATTCTTCTCCTATGCCGAAAATATACAGAAGTGAAAGTAAATTGTGAAGTACAGTTTCTGAGTATAGAAAGTCCAGTCCTGTCCTGGTGCTCTCCAGTTGTGTCACCACTGGCCACAAAACCCAGCTGCTCTGAAGGAAGTGAAGCTTTGGTATCTTCTCCACAGGGTTTTTCTCTTTGCTGGAAAACTTCCCTAGAATTCCATCTGTCTTTGGGTCAGACTTTCCTGGAGTCCCAAAGGCTCTTGGAGGCTTGGAAAGGAAATAACAACAGGAATGAGCCTTTCCCATTTCACAAGTGGCAGAAGAGTCCTTTGGTAATGGCTGGGTAATAACAAGCAGAACAGCTCAGATTAGAAGCCCACAAATCCCCTCCACTGACAAAACTCAGGCTAGCAGTGACAGATAATGAAAGTTATTTGAAATAACCACCCTTATTTTAGAAGTTAATGCTTGTCTTCATCTCCTTTAAGTTCTTTCTGTGAAAACTATAAATGCTCCATCCTTCCCAGAGCCTTTCCATGCCTGCTGCATGGAGTGTATAATATGCTGATCTTTAAGACTTTTTTTCAATTTTATACTTGAAAGGCTGAGTCCCCAGCTCTAATCAGCTAATGCCTGACGCTTCTGGAGGAGAGACTGTGCAATGAGCTCTGAGGTGAGATACTTTCTGGAAAGCTTTCTGGGTGTTTGGGTACTGGGATACTGGCACTGATTGCCCAGGGAGATTTTTTAGGACATAGCTTGAGAAATTTTTGTTGGAGTAGTTTTGCTGGAGTTGCCTCTGCTGCTGGACTAAGGAACCTCTGAGGAGATCCAACCTCCTTTCCATCATTCACCTTTACTTTCTTGCCTTGGTCATGGGGATTTTGTTTTCTGCTTCCAATCCATGCCAGCTTTTTGAAAATAGCAGCTAATCCCTCAGTGCCTTTGGGACACCCCCTTGCTTCACACATGGTCCTGCAGCCCTTCAGACCAGGCAGGCACACGGATCATCCTTCCCCGGAGAAGAACCTGTCCTCTTCACGACGGAGAGGGAACAGTGTAAGCTGAGGGACTGAAGCAAATCGCATGCTTCTCTGTATTTAAAAACTGTACAGGAATCCCCACGCTATTTTATTAACTGATAAAAGCTGGTATTATCACCTGTCATGGGAAAAGAGGAGGAGGAGGACTGGAACCTGATCTCCTGCGAAACACAAAGCGAGAACCTGCATCATGTGAGCTGTTAGGTGGATCCAACAGACTAAGTTTATTTCCTTTCTTATGAATTTCAAGGGATAGATAAATAAACCCCCTAATGAGATCCCTGCTGAAGGGCAGCTGTTTTCAGATCTTTAAGAGTTACTGATTTCAGCCTTAAGTTGTATTGAAGCTTCTCTTAAAGCAGAGATTGCTGCTTCTGCAAGTGCTACAGAAACTTGCCTCAGGCAGGTGCTCTCTCTTCCAGTCCTCAGTAACTGCCATTGCTCGCTGCAGCTCCCTCACCTGAAGTGTGAAAGGACAAAATTTGTCCGGCTGCAGAACATCCATCCACAAGAAAGGGAGTTTAATATTCATTGAGTGCCATCCATCAGCTCAGAAGTTCCCGCTTTCAGATATGAATTGATTTATTCCTTTCATTGTCCAGGACAAGCGTGGCAGACACCTTGCTCTTTCTAGGCTGCACACCCCATCCAGGAGGGTCTGACAAGCTAACAGGGTTTATTTATCACCTTCCCTTATTAGATAAGCTTCAGCCAGTTGGGAAGATGTCCTGGGAATGGAGTGAGGGTGGGAGCCCACCACAGCCACGTGCCCCTGACTTGAGACACAGCTGCAGGGATAAAGAAGGGAGAAGCTTCCCACGGACACGCTGGCACAGCAGAGACGTGAAAACTTTTGTATCACCAGCACAAGCGAAAAGGTTTCCTTTCCTATCCTGTTCCTGCCTACATTCATGTGAAAGAAGGGGACAAACCCCGAATGTCCACAGCAAAATGGTCAAGGATGAGATCACTATTTAAAAAGATCAAGAAAAAACCCCAGTAATGACTTGGCCACTGCTGTTGTGCACAAATGTTGGTTGGAATGGGTTTTTTCTCCACAAGCACCTGACGGGTATTCATTTGCTGCAAAGCATTTTTTCCTGAATGCTCAAGATACTTTGAAAAGCTGTCAGGAATGCAGCCAATTCCCACCTCCAGCTCCCCCCTGCCTTGTCCTTTCCCTGTGGGCTGTCCTTCTAGCAAACAAATGCAAAGGGAGGGGAAGCTGCTCCTGCTGCCTCTGAAGGTCACAGACACGAGGGGCTCATGCCAGCTCCCTGGGACAGTCTTCTGGGTCCCAGCAGCATCTCCTGATTACTGCACCTACTGACGAAATACACATATGTCTGTCAGCACTTCTGGAGAATAATGTTAATATTCGCATGTTCTACCAGACTGATCAAGCATCAAACATTCAGCAGGTGGAAGAATAAATGAGAGCAGACAGAAAAAATTGACTCAGAGACCTGAAAACAGTGAATCTTTCCTTTGCCGTTCTTCAGGACAGAGTGTGGCTCGTATTAGTGTCTCTGTGAGGCTGGACTGATATGGATGGGCTTTAAACCAGCAAAATGGGAGAAGCTTTAAACCAGCTTCAGAGCTTGTATGGCCAGCTTGTACATCACTCAGACAGCAGCTCTACTCTTGTTTTGGAGGAGGATGCACACCGTGATGAGAAAACCATGGGTACCATAAGTCTCTAGCAGCTTTTACAAACCAAAGCCATTTAAAGCAGCCTGATGGTTGTTTCACTTTGTACTGGTGGCACGTTTGGCCTTTGGCCTATGCCAGAATCAGAAGGAGTGGAAAACGTCTCTGTCTATCTTTGCCTTCCTACGACGGCTGCACTGGATGCCTCGCTCCCTTAAATCTGATTTCCTCTGTGCTATTTCTGGTATAAAAGCAGAGAGTCATTGAAGTTACACTGATTGCAAAACCTATGTAAAAGTGAGGAAAACGAGGTCTGTTCCTCTGTTAGCCAGAGTGTAATTCTGAACTGGAGTGAGCACGTTGCCACAAACCTGTCAGCGAACACAACGCGCGGCGATCAGAAATACCTGGGGAGGATGTGCCCACTGAGGTGTGAAATGCCTCAACCGCCACTCCAGCGGTTCCTCACAGCTCCAAGGACAAACAAGCAGCATCTCTGTTAATGTTCTGCGCAGCACTCAGCACGAGGGGCTGCATTTCAGGAGGACAGTTGTGGAGAGAGCCGGTGCTGCTCTCACATCAGCTGTGTTTTTGTCTCTGTGCCTTCAGGAAGGTTTCAGCACAGTTGTTTTTCCTCCTGCGCCCAGCACCGCCTCAGCCCAAGTAAATCTCAGCCTTCAAGAGACAGAGTTTTGGTTGCTGTAAACCAAGGTTAGATGTTTCATGCTGTAATCAGAACTGGCAACTCCAGTGAGCTTCTTTACTACTTAAAAGCAGAATTGATTGTATAGTAGTGAGGCTGAGATCATGAAGGAGCAATTTCTCTTGCACAGACCTATCTGGGGTAGTTAGATGACCTGCTCTGTGAGCTGTAATTTTAAAACAGTGGGTTAGACAGCTAAACACACCACTAAACCTTGAAAGAATTTCTAGGATCCTCCCAAAGCCCCCCAGCACATAAAAAACCTCCTCTGCTTGTGGATTTCTGGATGTACAATTCTGGCACTCGGAGCTTTCCCTGTGCAGTCAGCAGATGTTTTTTTGTTGTTTGCAGTCTGCATTCATCTGTCTCTACTCCTTTCTGCTCATGTATAATCAAGTTCTGGAGCTACAAATGTGTTACTCGACAACCCACAGCCTTATGTTCGTATCATAACCCATTAATCCTGGATGTGCTCTGGGGGGGGGTTCTATTTCTAGAACAGTGGAGAGAGGGTTAATGGCTGCTGCACACACAGATTTAACACAAACCTCTTGTGTTAAAGCTGGGCGAAATCACTTCGCTCAAGGTGTTATTGGCAGCAATCAGCTATGGTCATAAGCAACATACTGACCTGCCAGACTGTATAGCAATCCATAACATTTGATTATCCATTTCTTGAAATAACTATTAATTGTTCATTAGCCCTTTATAAAGTATTTATATGCTCATGTTTCATACAAAGCATGGCTGTAATGATAATGTATTTGGCCTTTAAGTACAATCAATCACAAAAATCAGTAAGAAACAAGTATTTGGAGCATTCATACCACTTTGGCTGAAAGACCTGAAGATCTGCTCCTAGTCCCAGATTCATTTGGATGGGGGAGACTCTCTCTGTCTAAACACTGTGTCTTGCTAAGTTGTTCTCCTGTGTTCCTTTTCCTGGTAGAGGAGACACCATGGCACTATCACAGCAAAATAGACTGAACCCCTCGATTTCAGATCCAGAATCAGGATGGGTTGAATCACTCTCTGCCTCTGGGATGGGCAGCCTGGAGAACTCCAGAGAGCTGGGGTGAAGTGAGAGCATCCCCACCCTTTCTGGCACTGAAGACTGCTCTGATGCAGCAAAACACTCAAGGATATGCTTAAAGTGGAGAGTTGGATGGAGCTGTAGCATTTAGCCAGGACAGGGGAGGCACACGACTCTGTGAGGGGAGAATTGTGGTTTGAAGGGCATCTAAGTGCACAGAGATCCTTAGGATATTGCCATGTTCACACATGGAGAGAGGAGCTTAGATACCAGTGTAGGACACTCTTTTTCACATCAAGAGGTCAGAGGAACCTTGGAAATTTCAGCAGGACATTCAATTGTGAGGCACATTTGTTGAAAGATCTTTTATCTTTGACTGCAGTAACTTTCTCTCTGGCTTTTAGGACTGACAACAGCAGAGCTAGATAATGCTTTTGAAAATACTTTGTACAGCTTCCAAGCTGTGCACTGCACTCTTTCTGGTGCGTTTGCACTCCTTCTTCATCTGCATGTCCTACCTCATCAGGCAGCAATGTGTCACAGGATTACACATCATGAATTAAGCCTCATAACAAGCTGTTCTGAGCTGCAAAAGTACAAGAAATATATTTTGGCAAATTGTAGGAGAAGCAGAGGAGAATAGCAGATGTTTCCAACAGGCAAATGTTTCCAGTTTGGCCATGAGTCTGTACTCTGGACCAGCCTCTAGATAACATCCTCTAGCATCGTGCCAAGGGGAACAATGCCTTTTTTGATCCCAGTGCTGTCCTGGTATCTGGAAACTCTGGAAGAGCTGACTCAGATTCCTTCCAACCTCATCTTCATCCAAAGACACCCAAGAATTTCTTTATTCTCTGTCCCTGGCTCTCCATGGCTATAATCCAACACCTGCATTTGAGCCACTGGAGGCAAAGATCCAAAATATTCACGAGGGGAATGGAGCAGTGAGAAAGCGAAAGGCAATCTGCCGTGACATGAGGTGGGTAATTCCCTACCCACGCCTGAGCAAACACACAGACGCCGTGGCAGGGAGCCTGACAGATGGTTAGGGCAGAGCAGTGGGCTTCTATTCACCCCGACGTGGCTGCCTCCAGTTTCTTCTGGAAACAAAGATGTCACGTAGTTATCACTTCTCTGCTCCTTCACTTAGTGGGGCCCGAGTCGAGTGGATGAAGGTTCACATGGGGTGCTCTGAAACCAGAAAGGGTCCCCCCGGTTCTGTCTCTGCATCCAAAAACCCCAGCCCACGTGTCCATCCTGAGTGAGTTGCTGTTTCCAGCCCACCATCCCTTTTGGTGCTGGCACCATGAGCCCGGTGCTCAGGCCAAGGACAGCTCAGGTGCCAAGGACGCAGCTGCTGTGCCTGGGCATGGCACCGCTGCCTGATTGCGGCCTGGCCTGGGCAGTAACAGAGCTCATGTTCCCTTCGGGGATGCCTTTGCTGTCCTTGGATGCTGTCCTGCGAGGGGATGCCACAGCTCCTTTGTCCAAGGGTAGGAGAGCACCTGCCACCAGCCCAGCCTCCGAGCAGGGAGGCAGCACTGGGGATGGGTGGGGAAGAGGGCTGAATTTGTCCCCTTCTCTTTGTAAATCTACACGTGTGCAGGCTCAGGCAGCCCCCTGGGGTAGAGGCAGACAGCCCTGCAGCACTGCTCTGAGCCACGCTCCGCAGGCAGAAAATACTTTGAATGCTTTTCTTTTGCTCATTTGCTCTTTTGTTTCATCAAGCCATCAGTGCAGGCAGCCGACCTCTGATGGCGCCTTTCAAATGATTTCCCTCGCCACTTTCACATACATGAGTTTATCCCTCCTAGAGAGGTGAACCGGGGATAAGTTTAATATAAAAAGAGAGAGGCGAGGTAATCAAACACCTGCTCCCACTAAAACAAAGCCTTTTCCTCTTCACAGGCTGTTGAGCACTGATGAGGGAAGGTGAAGGCGCACAACAGCCCTAACCCAGCACAAGGTCCAGCCTTCAGAGTGGGCAAATCTGGGTTGTAAAACCAGAAACCTGAGCCACACTCTACGCTCTTGTCTCAGCTGCTCTGGCCAGGTCAGAGAAGGTTTTGCAAACATTTCCAGTTGAAAACTGCAGGTGCTTTCCCTGCCACCTGTTTCCATTGTCAGAGAGGAAAGCACAAGTGTTAAGTGGATAAACTTCAGAAAAATTGCCTTTTTTATTCTTGCTGGAGAGCCCCTGGGGCTGATTTACCCAGGCATTGAGTCTCCAAACATCTCACTGACTCTGGCCAGACATGTTGCCACCCTTCTCCTCCCCTGTCTTTCTCTCTTGTGGCCCACATAACACGTATTCATGACTCCCCAGCACTGCCCCCGTTGCAGCTGGGGGAGCCCAGCTTCCAGACAAACCCATGGGATGGGCATTTCTTGCCTGCCTGAAGGACTTGTCTCACACAGGCTTTCAGACCTTCACAAGCAGCTACCCTGTGGCTTCAGGCAATTTGGATTTTCTTGGAGAACGATGTTCTACGGTGTGTGTTTTTTCCCCCTCTGCTGAGGGGAAAAAAGGACAGGACCAGAGGGGAAAAAGAATCCACCACCAAAAGCCAGAGGGATTTCTATACCCCAGCTTTGCCACCTTTCATGTAGCAGTGGACATTGTGGAAGCAGCTAAATAGTCTGGCTGACCCTAATACTCCATCAGTGCCCTTTGCCTGCCTGGTGAAAGGCAGTGAAGTGTCACAAGTTTCAGAATATCTTCAGTCAGATCACTGGTTGCTCACGAATTTGAGATGGTTTCTCACTGCCTCTAATGGCTGATGTGCAGCAATGGGAGGGAGCTGCAGATGATGCCCATCAGCAGGCAATCAGGCATCTCAGATTTCTCTTCCAGCACAATTCTCCATGCAGGATGGTAATTTTCTCTGGCCAGGACCGTGAGTCCCTGGTCCTTTAGCTATTGCCTTCATCAAGTCTGCAGCTTGAAAGAACAACTTCCTGCACACCAGACAACTGTTAGGACCCAGTGTCAGGGAAATAAGCATATCTGTATCATGTGGAGTCAGCGGCATCAGCCCTACAGAACTCTTTCCCAGAACAGATGCCTGAAAAACCCCATCTGATGCTGACTGCTCTGCAAGGCTCAGGATGCAGAGGTAGATATTTTAGACAAGCAGCCCAAAGCAAATCCATACAAGTCTCTGTAGACTGCACTAATGCTTGAATTGTAACCAGAAGGAAACAGGCTGCCAGAATCTAGCAGGGCCCGGGGATGTTACACACAGTGCTGTTTTATGTACTCACCTGCACGGAGAGCACTGCTCACCACCCACTGCACCGCTCTCCTTCCAGCCCATATTTCATTACAGGGTTGCCATTTCCCAGTGTGTAAAAATAGGATGTGCTGGCACAGCTTAACTGGTGCTAAGAGCACCACGGAGAGGCACGGCAATAGCTGCAAGGGAAACGAGGAAACAGAGGAGTTCTCCTGAACAAAGGGCAATATCCAGCAAATGCTGAACTGACAACCTCTGCTGCTAAAGCCAAAGTGCCCTGGAAAAAGCCACCACCACCCACATATACACAGCAACCAGCAGCTCTGAAGAGGATGGCACATCTCAAATGCACTCAGCAAATAAAGCCTCAGCTGTATGTTGCACTGCAGCCAGGATGATCCTGCTGTTTTACCCATCTGAGGAAAGTTAGGTTAGGATTTGGAAGGCAGCTTTCCATGGGTTTCCACCTTGTCGATTCAAAGGCAAATGGCAACACACTGGTGCAGAGATCCCACCTCCCTAGAGGCCAGGATGGCTCGAGATGACTGAGAGGGAGGTCTGCAGGGCCAGATTCTGAGCGCACTGTGGGTTTGCTCTGCTGCAGAGCAGTGCAGGATTCAGTGCTGCCCAAGACACCCAGCTTTCACCAGCGGTACGTCCCACACAAGGTGTGCTCCTGGTGGCCTTTTGTTTGACTTTGGGGCTGGTCTAACCAACCTCACGGTGGTGGTGTTCAGGGAACAGAGACCTTCTGCTCTCTGTGGGTGCCCTGATGGAGTAAAATTGTGCGTGGTTGGAGGAAAAGGAAATAAGGAGAAAACTGATTGGAGGTGATTTTGGAGGCTCATTTGCCAGCATTTAATATGTTTTGGATAACTGATAGCTGGCCTTCCATAGGCAGAATTTTGTCTCAATTCTTTTTATTTCCTCGGGTGATACTTACCTCTGCTTTTTAAACAAAATACAGTCAGACCCAGACTATCACAGTGCAGACTGATTGACTGCTTTCAGACAGCTCTCCAAGCCTCCTAAACATGTTAAACCCCCCTCTTCCTGGTGAAGAAGGATAGAGTTCTGCCAGGAAGTGAAAACATGAACATTCATAAAAGCTGCTCAGTATTTCTGGGCTGAAATTATCCACTGCAATGTTTTTATAATTCAGTTTTTAATTTCTAGTAGTGGGCACAAGAGTCACTCTTTCAGCTGCATAGATAGCTTTAGTTGCTATCTAACATGGTAACAGTTTTTTTTTCCCCAATACTATTTTGTCAATAATAAATATCAACTTTGTAATGGAAAGGATCATATTTATGCTTCAGAGTAAAGGGCTGTGGGGTGTTTTACCTATAAAGCTGAATCTCATGTACAAATAATAAGGAATAAAAACACAGAGTTTAGTTAAGATGTTTAAGCTAAGGGAGTGATGAGTGGAGAGGGATTTTTCGGCTGGAAAGAGATATGCATGGAATATCTAAAATTTCCCAAAACTAGTAAGTATGAGATAATTTTCCTCCCTTTTTCCTCCAGGGTATTCAAATCACCGCAACTGGATAGGAAAGGGAACTTTGAGAGGCCAGTGAGCAACAAACCCCAAAATCTCTGGATCTGCTGGGCCTGCTATAAATGTGATGAACTCATAAATGAGAGATCCAGACATGAAGCACTTTGCTATCAGCCTGGGGAATTCAGTCAGACACAGTCCAGCAAGCTCATCCATAGCTGCTCTGCACTCCCTGGTACTATTCTCATTTCTCATCCAAAACACAGGAGATTGAGGCTGTAACAAAGTCTCAGCACCACAAAAGCAAGTTGCCAAGGCTGGTACATAGCCAGTGATTCTCTGGTATATAGATACTTACTGCCATATAGGCTTTTTTTCTACTGCCAAAAGTCCTCAGCAGCTGCACATGCTGGATTTATCAGACTTTATGAGATATGGCACCACAGAAATTGGTCTGAGACCGCCAGACTATTTACTACCACTCTACCAGAATAATTCATATGCTTATTCCCCATCCTGAATACACCCAAAACTAAACCTCCCAGTGAAGTTGCACTGATTTAAAGCTAACCATAAATCTGTTGACCCTTGGTAAACCATGCCTGCGCTTTTTTCTGTCTTTTTTTTAATCTGTTTGGTGCTGAGAAAAAGAAAGCAATTTTCTGACCATATGCCTCAAGCAAATCTCCAGATCCTTCGCACTGTGCTGTCCACTCTTTTTCCTGTTCCTCATTTGTTTTTATCTCCCAGAATTTTCTATAGTGTCTCCTGTCCTTCCTGAAATTTTCTCCCTCCTAGCCTCTTGCATAGGGAAAGCCAAGGATGGAAACATGCTGGGTTTACTTGTCCCCTTCTAAGCAGGGAGAGCAAACAAAATAAAGCCAAGTCCTGATATGTGCCGTATATCAAAGCCTTTCACCACTGCCCTTGATCCAGAGCTCTGCAGGAGGAGGCAACCTGCACTGCTAGCAGATAACTGATGATTATTGGGCTGCTATTTTCCCCCTTGGCAAATAGGGTTAATTTTGGAGGGGAGGAAGAGGGAATTTTTCCATAGCCTGATGATGACTAGATTTTGGAAAGCTTCCCTACTTGGGACAGCCTGAGTCATTTTAAAGCTTGTTTTCAGCTACCATTGTTTTCCCATTAAGTTTTTATGTAGTTCATTTCCATGAATATGAGCCTGTGTCATCCAGTGCTTCTCTGTCCCTTCCTCCCTTCCAGACTCTCAGCCACTGTATTCACTTTGGACAAGAAAAGGAATAGGTCTTTGGTAAACAGAGTTCACAGAAATCTCTACATTCATTTTACTGGTTTATTGCGATGGAAAAGAGATGTTCACACTGTGCATGCATTAATATATTCTGATTAGCCTTGAACAGTGGTAGGAGGAGATAAGATAAGCTCTCAACATCTTGCAGGAGTAAACAGTAAAGTGTTAAATTGGCTTAACAGCTTTTGGATGAGTTTAAATGAGGCGTCTTTTTTTTTTTTTAAATGACATATTTAGAAAAAAATTAGCCCTTTGGTTCTTTAATGACACATTCACTTATGTCACTTAATGTTGCATGCTTCTTCTTTTACAGCCTTTGCTGTGCAAAGTGCTGGCACCGTTGTGATCCAAAGGAAAGAACTACTTCCTTAGCTGTTCTGATGATTAGCTGATTTTAAAAGTGCAGATTTTCTTCATGAAACTCTCAGCTGGATACGGCATCAACAGCAGTCTTTTGTGCAGCTCCTCCAGGGTTAGTGGTAATAATGAATTCGGATGGGCCAGCCCAAAGTAGCTTTTCTCAAACGATAGCATTTCTGTATGGAAAATGGGTCTGATTAAAATACGTCATCCCACCCTCCATGTGTTTTCTCCTCAGCTTCGAACATTCTCTGTAGACAGCAAGATAAAAGGATTTGGTCCCTTTTGTCAACACCATGCAGTTATCAGTCTCCATCCTGCCGGAATGTCCCCTGCACACCGGGGCCAGGCAAGCAGTCCTTCACTGCTGGCAAACATGGGGAGGGGTTTGACAATGTCCGAAGAGCAGGTTGGAGGCAGGACTTGTTTTTCACTGTGGTTTTTCCCTTGAGACCTGTTGGGAAGAGGCTGGTGAGCGGCAGCTCCGGCACTGACTCCTCTCGTGGCAGGGCTGTGATCCCAGGAACAGACACGCTGGCTCCTGCAGTGTGCAAGAAACAAAATAAACCCCCAAACACCACGGACTAATTAGGTTAGAAATGTTGTCCCCTGTGTGCTGGGACTGTGTCCCAGTATTTGTTGGGTGCTGAGAACTGCCGAGGTTACAAAATCCAGATCTCCCACAGGGAGTTACACAGTCTGAACAAATTTCTTCTCCATCAGACTTTTAACAAGAAAGTATCAGTTTGTATTTTTAGGGAATACTGAGGACATGAGAAAGTAATCCCTTTTTTATTTTTTATTTATTTTGGGGTTAGAGATTTATAAAAAAGCCATTGGATAAATTGGATGAATAACTGTATCGTCTCTATTTTTCCCTGTCGTTTTTAAAATGTCAATAAGGAGATGGGAGCTTTTCCCATGCCTTTTAGGAGATTATTTCACAGAGATTTTGTACTGTTTCTTAGCTCAGACTTTCCCTTCTGTCATTTTTATCGTGCTCTCCTTAGCATCACATTTTTGTACACACAAAATAATTCTTTTCTGTCTGCCTGAACACAGTAACTGTAACACTAGTCATTACTCAGTGAAGGTATATATATTTATTTCATCATCTTTCCTCATAAATCAGTCTTTTCAACCCCAGAATCATTTTAGCTGCTCTTTGAATTGTCTGCAATTTGGTTTTTTTCCTAGTAATGAGGTGGCCCAGAACTGAATGCTGTATTCAAGGCAGGCTGCCACCAAAGTAATCGGAACCTGGATGATTTCCATTATCTGCTGTTTGACACAAACCTTCGTGTGAATACGATGCAAGAAAAAGTCTGTTCTTGCAAATGTAATAGTGCTGAAAACATACATAATCTTTATGGTCTGCATTTAATGCTGAGGCTCCCAGGCATCTGCATTTTGTGGATTGTCCTATTTTTCAGTCCTGAAGGTTTGCTCATTAAGAAAAAATAGGAGGAGAGATTTGGCCTTTTGATCCCTGTTCCAGATGTCAGTGTCCAGGTAGCTGAGGTCTGAAATATTGAAGGTCTCATCAAAACCGTATACTTCTGGTACAGGTACAGCTGTAATTATTTTAGCAGCTTCTGAAACCCTTCCTCAGCTCCAGCTCATGTCAGGTCACTCTGTTCAAGCCAAGCTCTCGGCTTGAAGCATTTCCTGATCCATTTTTATGGTACAGCCGTCACATAAATACAGCACCAAGTTCTCCTTATGGGCATCTGGGGACTTGCTAGCCAGTCTAACAGCCCTGTTATTTTGATGTTAAATAGAGCAGTAAGAGTAGAGCAGAAACAGAAACCAAACCCCAAACAAAACAAGAAACCCCCACCAAACACAGGGTTGCTGTAAGTGATTTCCTCCATCCACGTGCTGGCGCGACAGCGGCCGCTCCCCGTTCATCCCCGTTCCCCGCATCAGTGACGGCAAAGAGCAAAAATCAATAGCAGGAAAGGAGGATCAATACGAACAGAAATGGCGAGTTTTGTTTTATTTTAAAAGATTTTGGCAGAGGGGTTTTAAAAAATTATGCCATCTGTGGTTTTTCCTCTCCATCGACAACATGTGCTGTGGATAATGCCAGTCCCACATCAATAACATCTGCTAGTGCCGCTTCCTGAGCCGTGCAATCAATCCTGCCCAGCAGGCCCCGGGGTAGCAAAGTGAGCTCACAAACTGAGCCTGCCATCTGCAGCCCTCACCCGAAATCTGGCAGACCCCACCCAAAGCGCCCAGCGAAGCCCCTGCTCGATGGGCAGGGTGATGGGGTGATGGGCAGGACCAGTTGGAGCAGGGCTGCCCTACAATGATGCCAAATCCCACCATTTGCTTTATTTCGAGCTTGTCAGTCTTGGATATAAACAGCAGTTTCCCACACCTGTCCCCAGCTGGGACAAACCCCACATGCCACCATGAGGATGGTCACTTGGGGACTTTGGCATGACACAGGGCAGAGCTGGGCTGTCACTGTTCTCTGGGAATGCAGATGGGGTGTTTTGGTTTGCTCATGAAATATCTGAGGATGTGTTTTCAGCACTCCCAGGGATGACAAAGGAGGGATGCAGGGAATACCCTAACGCTGTTCAGGGCACGCAGCCCTGTGATACCTCTTAGCTGTTATCCCAAGAAGAAAGGTTGCATGAAGAAGTTTTGCCTGTTCTTCCTGTGTGAAATCTTTTGAAATCTGCTGTACCACCCACCTGTCAGCCTCATCTCTCAGAAAACACCCATTTTCCTGCTAGAACATTTTGTTTGCATTGCTTGGGTCTGCGCTGGCCCCAGGCAGCACCAGGAGTGCTGGGAGTGCAGTGCCTGTCACGCTGCACTGCAGCTCCTAAACTCAGGCTCTCCAAATACATTTATATAATGTTGCAATTATGGGTGATTCCTTCGAATTTGATAGCAAAAGTCCTTGAGCAGTAGCAGAAAGGAGGTGGGACAGGAGCAGATGCACTTTCTCCTCGGGCTGGCTGGGTTTGCAGCCTTCAGCATGTGGCCCTGAAAGCATCCATAAGGACTTGCAAAATTAATGGGGATTGGAATAAGTCAAATTAAAGAAAAAGTGGCCAAAGCACACATACTTGATACAAAATCCTAATATATGGAGGAACTGGCTTCCTGCTAATCTCATTTAATATCCTTTCCTGCTGAAACACTGTGCTGAGGTGCTGGGGGAGGATGAAACCATAAAGTCCTCAATTTGAATGGAACATTTCACCCAAATTAAAAGGAATGGCTTTTCCCCAGAGTCTGAATGTGTTTGACAAATAGCATAATTTTATAAAAAAGGTTTTAGGTTTTTTAGACCTGAAAATAGGGAGTTCACTTTGACATCTATTTTTAGCCAGATTGTGAGCATTTATTGTCTTTTCTCCACATACAGATAAAACAAATGCTCCCCTCAGAGTTGTTTGCTTTCAATAGCGCAGAGCCAAGCACTTGTTTTAATTAGAAGGTTTTCTACAGGCAAGGACATTTCTCTGATACTTTTCCTGCATCAAGACTGAACAGAATGGGAAACTTACTGCAGAAATTGCTTAGGGCTATCCAATAACAAATACAGCCCAGAAGAAAGGGAAACCTGACCAGTACCTGACCCAGAGCCCAAGCATCGCCAGTCTTAATTGGCCCAATCATAAATGGAAACCTCTGTCCATCCAGCATGAAATTCAGTGTTCACAATGTCACTGAGTCCCTCTGCCTATCTCTGGCAGCAGCATCACAGCAGTCGTGTCACTGCACAATCACCATTTTGGCACTTGTAGGAATCTGGAAAAATGGAGCAAAAAGGAGAAGGAGAATGACATGGTGAACATGGTTAGATAAAGTTTCATTTGTCAAAGAACTGTTGAGGAAAAAGGCTGATGTATTCCAGGCTGTTGTATAGAGTATTACAGAAGCAATCTATTTTTGTTCTGCTATTATGCCATGGAGAATTCATCTCTCTGCAACAGTAGAAGCGATAAATGAAAAAATTGGCCCTTTTCCTGTAAATCGGCTCCAGTAGTTCAGTGCAGGTTGCTCTCCCTGCAGGTGAATGCAAACCTGCGTATTCCTGAGGAAATAGCTGAAGCCAAGGTGCTCTTGAAGATCAAGTGCAAAACTCAATGACCTGGGACAAGAGAACAAGTCTCGAAAATAATCAGCCCGAGATGACACCTGAACTGCAAAGTAAATCAAACACTTTGAGGTTTGAAAAGTTCAAAAGGCTTTAGGAAAGATAGAATCACTTGCCAACAGGCTTCTTATTTAGTCTTGATTTTATTTTTCTTTAAGTACAAAGAAATATTTCCAAGGAAAATGGTACAAATTCCATGTCATCATTTGGAACAAAAGAAGGCAAAAATTCTCTATCAGAGAGGACAATTTAACCTCTAGATGCTGGAGGACATGACACCTTTGGTGACAACCAAGAGAACAGCATCCGGTGTGTTCCATATCAGAGGCACTGCCACACACCTTGAGGGACACCTCCTTGTGGGTGTTCCTTATGAGAACGGTCTTGAAATCACACAAAGGAAAAGCAAGTACTTTGCATTGAAACCATTTGTGCAGTCAAGCCAGAATCCAGCCTGGTGCCACAAATAAAAAAAAAGAGGTTTGGAAAATGTAGGCTTTTTCCCCCTTTTCCCCCTTTTCTATCCCTGGTCCTCAGCCATAGACATGGATCCTGTGGTACCGGGCAGTGACTCAGGGTGACCAAGATGCTTTATCCTGAAAGGCATGTACAGATGCACCTTCTGTTGCCCAGCAGCTGCAAGATGCACACCCTGGACTTCAGAGGGACACAAAGAACAGCTCTTGGCCAAGAAATGCAAGGACAGGTTCTCTTGTTTCATCCTGAGGATGTTTTTTCTAGTCCTAAGTAGGAGAGGAAGCCATCCTGGGAGGTCTGAGCTTCTTATGGCCACTGGGAGAGCCATTCCCAGCAGTGAGGGTCAGCAGCACCTGTGAGCCTGATGCTCTGGGGCTGTAGAGGATTAGGTGGCTCCAAGAACGCTTTGGGAAGCTTTAACAGCAAAAGCACCAAAATCACAGGGAGAAAAAAAGAGAGTAACAAATCTGAAGAAATAAGAGAGAAAACAGAGGCAGCGAAGATCATGAGGATAAAGAAGCAAAGGCTGCCTCTGCTCTCTCTGGTGGGGCAACAAGAAGGGGACAGGGGATAACCATATGGCAGCCAAGCGTGGTGAAGAGTGAGCTGTGGTCACTCCTGTGGCTGTGGGAACCTGTCACGTGTGTTCCCTGGGAGCTGCTGAGCCACAGCCTCGAGGGTTTCACTGAACAAATGGGGAGAAGCAGGGAAAGCAGCCCTGAACAAAGTAGGGAGAAGCATGAAGGAAGGAGCAAGGCTCTGAAGCAACAAGCAGGGAGAAGATCCACTGGTCCCTGTCTGGCCTTGGCTGTTCCCCAGGCACCAGAGAAGCCACTGTCTCAGTGACACAAGGGTTATGGAGATGCATCCTGTGGGGAACATCCCCTCTGGAAAAGGATGATGCTGTTAACATGATTTATAGCAAGATAAGGTGATTTATAATAATGAATAATGAATTCCTACACATGTTAACCAGGGCACAAACATGACAGCCCTTAGAGCAAAGTGCCCAGGGACGGCACAGCCTTGAGTCCTGGATAGCTGTCTGGGAGCCCTGTGATGATGGTGATGATGGTGATGATGGTGATGATGGTGATGATGGTGATGATGGTGACGGGCACAGCTCAGATGCAAGTCCCACATCCTGAGTCTGAAAACAGAGAGAACAAGAACTCTCTCCCCAGAGAGCTGCAGCCCTTGGTCCTACATGGGCTGATTATCCACTGAGTGTTGTGCGAATGAAAGGGAAAAGTAACCAAAAAAAATGAGGGG
The DNA here is from genome assembly GCA_013397755.1 of Cnemophilus loriae. NCBI lineage: Eukaryota > Metazoa > Chordata > Aves > Passeriformes > Corvidae > Cnemophilus > Cnemophilus loriae. Next base: position 2,333,615 of record VZTF01003765.1, on the reverse strand, counting down.
TTTTGGAAGAGACACAGGTTCTCATGTTCTGGCCCTCCTGCTAACAGCCTGGGAGATGGTTTCAGTGAGAGCTGCTGGAGGCTAAAGCTCTTTCTTAAATCTCAGGAGATATTTTCAAATATTCTTCTGAGTTGGCTGGGTTGTTGCATCCCAGTTTGCATTGCAGGTATTTACACTTCTGCTCCGTGTTTTCCTGTTTCTGATTACACACATTGTGTGGAATGAAATCAGGCATTTTTAGCCACACTAATTTTAATCTAATTTCAGACAGGTTGGTAAGGTAAGGTCAGCATTCTGTCAATGACAAATTTAATGAAAATAAAGGTCCAGACACCAAAATGTTATGGCACTGGATAAGGCTTTTTGATTGCTGTCATTACAATTGATAGTTCTATTCAGTCACTTGAAATTTTATTGATTTTTTTTTTTCCCAAGCATTCCACCTTAAACTTATTTTTCATTTCAAGAAATCAATACTATGGATCCTTTGACACAAGGCATGCAGCATTCTGCCACAATATGTATTTCATGATGGAAGCAGCTGGGAATTTTTTTCTGCTCACTTCCTTCGTTTTGCAAATAAACTGGAAAATCTCAGTTACTTATAAAAATACAAATCTTAGGCAAACTTCCTGCCCTTGGTTCTCTATACTAGATCACCTGTGCTGCTGTCTGCTGTGGAGATGTTTTTCCTGAAGCCCTGCTGCTGGCAGAAGGCAGAGTTATGAATGTGTGATGAAGTTCACCTAACAGCTTTGGTAAGTGGAAATTTTTTCTTCTTCTGTCTGCTTTTTGTCTTGTTTTTTTTCTAAGTTCTGCTTTCCTGGGCACAGGTGGAAAATATATATATATATATTTTTTTTTTTTCAATTTCATCAATAGAATGAGAAAAACTGGTTCTGCATGGGCAAAGGCTCTGTGCTGGAGCTCCAGGCTATGTCGCTGCTGTGAAGGCAGATGAACTGTGGGGCAGTGCACACGATGGGTGAAAAACATGTGGGGTGGTGCAATGTTATCAGGAATCTGTCTGTGTGAGACTGGGGGTGGAGACTGGCCCACTGGGGACACCAGTTTGGTGACTGTAGGGGTGAATCTGCACCCACTGCCTCTCCAAACCCCCATTTTGAAGCCCAAACACAGCACCCTGGGGTGGCCTTTCGACACCCACCCATCCACACCATGCCAGGAGCACAGACAGGTGACATCACCTGAGCTCAGGTGGCTCAGAGCCAGCAAAGTCTGGGGCTTTGAGCGAAGTGTGAGCAGCAGCAGAAGGTGCTGCCCTTCACCACCAGCCCTGAGTGGCTCTGATGATCAGCTTCACTCTTTGCATCTGATGGATGAGGGACAGACATCCAGTTCCCAACTTTCACATCACGTCTCCATGCATTTTTCCCAGTAAATGTATAAATTTCAAAGTCTTATCCATGCTTGAATAATGCCCACCACTCTCCTCTGTTAGGAAATCTCTAGGGAGCAGAAAGAGCAAGGTCATATCTGAAGCAGATGACCCCTCTGGTCAGCTGAGGTCCTTAGAAATGTCCTGTACGGTGGATCCAGCCGTCCTTCTGACTGATAAATAATTTAGATCTGGGTGTTTCGAATCCCTGGCTTTTTATGAATATAAAAATTTATTACAAGTACAGAAAGTCTCACCTTTATCAATAATTAAAGTTGGTTACATAAAATGACTTTAGCAAATGATCTGAAATTTAAGTGAAAAAATGGAGTATTTGTCCTTCTTTTTCAGAAAAAAAGAGAAGAGAGTGTTGAGGGATTGATAGCAATGTAAGGGCACATAGGAGGGTGAGTGGACTACATCTTTCTTCTAAGTATCTCTCTGACCTGATGGATTTGTGACTACAGCTCTGTAATTTCAAGGTAAATGAATTCAATTCAGAGAGAAGCAGGAGAGGAGGAGGGAAGTCTGCCATCCACATTCGTATAGGTGCAACAGGTATGGAAAAACAATACCCAGCATCCATATCTTACTACATCCACCACTAAACCAGAATGTTATTAGCAGTCGTGGCACAACAGAGAACAGGAGGGGAGATAACGAAAGAAAAGAAATCAGGATTGATGTTCTCTTCCTGTGTTTGTTATCTTACAGAACCAGCAGCTGAATACAAATCAACCCACCCCATGCACAAGAGGGTGGGATCCTTCGAGGTTCTTGTTTTATGGATGAAATTAATTCAGTTGTTGGGGGATGAAAGGCTCTACAAGTGTAAAGAAGATCTCACCTTTTCCATATCCTTACCCTATGGTCAAGAGCTTTAGGGGAGTGGTGTGAAGGGAAATGCCAACAGTGGCCCAGCTAAGGATGGTCACGGTTTTTCCCTTATCAGGAGAAATGCTCCCATAGACTTCTTCTACTCCTTTCATGGCAACTCCTTCCTGGAGATGACAGTGAAATGGCACTCAAGGTATTGTTATCCCTTCGGAAAGAAAAAGGGAAAAAAAAAAAAAAAAAGAAGAAAAAAAGGTGAAAAAGATTTTAAAAGAAAAGTGAGCTGACTAGGGAAAAGTATGTGAGCAAAAGTGGAAAAAACCATGTTCTTCATGTTTCAGCAGAGACCGACAGTCTGGTTTTTTCCAGTTTGCAGTTTTCTACCTGAAAACACAAGTTGATATGTTTTACAGACCAAATCAGCAACTGTTACACTCTGAAGGAGCCTGTATCTCCCTGAGAATGTGAAAACACAGCAAGCACCAGGCTGGCGAAGCCACCCCACCTCCCTGCCACCGTCTCCTGTCCTGCACTGGCAGCACTGCAGAGTTATTTCCCACATTATACCTCACCTTGGCATGCAAGAGAGATTTCACAGCTATCTTTAGACTGGACACAGCAGCAAGAGATGAAGTTGAACTGAAAACCTACCTAATACATTCCTTTATTCTTATTTCTTGCAGATTAATACGGACATGTCCACCTACAATCTTCAGGCTTGTGCCCTTTGCTGGAATATACTGATATACAAGGTGGAGTCAAGAAATTGGTTGTTATAACAATATCCCTCACAAGCACACATCTCTTAAATTTCTGTCATAGCAATTATCCCAGAGGTAGTGGGATTCTTGGGGTTCCAAATACATCATGCCCAGAAGGTGATTTCTCTGTGAAATCAAACCACATTCAAAACCAAAGGGCACTTTTCAGATTGGTGATGAAATTCTTAATTATGCTGCATCAACCAGAGCACTGCTATGGAGAAGCAAATTCTCTCACAAATTATGCACATACATCAAAACCACCCTCTGTTTCAGAGACAAATGCCCAATCAATCCGATCTATTTTGCCATCTACAGCAGACACTGCATCAGGCTATTTGATAACTATAAATTTTAATATGTCTTTCCTCACTATAGGCAGTCAACTTGCGATTATCCAGACTTGGGGAGGGAGCTGAACTAACCCAAATAAAGTGAAGCACAGTCGAACAAAACTGATGTAAATCAGATTGTGGAAATAAATGTTTTATTTTCTATATTAATCTTAGCAAAAACAGGAGCAATGATGTAGAAAAGGTCAACGAGGGGAATAAAAGTGTTTTATTTTTGGTGTAACAGGGTTCATTTGCGACTGGATAATCTGCCCACACATAATTAAAAGTTGACAGTGTCTGTATTGCAAGCTAGGCGAGAGATCCAACGAAAAAGCAAAGCTGATTTTGTTTCAGTCTTTGCAAGGATTCTGCTGCTTGGTCCAAGTGATGGATTAAGATGGAGCTGGGATACAATTTACAGCTCTGTCCCCTGGGCAGACTTTTCAGAGAAAAGAAAGCAACGATGGAACAGCACAGTCCTGATCGCTTGGCAAAATGTAACGTGCTTCCAAAACACAAGGGGCAGGGCCACAGACAGGGGTTTAAATAAAACCAGCTTGCGAGGGAAAGATCTATGGCTCAGTGGAAGCTGCAGCCAGTGCCCAGCAGGGTGGGGAGGACGGACCAAAGGCAGCGGATTCATCAGGAGGAGTGGATCAAAGTGACCATCACAGAGCTCTTCCGGTGCTAAGACATACAGGAGAGGTGCACACATAGGAGAGGCAGATAATGCTTAGAAGAAATTCTGTACATTCAATAATCATCCTTTTCTGTACACTCAATAATCTCCCTTACAGAGATTTGATTTCCTATTACATTATTCTGAATCGTATTAGAGGTCGCACACAGAATAAAGATTGGGCTCCCTCATTCTTTTATGCCTCTAATCCCAGATGGAATGCTAGAAAACAATAAAGCTCCTTTTCCTTTTTTTTTTCCCCTCTTCCCTCTCTACTTAGTGGAAAAGGTGCTTAATACTAGTTTTAAGATCAAGAAAGAAAATGGATATTTAAAAAAGAAACATATTCCTCTTGGGTCACTCTGAAAAGCTGCTTCATTATTGCCTAGAACCAGTGGAGATAAAGCCAGCATGTCATCAAATCCTTAATACAGCATTAGATCTAATTGAATCTTTCGCATCTATTTTTAATGAGCAGCTTGTTTGTTTAATGTGATGGCTACATAATTATGAGTATGAGTTTGTTCTCTACTTAGGACATATTGGGTCTAATGCAATGACATTTAATTACCACCTCTCACGGAATTATAAGAAATAAGCTGCCAAGCTTGAAAATGCAGTGAATTATTCCTTGTTCTTTGGAGTGAAGAGCCCACACCCCGTTATCCGTGAGGTGTCCCTGAGGGGACCCAGCCTTTCATCCCAGGTTTCTCCATCCACATTTAGCACTGGAGCTCTGTACAGAAGCCAGCCCAGCACCAACACATGCAGATGGGTGAGGCTTGCCATAGAATGAATCAAAATCCTCATATTAAATGTGCAGTAGTTCAGAGCAGCAATAGTGAGAGATAGGAATGAGGATGAGATCCAGCTGCTGAGACAGAGACAAGAGCACACATTGGGAACACAAATCTGTTTTCTAAGAAACAGCAGAATCTGCTTTCCTTGCACCCGTCTGATCCTATTTCTGTCTACCCCAGAGCCCAGGAATGGCTTTAGAAAGCCACCAAGACTCCTGCTGGGAGCTGCCTGTCCTGATTTCTGACCCCCAAGCCCGAGACTCGACCTGCTGTCCCTGCCACATGTCACTGCTCGGCATCTCCTCCGCTCTGCTCCAGCAGTTGGTTGTTGCTGAGGGAGGTGACAGGAGTGGAGGTGAGGGAATTATTGCTGGTAATAACATCCACAGCAAATCTGGCCGTCCTGCCATGCTTTGTCTTAACCAAACCTGTGCCCTATGAAGGGATCAATCACTTGTAAATTCCCTCAGAGCTCAAATGAAGAGTGGCACCCAAGGCCCATGTGCCTGGTTGGTTTTGCCTCTCAGTACTTCAATCACAGGGTTCCGTTCCCCAAAAAATTAATAAAACTCCTTAAAGATGCACATAACAAATCACTACCCTCCATCCAACCCCACCTGAGAGGGAACAGCCTACATCCCTTGACCTGTTCTTTTTAACTCCTATCAGTATTTCTATTTTCACTAAAAATGGCTTTTCCTGTATTTTCTCTGAATGGCTGCGTTGCTGTGCCTTTGCCCTTCCAGCCAGCCCCGAGCTGCCAGCGCTCCACTCAGCAGGGCTGAGCACAGGTCATTTCTCAGCCAGCCAATTTGCCATTCTCTCTCTTTATGCCATCACTCTTCCCTTCGTGTAAGCCTCCCTCACACACGACCCCATCAATAACGTGAGCTGAGCGCAGAGCTTCGCTCCAAAAAAAATAGCCATGGATCCTCACTGCTACTGCTTAGCCAGCCCGTGCTTAAACAGAACGACTGTCTGGGGGCTGGTGGCCATAAGGGAACCCCTCCGAAATGCCTGGTTTTCCTTAACAATGTGTCCTGCCTGCTCCATTCCTGGGCTGCTGCCGTGGCACAAGTTAATTGGAGAGCAATCAGGGAATATCATAACTCTGCTGACATGAATAACTGCAGAACTGCCATTATTTCCAGCAGAGTCACAGTGCAGTCCCCACAAAGAACTGTACAATTGACTTAGATAAACCCTGCTGTTGTTCTTCAAATGTTTTCTAGATAACAAGAGCTGTTGTTGTGAGGGATTTCATAGGTATGCATTAACAAAATTAAAGCTACAGAGTTAGGCCGAAGTCAGAAACTTCATTGACTTACCAAATCAGATCTTGCTACTTTATTCATGTGAGATAAAGCCCAGGTAACTCCTGCCACATTTTTTGCCCACAGTAAGAAGGATTTATCCAGTGAAACTCCACTGAACAGACACAACTTCAGCTTTCTTACAGACTGTGCAAAAATGGTAACCCAAGGGACAATCCAGAGCAGCAGCTCTGCTGGATAGGTGACCTAGGAGATCACCCCATGCTAGGAAAAATCTGTACGGACTAGGGCTGCAAATGTCTAGAGGAAAACAGAGCTGACAAAAGCCACTTTTAGCATTTCCATGATTTATTCTAGCCTAGAACACCACTGCAAGAGACTTTTTAATTATTTTCTTTGAAGTTGCACATTTTGTCCTTCCAACTGGAAGAAAGGCAGAGAACAGGAGGAGGAGAAGGGACAGCTCAGACTAAAACATCAGCTTGGGCTGGCAGTGAAATATCACACTCAAATGCCTGAATAACCCACAGTGAAGCAAAAATTAGACAAATGAACAATAAAACTGATTGTTCCATCTTGTCCTCAACGGATAGGAAAGCAATGAAAATCTCATGAAAGATATATGGTAAAGTTAGTTTAAAATGGATTTAATGAAAGTAAAAGAGGATGAGTACTCATTCTAGGCTACTGATTTATATTTTCTGTATTTTAGTCCTCATAACCAAGTTCTGTCTCATTAGCCATTAGAAGTTTAATACAGGGTTACACGTTCAGTCAAAATCCAAGCAGATTTTAAGACTTTGAAGGAGCACAATTCTGCATTTTGAAAGATTAGCAAGGGCGTCCTTGGCTGGGTCCTTGCATATTAAAAAGTGAAGTTCAAACCTGGGTTTTTCTTGTGGGATGGGGGGATGGGGAATAATTCAAACCATCACTCCTTTTTTTTTTTCCGTCCATTGAACTTGGAATAACGTAAAATTATACCAAACTTGCAACGAAAGGAAGAAAGGTTTACAAAGAATTAGCTAGAAAATGAGTGGCTTTTGTGAAGATGAAATATGCTCCAAAATTAGCTGAGGGTTTGATTTTTTTTTTTAAATTCTATATTCTTTGTCTTTCATCTGCTTGCAGATTTTAGAAAGAATGAGCTAAATTTTCCCACTTTGTCTCCTCAATATCTTTCCATGGTATAAATACTACATCACAATAACAATATTTGGAAGAAGTGGGATCTGTCTTGGTGTCAGAGCCATGTTGGAGGCAGACACAATGTGGCTGAGGGTTATGCACCATGGTGAAACCCTCATGTTAAACAGCGAGGACCACGAACAAGGAGACCCATCCTCAGCTAGATGTGCTGGAGGAACATCCACAGAGAGATGCTTAGGGACGAGTGACCTTTTAGATGGGCAAAAATAAGCAAAAGTCCTTTATAAAGCAGGAGGATACAAAACACAGCCCCGGGCTGCCCACATTGCTCTGCCAGTGACTCAGCACTGAAACTGAGCCTCTCCGAGCCCCGAGCGGAGAGCGCAGTTCCTCTGACTCATCCCCAACACAACAGCAAGGCTGCCAAAATGCCAGCGGGGTCTTGTGACAAAGGTACCACACACCAGTGACTGGGCTGAGACCAACCCACCCACTCCCTGTAGCAAAGGGCAGCAACTTTAGGAGGCCACGCCTGACCCGGGGTGGACGTAGACCTGGGAGTGAGAGCATCACCATCTCTGCAGGTGCATGGGTGAGATGGGGCTGCTGCAATGGCCAGCCAGGGGATAATTAGCTAATAGTAATAAGCTAAAAATTAATAGAAAATGGATAATTAGCCAATAAGTAATTTAGAACACTGAAGCCCCTGTCAGCTTCCTGGCTGCAGTGAGAGAGTATGGATCCAGATCTCTGTAGTTTGACAGTAATGTCCTTGATCTTTTTAGCTGTGTAAATAAGTACATAAATAAACTACACACACGTGCTTTCCTTCAGAAATGAATGGGAATTTTCCACACACAGACAAGAAGCAACCCTCTACTCAAGGTTTCTTCCCATGCACGTCCCCGGACTCCAGTGCAACACAGGATCCTGCCGCAGCCTCCGCTGGCATCTCTGAATCTCTGCTGCCATAAAGCAGCTGCTGGTGCTAAGTGACTTTCTGCACCAGTGGTCCTCTCATGAGCAACACTGATTTTTCTTTCCTTAGCAACTGAAGATGCAGGGTCTGACTTCAGTCAATTGATTTCGATGGGGATCGCATCCGCTTGCACAGGGAGGAACTGGATGCGCCGCGAGTGCCTCAGTCCCGGAATGAACAATTGTACCAACAGCAAGGACGCAAAGGCAACACATCCCAGGCTGTCGCAGGAAGCAGTAACAGTCCATCACCTGCAGGAAATGACTGGGTTACAGTAAATCCATCCATGCCCTGGAGTGAAACCATCCTGCTCCCGACCTCTCCCAAGTCAAAGAAGCAACTCTTTTCTTGATGAAACTCAGCTGGGCTTTATTTTCCCATGGGTTGCACGATAACTTTGCAGTCCCTGACCAAAATGAAGGAATGCTACCTTGGCAAAGTGAGTGTTTTTAGATGTGAATTCCCCTGGTGCCTGCTCACTGTTCTGAACTCTTATTCAGATGCATCAGGAGTTATAAACCACAAGCTGCTTTTGCTGGGTGTTTTTGCTTTTTCCATCGTGGCTTGACCTCTCAGGCAAGACCTCATTTTTGTTCCAGTGAAGGCGGCCTCTGTCCTGTGACAGTCTTGCCATGCTGTAAAGCGGTTGGCTGGGCACAGCCACATCCCAGCTGATCAACAAATGGGGAGAACTTGACCATGAGCCCTGTACTGCCCTGCGTTGGGTTTCTGGATACTTCTAACCCTAAAAACCACAGTATCTGTGACCAGGAGGCTCTCAAATATCACAAGCAGGGCAGCCAGTTGTGTTTTCTCTTCTCCATCCCCTACCAGCACTGTGGGTTTTCTTCTACCCTGGTGCAGGAGTAGCAAATCTATTACTCACCACAGCAAATGCCAGACAGACAAACACAGGCACTTCTCAGGCCCTGGTGAGTAGGGCACATCTCTCCCCAGAGAATAATCTCCCTGTGATCAACACATAACACTGAAAGACAAATGAGAGTGAAAAGGCCTCTCAAATTTAATAGCCTCCATGAATTACACTGCCTTTCGTCTACATGGACTGTCACTCTTTCCATTAAAGAGTCACTGTCATCAGTAATCCATTTTAAGATTTATAGATGTGGAGATTTATAGACTTGCTGTTCTTATCTGCCTTTTCTCCCCCATGCATCTCCAAGGGCCCCCAAAAGGTGGGATTCTATCCAAAGCCTTGCTCCTGCATCTGAAAATATAAACCTGTGATGGGATGGAGGGCTTTTGAATTGGATGCCAACAAAACTAATAATGCTGATAAGGATAGCAAGGATGATAACCGTGAGGGGGAGAGAGGGAAGCAATGACAAGGACAAGAAAGGATAAAAGATGAGCAGGAGAAATAAGAGGGGAGTAATCCAGATTTTTAAATACTTTTCCCAATTATCACTCTATAATTCTATAATATTGAGAGAGAAAGAGAAAGAGAGAAGGAGAGAAAGAGCAAAAGGCAGCGAGAAAGAGAGAAAGAAAGAAATTAGGTTACTTTGACTCTAGTCATTTTTTTACTTAAGATGAATAAAAAAACTTTGCATCCTTGAAGTAAATATATTTAGGTCCCACTTTTGCATCCAGGAAGGCCACTTTACAATGCTCACAATAAAGAATATGCTCAGGTGGGAGTATGCTGACATTACAAAATCTCTTCAAACAGCTAGAGGAATTTTAGTACAAATGAGCCTCAAGCTACCTGCTTTGCATATTTTTATCTGATTCTAGTGCAGTTGCACAGTTTGTTCTGATAGTAGTTGAATACCCATATGTGGATTAATACCTCCAACACAAAAGCATTTGAGTATGCTCATGCTGCTTGAAACCTGTCTGTTTGCACGTCCAACTCGATCCCACATAAAATTGCAAATACTTACGTGACTTAGAAATCAAAGTACTATTCAAAAGCTTCTAACTCATTCTGGATCTGGTTTTGGGACTTGTGTGTGAGTAACAGCTCTAGTTATCCTCAATCCATTATTCCCCACATATTATTCTGACAGCAGGTAGTGTTTGAGGCAACACTGAAAAAGAAGCATTGGACTAAATTCCTTAGGTAACCTTAAAAATCTCTGTTCTATGTATTTCTTCATGTATTTGTACCTGCTTGTTTGTAAGGAGAACTAGGACAAATACTTTCTGAGTTTTGTTGCTGTGTTGAAGAAAACTGTAATGTTTGGTGAGCTACCAAAGAAAACGCTCTGGTACAAATGGCTCCGGTGTAAATCAATGGGAGTCTGCAGGGAACACTACCCATATACATCAAAAATAAGCCTCTCTTCTCAAATGCAAATTTACTTAAAGAGCAGTGAACTGTGGGGACTGAATGTGTAAAATATTCTAATTAGCTTCCTCTTAATCATAGCCATTACCACAGGCTATCGTCATATTGGAAGCTGTGTCTGTGCTGATCCTTTACACCATGCACATGTGACAGCTGCCAAAGTAATTATCAGCACAAATTTCACTTTCTGTTTGTATTTTCCTGCTCCAGACAGAGAGAAACTAGTGGTGGATTAATTTTGCTGTGCTCTTGGGGATAGGCTGTGCTAGGATTCATTTTACATTGATCCTTCTCAAGCTCTTCAGCAGCCACAGCTATAACCCATGAAGTCAAGAGCTGCCTTCCTGTGCTCCAAAGTGTTAAATAAGAAGGAAGCTGTGAAGCCAAAGCTGTTAAGACTCTCCTCCTCGAACAAATAGTTGCCTAAATAAGTGCTCTGGGCTCATTGCCGTTAATAGTGGTTTTCAGTGTTGCCTCGAACACTACCTGCTGTCAGAGTAATATGTAGAATAATGGAGTGAGGATAAGTAGATCCGTGTCTCACACACACATCCCAAAACCAGACTCAGAAAGAGTTAGAAGGTTTTGAATATTAGTTTGTTGGTTTTTTTCTTTTTTTTGGCTGCATATCATTAATATGCTTGTATTTGTCTCCCAACAGCATTATTCTCTTGCAAAACAGCTCCTATACTGGGTCTTCTATGCACACCACCTCTTACACGGCACAACAGCTATTTGAGAAATAAAATTCAACAGGGCAGAAGGGTAAATGATGGGATTTTAGTGTGCTTACACTGCTCATGACCCATCTTTCAGGTGACACCAAACAGAGGTCACTTCATGGAGCAACAGCATTGTGGATACCTTGAAAAGAAGCAGGGTGCTCAGCTGCAGGCAAATTCTTGACCTCTGGGAAATGCTTTACTGCATTTTAAGCACCAAAGGGATGCTCATGCTCTTCCATGGACTAAGAAAATGGGAAAATAATGTAGAACTTGCCCACCCTTCCGACTCTCCTCCTGCATCAGGAGGCTGTCCATGGTGGCTGCCTCCTCTTCCTCCTCCTCTGCCTGAAGACAGTGGTTTGAAAGCACATAACCTGGCACTTGGGCATTTTCCCAGACCCATGGAGATGCTCCTTTGGCAGCTGGCCTCTCTCCTTCCCCATCTCCCTTGATTCAAATGCCCTAAATCTCCAGGCAGGGCCAGTTGTGCTGGAAACCAGAGGGTGAGGGAAGCACATAGGAGGCAGCAGCCTCCGTGCCCACGAGAGCTTGCAGAAGAACACGTGGGATCAGCTATTAAATACACCCACAAACAAAGAAGAAGATTGAAAATGCCATTTTGCAGCCTCCTGGCTGCAGTCACCATATTGACAAGGAACAACACAGCATCAGATGGGGGCAGAGCACAAACCTCTTTTTTTACACACACATCCCATCTACTTTAGGCAGTGACTTAGGGATCAGAAAAAGGACTTGACAGTTTAATATTTAAACAACTTGTTTCATGTTTAGACCATCACGTTAATGATCTGTGTGTCACAACAATAATCAAGTGGTGCAGAAGCTTGCTTGCAATTAGCCCTTTCTCCTGTCACACTCTACAGCATATCAGGCCCATGGCTTCTAAGTTTAGACAAATGCTTGCTTTAAAATCTAATTTGCAGTCTGTTTTCCAAAGAAAATCCACAAATACCTGTGTTCCCATGGCTCTGTATAAAAAGTTTCCTGAATGACAGGAGGTGAGTCTGTGACAGCTCCCAGCGAAGAGCTGGTCCCTTCCCTCCTCCTCGGCCATTTACCCTTTCTGCTCCTCTTCCCCCCTCCTTCATGATGCCCAGACAACTGCAGCCCTCTCTCTGCTGTCCTCAGAGAAAAACATTTCATTTCTGGATGCCACAATAAGCAAGACAGCTGCTATTCCCCTTATGGCTTCTGTCCATGCACCATAGAGTGTCCTATAAATGTTGAAGGAGGACGCTTATTCCAAAGATTTGTATACCTGTCAGAGAAAACAGAGGCAAAGCCAGAAAATTATACATCCAGACTGGATTTGAAGTATTCGAGTGGTGAGAAATTAGCCTGGCTGGTGCTGCTGCTGCTCCACAGCCCTTACGCAAAACCAGATTTAAGCCTATTGCGCTATAATCCCCTCCTCTTACCTCTTTATTCTTGCTCTTGAATAATCTGCATTGTGCTGGGACTAATCCCAGCCAGAGGCCTGTTGTGCTGGAGATTGTGCTTACAAAGCCAAGACCAGTGTCACACAGAGCTTTAAACCTCACTTTAATTTTGCTGCAAATTATTCAAAACAAAGTGTTCACAGCACAGTTCAATAAGCTGGGGAATTTTGTCAGGAATTTGTGTTGTGTTGAAAAACAGAGATAGACTTCTTCTCTTTCTTTAAATAAAAGTAAAACAAGAACCTCATCGCCAAGAACAGCCTCTACCAGCAGTAACCTGGATCGTTTTTAAGCCAGCAAAGAGCCTTTGACTGATTGCCCTGTGCGTATCAAATCTCAGCTGTGCTGTGGTGGAGCCCTGAGCAACAACATCCACAGCAACACAGCGCCTGTGCCTCTTCAACATCTTTATTAATGATGTACAGCCGAGCCCCTGCTGCTCGCCGGCGCTTACCACCAGATTTATGGCCAACTTCCAGGGCCTTTCCCAGTGCTCTTAATTTATTATAACAACGGTGTTCATACATGAGCGTCCCGTGTTAGGGACACGGCAGCGTGGCCGGCAGCGTTACAGCACGTGAGGTCTGTCAAAGTCCTACCAGTCCAGGCAGGAGAAGTCTCTGGGAAGCAACTGTCTCCCAGCTAACAAGCTGCAAAGTTGCTTTTTCAGCTTTTGCAAAGTGGACGTTGCTTTTTCTAGCCTTTGCAAAGCATTTATCAGGGCTGTAAAAGGGACAGTTTGCATCTGGCCACTGCCTCCTGCGAGGTGTCCTCAGGAGGGTGGCTGCAAAACTGCTGAAGTCTGAGCTAAGCCCTTTCATCTCCCACTAAGTCATTGCAATCCAGTTCTCAGAGGGTAATCTCTTTTTCCCTTTTTTCAGCATGACTTGATTGTATCTAAACCTCCCCAAATTCCCACCTCAGCTCCAGTTTCCTATTAAATTTACCTGCTTTTTCTTTCTACGTTTTTCACTTCTGCCTGTATTAAAGGGCTGGTAGGTTCCAGAGTGGCATTCCCAGGGGACCATGGGCTTTTCTCACGCCAGGAATTACAGAAATGGTGATGTGATGGTTCAAGGCTTCCTTGGGCACAGCGATCAGAAAATTGTCAATATCTTCCTAATTCTTGGTGAAGGAGGGGGGTCAGCAGAATGGCTGCCTTGGACTTAGGCCTGTTTTTAGGAGCCTGGTTGACAGAGTCCCTTGGGAGGCAGTTCCTGAAGGGCAGAGGAGTCCAGAAAGGCTGGATATTCTTCAACAAAGAAAACCTAAAGATGCAGAACAGGCCATCTCCATGTGCCAAAAGATGAGCCAGTGGGGAAGACTGGCCTGGCTGACCTACCAGGATGTTGTGAGGTTATACAGGGAGGATATCAGAGGGGCCAAAGCCCAACTAGAGTTTAACCTGGCTATTGCTGTGGGAGGTGCTATCAATTGTTCCTATAAATACATTAGCAATAAAAGGAGGGCTAAGGAGAGTGTCCATCCTTTATCAGATGTGAGGAGAAACTTAGTGACAGAGGACGAGGAAAAGGCTAAGGTACTTAACAGCTTCTTTGCCTCAGTCTCTAATAGTGAGACCAGTTGTTCAGCAGGTACCCAGCCCCTGAGCTGGAACACAGGAATAAGAAGCAGAATGAAGTCCCCATAATTCACAAGAAAATGATCAGTGACCTGCTCCACCACTTGGACACACATATTCTGTGGGGGGAATGGTGAATCTAAACTATTTAATAGGAAATTATCCTTTCCAGTAATTTTTTTAGCCATCCTAATAGAACTTTTTTGCTAGTGATAATTTATTAAATTTGACAAGGTGATAACAAAAGGCTATAGAAAGGTATTCAGCTTTATTATAGCCCACAGTACTTTTCCATAAAGGTTAATATGGACTCACCACTCCTAATAATTAAATGGCAATACTTCTGCTGAGAATATTCAAACCTTAAAGTCCTGCCCTTTCAAGAGGAATTCTTTGTTTTACATTCTGTCCTAGTCCACGATTCTTCTATGGTTTTCCCCATCAAAAGGCTACATTTGCAGAAATTTAGGGATATCTTCTCTTTCCTCCCAAAGTACTAATGGATGCACTATAGTAAAATACAAAATAAAATCTACTGATCAAGACAATTTGAAAGCTGACAACATATTTTGTTCCCTAACTATATATCCAAATCATCTCCAAAATATTGTAGTCTTCTCTTGGAGCTGATAAGCCATTTAAAATGCATTATGCTGGTGACAGACAAGCTGGCATTTGCTACAAGCATTTTTATGATTCAGTAGTTTTCAGAGAGACTAGAAAACTAAGTAGCAGATTTACAGTATAACAAAATAAAAGCAGAGATCTCATCTGCCTGATGAACGACTAAAACAGCTTTCATCTCCAGATTTGCAGATAGTTTGCCTCAAGGTGGAGAACTTATTGCTTAGGATGTGATAACGGTACCCTCAGGCTGCAACCACATGGCATCTGCTGAAGACTGTACACATGCAGGGGGTAGAGAGATTTGTAACTCTGGGGCAGTTTCCATCTAAGCAAGACATGTAAGGGCAATAAATCTGAAAGAAAAATGAGACCCAGGGTAAAGAGAAGAGCCCATATATGTATATGGACCCCAGAAGCCATGGCTGGCTGGCTGCTCTGTGCAGCCCCTGGCTCCGTGGTGAAGGTGCCACAGCAGACATGGGGCTTTTCAGAAAGAAACAAATTCAAGGGCAACTGCAGCTGAAAGGCCATTACATACATAGAATTTGGCATCAACAGGCAGGCAGATAGAGTATTCCTGGCTGCCTTATGCCTTAGCAAACAGATATTAGCTAATGCCTCCTTCTTGGCCAAGCAATGAGTCAGTGGTTGAGATGAAGGGGGAGTTTTCTTGACTTTCATTCTCCACATCTGGCCAGAGATCATGCCAGCCTGTCTTCATCCACACATTTGAAAAGGCCACAACATCTGCCTGTTCCTCAGCACCTAGGGACACACTCAGTCCACCTTTCACTAAGGGTTAACCAGGCTGTTTTGAGTTAAAATGTCCTAGATGGTGAGAGAGTAATGGAAAATTCAGGCTGTCCCAGAATCCTCTTCTTCTGCCTTTCCATCACCTCTAATCTTTCATCTCTCTGTTAGGGCTTAGAATCATGGACTCATAGAATCGTTCAGGTTGGAAAAGACCTGTAAGATCATCAGGTCCAACCAGTTTCCTCTGTACCCTACGGAAAAGCCCACAGAAGTCAGTTCCCTTCCCACAAAGGAAAGGGTCATGAGGCACTGTCAGATCTGGACTTATACCAAGCCTTCTGAGGCCAGTGGGAATACTGGACAAAACCAACGATTGCATTTTCTACGCGCAGACTTTTTGGTGCTTTCCGTATGATTTTTAAACCATAAGTAATGCCAGCTTTCAAAGATTTGTCCTGTATTTGAACCTTGCCCACAGTCACCCACTTGCTTAGCTGTAAACATGATTTTAACAAAGCCATTTCAACATCTTAGTTAATTTGGTTCTGAGGCCTTTCTCTTCCAGAGTGTGTAATTAAACTAAAAGAGCCTGGAAAAGCCCCTTACAGTAAATAATTTACAAGTTCCTCCCTGGGGACATTTTTTAATTATAACTCCACTGGTCAGATCTTACTGAATAGTCTGAGATAGCATTCCCCGCTGAGATCCTGAAATATAATTAACTTATTCCTTTGGTAATGGTATTTTTCTTTAGTCTATCTATTTCTTATGCAGGGCAGGCAGATTTGTTTATAAACAAAGTGGAGATTGATAGACGCTTTGTCATGAGAATAGCAATAATGGCCATCGCTGCGCCAGACAGGGGCACGTCCGTTTGAGGAAAGATGATACTGTTTTGAAGCAATTTTTATAAATCCTACCCCGACAATCCAGCACGGAGAGATACAAGAGAGCAACCAGACAGCCCTGATTCCTCTCCGTCTTGGCAGCCTGCCTCGCTCCCCGAGTGCCACTTCATGCATAGCAAACGTAAATAATCCTGACGCGCCCCCCACCCCCCAACCTTTGTGCTTCAGGAACACTGCTATATACCATCAAACTGACAGTGATTTCATGTTCTGTGGCAAAAAGAAAAACCCTGAGCGACAGCAGCAAGGCTGGGGATGTCAAATGAAAACTGTCACGTTTATTTAGCTCCGTGATTCTCAAGACAATATACATAAATATCGTTTTACTATCCCCACCAGCTAAATGTTGAGAGCTATCTGCATCAGCCAGGGTCCTGCAGCTCCCCCAGCCTGGCTGATGAGCCTGTAATGATCAACTCCTGACTCAGGAGAGGCTGGCAAGGAACAAAGCACTAGCTCCTCTTGTTCCCAATGATACAGTACATTAAATAGTCTCCTCATCCTTTCCCACTGCAGCTGTAGCCAAAAGGGCAGTTTGGAGTGAAAGTGGGAGAGAATGGCTGCACGAGGTACTGAAAAGTGAGCTGAGACATAAGAAGTTTGGGGACACTCATTGCCTCAAGTCCTAAAAACCTTCAAAGCTCGCTTGCTTTTACTACACCAATTAGTTCCAGCAACTCCAGTGAGCCCACAAGGACAAAGCTTGGTGCCTGCCTGCTGCTGTGCTGGATGAGGGCCTGTATTTTGCATCCAAAATCTTGTCTTTCATTCCCCCCACCTCCTATTTTGAACTCTCACACAACAAAACCAAGTCCTTGTCTCTCAGCCCTTTGTTTCTGTACAGCTGCTAGTGCTGGCTCTGAAGCCTCTTCCCCATATGCTGGCCTTTGTGTACACAGTTGTTCACCTGGTATCATGCGTAGTGAAATACCTCCAAGCCAAGCAGCCCTTATTCTACTGAATAAATCAAAGTTCAGACAGCAAGATCAAAACCTAAGCCAAAGGGCCGCAAAGTGTTGGACCTAATATATGCATTTAAAACATCTATCAGATGCAGGTTCCAGGTTTCTGCTGTGACAAGTACCAGCTTCAGCGTGGCTTTGTCGATGCTGGTGGCGGGCCGTGCCATATGGTACAGTGCTGAGCCTAATGTGGTAGGTGAACTCAAGCAGCTTTGCAGACAAACCTAGAAACAGGCCTGCCACAGGCAAAACCTGCCCCATCGTTTCGTTTTGTTGCTCTCCATATGCCAATGGAAATCCAGAAATGAAGAAGGGATTAAAATACTGACATGACAGAGATTGTAAAAAAACAGGTCCGATTTTCTCCTCACTTTTATTCCCCAGAGGTCTGGAATGGTAGGACTCTGTCTCCCTCGTGTGAGGCAGTACAGCTGGCAGCACTCAGAGCTGAGAGGACCTGGAGGACACTCCAATGACTACACCAGCGCCGACGCTGTCACCTCAATTTCTGCTTGCGCCACCTTTTGTGCACCCATGGACACACCTTTGGTTTGGTGGGGTGACACAGTGTGATAAGGAAGGGGTGGAAGGCCAGCTCTGATCACCACTGTTTTACTAAGCAGCCCACACTGCAATGTGCTACCAGCTGCCTTGCCCAGGCTGCAGCTTTCCTGCCCACACGGGTGGGATGCCCAGCAGGCCCACACCAAAGGGATCTTCAGCCTGGCCAGACTGACCTCGGTTAACACGTGATGGAGAAGCACCAGGGAGCACAGGCCACAGAGACCTCAGCTGCTAAGCTTATGTTTACCCCAGAGCCAGAGGGTTTAAATAGTTCCTGTATTAGCAGAATGGAAACAGCACTGAATACAAGCACTCTGAGAAGAAAAGGTTTGCATGAACTGCAGGCATGGTTTTGTTCACGAGACCAGTTGTTGTTGAGGAAGCCTTAAGGTCATTACACTCTGGAGCTGGTCCTTGAGAATTTATGGATTTTTAAATGATGACACAGAGTAGTTTGGTGAAAATAAACGCACTGATTTATTGATCAAGGGAAGAGTTAAACATGCATAGAAAAGGTGAAGTTGCATTGGAGAAGGAACACAAAATTCTGACAGTTTGATTGATCCTGATTGGAAATATTGTGTCCTTTACTAAGAGGACAGTGTGCAGAGGAAACTCACTATCTTCTTCTGGATTTCCATGATTGTCTGGAGAACCAGAGAACAACCAACCTTCCACCCAAAAATTTAGTCCATCCACAAAACCTACTTTCTGCAATTCTCAGCATCTCTTTATCACTTAACATAGCACCCATACTTCACACAGTATGTTGGGACGTTATGAATGGTTTATGTACAAAATTAGAGAACTTAAAGTAATTTTGAATATTGTTTTACCAAAACAGAGCTGTCTCCAGATAGAGAACTCATTGACCGTGTTTTAGACTACATCACAATCTTGTATTCAGATAAAGAAAAGAACATACCAAAGTTATGGACATCAACCTTTTTGTATTAACAGGTACTCCCTTTATTTTAAGACAACTGCAAGGAGCCAAGTAAACAGCCAAAATGACTGCATACACTAAAATTAATCAAGGCTTTTTTCCCATCACCATTTTTTCCCAGCTTATTCTGAGATGTCTCCATCAATTTCTTCTTTTGCTCATGGATGCAAATATTTAAGTACTAAGAATTTTTATCGTTACAAGTATCTAATTCCAGAATGGATCAAGAACTGTCATTACTAGACAGTTCACTTTTAAACCAGAATAATAAAACTGTTAAGTATCAAGAAGCTTGTACCTCAAAAATATTAGGAGAATAAATGGTCCTTACTGTAATAAACAGTCACTCATTCTTGTTTGTATTGATTCTAGAATAAGAATTCACACCAGACATTTGCTAATTAGAAGCAAATCAACACAATCCTCACTACTATTACCACAGTTACACTGATATTTGAGGTTTTTCCCCAAACACAAATAGTGTATTTTATTGGTCCCAAAGTCATAGATGACAATTAGAAAAAAACATGATTGATGGATATGACACCTTTGGTTGCTTGCTATGAAGGTGGGTTGGTATCAAAACACTCTCAGCAGTCTTCATAAAGGATTTCATCTATTGGAACATCATTTTCTGTCACAGGCACTGATTCACAAATCTGTTCTCTAAAAGCCAAAGCAATTGTGTAAGGCTTTCCACGGGGATGTTTCATGCATCTTTCAAGATAGGTATCATAATATCCTTTCCCTCTTCCCAATCTGTTGCCTTTTTTGTCAAACCCAAGGCCTGGCATGAAGATAAGGTCAAGACCTCCTGCAGAAAAATGAAATAAGCATTAGTGGATGCCCTGTGGATTTCCTGATGGCTTGACTACAACCACATAACTTCAGACATTTGCAAGAACGCAAGCTTTGTGTTTTGTAAAATGCTTCCCTTTCTTTGATCAGATGAAAAATACTTTGAATACTAAACCTGTAAATTTACATTTTCATCTTATCAATTGCATACTAGATCAGCTGAAAAATAATTAGATCTTGAAAAGCTAGATGGAAAAAAAGCCCCTACATTTTAACAAATTTATTTTATCATTTTAACCCCACACTTCCAAATTCTAATGATTATGACTCTAAATCCAGGCAGAGACTGAACTCAGGGAAATTAAATGCAGGAGGAATCAGAAAATCAAATGAACTTCAACATCAGACACAAAAATAGAAAAGGAAAAAAGAATGAAAAGAAGACGTGTAAGAGA
This sequence comes from Cnemophilus loriae, assembly GCA_013397755.1. Lineage (NCBI taxonomy): Eukaryota > Metazoa > Chordata > Aves > Passeriformes > Corvidae > Cnemophilus > Cnemophilus loriae. The sequence continues at coordinate 2,313,311 of VZTF01003765.1, read as the reverse complement.
GAGGGATGACATCTTCTTGACACCACTGTAAGATGCCATGAACCTTCTCTTGACCTTCCAAACCCAAAAAGCCTTGAATACAATATATTCTGAAAGTGGGTATTTGCCCTCTTATATCAAGATGAAGATTTGAAGGCTTGTCCCTTCGTGATGTCAGGTTCCTTTTCTCCCAAAGGATTTTCTTCCTCAGCCTCCAGCAATTTTCACTGTTGTTCCGGCAGCACACACAGGCATTCTGGTTCCCTGCCCTAAATATCCCTCCTTCCAGGATTCTTGTGAGTTTGCACTTGATTGGAACTCAAAATCAGTTAAAAAACTGAAAGAAAATGCATAAGCTGCCAGTCACCTGGACTGGCTGGTGAAACCCTGATGGAAGACCTCACCAACCAGCTCCAGATAAAAAGGCAACATTTCTTACTTTGCTCGTGCTCTGTGAGGGGATGTGGGTTGGCACCATGCCAGGGAGCCAGCTCCAGTTTACATTTGGCTGCACACTTGTTTCAAGAGCTGATTCACATCACTGAAACCGTCTGTCACAAGGAGTGACCACCAGGCACGGAGGGTGCTGCACATCCCCGTCACTTACGCAAGGCTGGTACGTTCAGTGTGAGAAGTCTTGCACAGACATCCTCTAAACAAAGGAGCTGGACTGGCCTGGTGCTGACTGCTGAACCCAGGAACATCCCACTTACTCCTTTCACAATGCAAAGAAAGTCTTTCCTTTCTTGCTGCTGTAGCAGACAGACACTTAAGGAGAGAAGGGCAGGGAGTGGAAAGGCAGCACAGACTAAAAGACAGCTGACACGAGTCTGGAAAGAAAGCAAATATGAAGTCTCGGTCTACTGCTTCTGCCTTCTTACAGGAACAGTACTTAGCCTTGAGCAGCTTTTCTGTGACCAGCCTCTGCTCCTTCACCAGAGCTTGGACCCGGTCAAGGCATCATCTGAGGGATGATGCCCACCATTGAAGGAGATGTGTGGGAGCATGTACTGGAAAAGCTGGAGCAAACCAGAGTTTTTCAGTTTAGAGGGAGTCCCATCTGAGATCACATATCAACTCCAAACTCTGCCTGGAAGAGCATGTTAACAGTTCACATAAGACCAACTCATTTCCACACACTTCCCAGGCTCCTGAAGATTTCCTTCCACTCTTCATTGTTCAGAGAAGAGTCAGTGACATGAACACTCATCCATCATGATCTGATGTCTTAATTAGAACATTGATATAAAATATGCAAGGTAACACACTGCGAAATGCTTAGAGAACATCAATCTTGCAAATCCAGCATAATACAGTCAAGAAGCACAGCTTTGCTAAGGAGGTCAGGGAAGTAAGGGGAGAGAATTAGCCAAAGGACAGACCACAGAATAATACTAGCTGAAATAAAAAGGAGTCGGGGTGTTTTACCACACTGCAGTCAACTTTTGACTCACAGGACAGCTAAATCAGTGAAATAGCAATGGCAAACAAAAAGAGGCCCAAAGGCAGAAGCATGGCCTCCCTGATAATAGATGCCATTTTCATGGTACCAGCATGTACATCACACTGGAATTACCACATCACATCCCCTCAGTTTGCTCTTGTCAATTGTCAGGCCTGTGGACAAGGACCTAGAAACCAGCCCCCCTGTTGGCAAGTAAGGAATAGATTCTGCAGGTCAAATCCTCCCCAAGTTACTCCTACTTATCCTCTCCACAACCTGCCTCACATCAGCCTTGTGTAGGCATTCGGGCAGCCCAGAAACCAGTAAGTACCAATCAGTAATGATGCACAGAACTAAACACACTCTGCCTCACAGTCTGTTTCAGCCATTTTCACTCCAGGTGCCTCTCAAGACAAAAAGCAGGAAACATTTGCAGTCACTTCTGCTGGCAGGAAGAATGCACACAGGGGGCAAATCTGCAGAGCAAAAAGGAGCCACTTTTCCCTTACATTTGTGTTAGAGACACAAAGAAGACGAGTCAGGGAAACACTAGGGAAAGAGGGAAATGGCAAAAATGGTGAAGGGAAGAAATATATTTTCTGTGGAGTTTCACTGATAGCACCAGGCACCTCAAGTGAATTTAAATGTATTAAAGCACTGTGTTTTCCTCTGGATTCTCTGGAGAAACTGGGACTCTTTTAACAAGTTGGCTCCTCTATAGTCATGGGAATTTTATGCTGAAGAACTCAAACAAGCTTATGCAAATCTCAATATGAAAAATTATGCTGTAAATACTGTAGTAGTTACCCTTACAGTTTTCTTCTGTGGAGCACTGCAATATCAACTGCCTTGCTCTGACTCACAACATGTTCTCTGATATCCAGGCAACTCACACTGCACAAGATTTAAGTAAAATGTCTTTCAAGACTCTTGGTAGAAAAAATGACACAACAATCTCTGCAAGGAGCCCAAGGGCAGCTCAAGCAGCATTAGTCCCAAATCCTATATCGGGATCTAGAATGGATAGCAGAGAGCAGCATGGAGTAAATGTTTCCCCGACGTGTAACTTGGGGAGGAACAAAACCTCTTGTGGTGTCTGTGGCAGTGTGGGGGAAGAGCTGTCACAGGAAGAGAGGTGACACACAGATGAGACCAAGATTGCAGACACATAAGATTGCTATCAGCAATGAGGGTACATCAACAGGATGGCAGCTGAGAATAAGAACATGCCCCTTGTGGCATGGGGTCCTCATGCTCCCCAGCTCTTCCAGCTCTGCAGGACTACTGCCTGCCACTCAGGACTGTGGCTTGCTCTGTCCTCATATCCTACTGCCCTTGCTCTTACAGACCACTGTGTGAAATGGCATCCTTGTCCCTGAGAAGACAGAGCAGGTACTCGGGCATCAAACACCGAGTCAGGTTTTAGTGCCTCATAAAAGATGTCAAGGAAGTCTCACATTCTATACCTACTCTTGCCCCTCTGCTTGTAATGTGTCTGTAGACATTAACTGGTGGTTCTTGGATCCACAAGGGTCCTGTGACCACATGCCAGGAGCCCAGGAAAGCACATCCACAATCAAGACAGTTTTGTTACAGGTAAGCCGTGCTTCTGGAAAACTAGCATGTGGTCTGCAAATTGCTAAAGGCTGAAAACACTGTTTCAAGTAACAACATTTCGCTCCAGCTTCTACATAGAGAATATCCATGGTTCTCGCACACTTTAAGGTACTGGGTATACCAGTAAGGTTAGTAATTATTATGACAGTCACCTAATATTCAGTGTATATACAGCATAAGCTCTTGTGGCTACAACTCCTTCAACTGTGTAGCATCATGCGTGAAATAATATACCCTGACTTATCTATCAGTGTGGGCATCCAGCCATGCTGACATGGCCACACAGGCTTCATTTATACTGCTAAATGCGGCACAGCCAGAAAACAAATTGATTTACAGGATCACAGGTGGTCAATACCTTAATTGTTAGCACAGTGTTTGGCACTGTCGGTCCAGGTGACACCCATGACTGCTCCAGGGGACAAGACTGCCACATGAAGTAAAGACAGAAGGGTACAGGTCTGGCTTCTCCAGACAAAAGAAGAGAGCCAAGTTCTGTGTAGTGTGGACAGGACTCATCTGTGCCACTTAGCCCTGTGTTGTTTGGCTGTGTAGATGCAGTTACAGCTTCTGAACATGTCCTGTGGGTGTACAGGCACACTCTGTTTGCACTGACTCCCTTACATTGATGTCGACATATCTTATGTCACAGAGAAGTGAAATGACTGGCCCAAGGACTCAAGAAACATGTGGCAAAAATACATGCAAGAGGCAGGTGTGCAAGCTGCACATGCCCTGACTTAGCCAGCAGACCAAAGTATTAGCATTCCCTCAGTGTTTTAAATAAGAATACACAGTTTCGTTTCCTCTAGGCAGCCGCAGTGAACCTCAGTTTGGCAGCACATTTCTCATTACCTTTCGTGATGGTATCAGGTTTGATTTGTTACCCAGGGAAGGATTTTCTCCTTGCACCTCATTACCTCTCTTCTCCTTAATCTGATGTTCCTATTTGAAATGCCAGCCGGCATTTTCAGAAGTGTTCTTGACAATGGCTAATTATAGAAGGGTCCATCAAACTGCACAGATACAGGTCATGTAAAGACTGCTGGGGACTTGTTCTGCCCTCAGAAGGAGCAGCCAGCATGGCTTATCTCCTCCCAGGTTTGAAGGGGCTCCACCAGCCCGTTGTCACCTGCTGTGTGGGGTCACTCGTCTCCCCCTGCACAGCTTGACAGTCCTAATGGAAGCTGAAACTGAAATACACTGTCATCCCAACTTCTCATCCCTTGCTGCCACTTGCTTTGTGGGCGCAGCAAAGCGCCTGGGACCCATCAAAGTGGGAGTTGGGACTCTTTTGATCCTCTCCTCAAAAGCACTGACAGAGGATGGGGCAGAGGCCGAACTGCAGCAGCTCCTGTGTGCCTGTGAAGAATGGCAACGTGCTCACATGAACCATGCTCACAGCACAGACGCCATCTGAGCCTACAAGAGGTCAACAGTGATCAGCTCCATGTCACTGCTGCTGCTCCTCACAGCAGCAGCTGTGCAGTTTGAGCTTCCCCTGAAGCACAGAAGTTTGTGCATTGTTTACTCCATCACCACAAGGATGGCTGGATCCTCACAATCTGGCACCTCAGGCAAGAACAAGCTTTCCAGTGGTTGGTTTTGTTCCACACACACCTCACTCGTGCTTTGCTCAGATGTAAATGATTACATAAGGTGCAGGAGCAGAAGAACCAGGCCAAGAACAGCTTTCTGTTTAAAGGAAAGGAGTGTTCATGTTGCTATGCGCACCATAAACAATGTCAGATCTGTGCAAAACCTCTGCTGAGCTGACAAGTAATTGAAAGTTGTTGATTACAAGGAATGAAAACTTACTTTGGTCCTTTTCTGACCTAGCAGAGACCACAGTGGATTAAAAGGCCAACCCCGTTGCAGGAAAACCTTACTTTTCAGAATGAAAAGGGTGCAGTAACCATCTGCTGCCTCTGTATCTGCTACCCCGACACAGAGCAAAAAAATAACTCAATCACTTGATCCTAATATCTAACTATCAGTCTTGGTGACATGCAGGGTATGAGCCAATGAATTGGAATAACTCAGAAATTTCTAATTAATGACAGAGTCATTACTGCAACTTTAGTTACCGTCAGCATTAACATAGTTAGGCCTTTTGGGTAGGTGTTTGCTTTCAACACACCCTCTATAGGGCACAGATCACCATCTCGTTCTGTATTTACACAGCACCTAACACTGTGGTCTGAGTTAATCACCAGATCTTGGGGAAAACAACTCCACAAAAGTATTTCACTTATGCTGCAGCAAAACAAATCTCTTCCCCTTTGGCTTCTCCTAGAACACCCTGGGTGCCCCAGCACCACTCCTGAGGTTACCAACGCTTACTGTTTCCTTCCAGATAAAAAAGTTTCTGCCCTTTGGAAAAAACCTGCCCTGTGTTTCGAGCGCAGCATCTCTGCTCTTACATGTCTCTTGGTATAAGATCAAAAAGGGAAATGCCAGATCTGTTCACTACAGACCTGATCCAGGCCCTACCGAGGTGCATGGTTCCCAAAGGACTGAGATTGCTTCCAGAGGAAACAAGCTCTTTCCCCCACAAAGCCCTGCAGAAGACAGATACTGTTATGTGCCCAAAGAGACAAAAACATTACCCTTTGCTGCAACTCATAAACATTTGAAAAAAAGGCATCCATCCAAACCCAATGAGCCGCACATCCAGTAACACAGAGGATTGCAGACATAAACAGCAACATTGCTTGCCTTGACCCCAGTCAGTCTGCTAAAATGCAAATACAATCCCTTAAAAAGAAAGAAAACTTTTAAATGATAATTCTTATTTGTTTACATGATACAGTGTCAGAAGCTCAGTGTGAATTCTCATCTCCTTGGAAACCCAAGTTACAACATGAAGGATCACATCCTCAGTTGCTCTAAATTGACATTGCCCCATTGACTCCTCTCTGCACCCACCTTGAGAACTACATGAAAAGTATCCCATATTACTGACATGAGTTTGAGAAGAACGAATTCTTTTCTCTTGTAGCTATGTGTTGCTGGTTGTTCATAAAAAGCTCTCCTCAAGTGCTCACTCTGTAGCCTCCTTAAGATCCCAAACAGATACCTAACAGGACTAAAAGTTCTGTTTCATATTAGAGTAACAAACCAGCTCATTTTAAACTGCAGTCAGTAGCCTTTCCTCCAGGTGTTTCCCCCTGTGCAAAGACCTTTAATTGTGCACTACCACACCACTTCAGCAGGACACACTGTTTTCTAGCTATTCACAGACGTCTGTTATCACAGAATCACAGAAAACTCTAAGTTGGAAGAGACCCACAAGGATTATTCTGTCCAACTCTTAAGTAAGCAGCCCACAAAGAGACTGAACCCACAACCTTGGCATCACAGGCACCATGCTCTGACCAACTGAGCTCATCTCAGGGTGTTGCTTCAGAAGCAGCCAGAGAGATACTCACTTTAACCCAGCACAGGAATCAAGTATCCCATCCAAATCTCACAGGCTCCATCCACAGCCTCCCGCTATGGGACACGCCATGAGGTCCTCAAGGCCTCAACTCCTCCAGGGAAAAATGCTCTTAACACCAGGGGTAATTGCTTTATTTTCATTCTTGTGTATGGGAATTGCAGGCACTAGGAAGGTTTTGTCTCCTTTTGTCTTCTAAAGAACATTTCGCACACCCATAACCCACCTTTTACAGCCATACAGATGCCACACAGACTATCTCCTCTGCAATCCTGGCGCCCCAGCCGCTGGCATGACAGAGACAGCTTCTGTTATTACTTCAGTAAAATATTTTGCAGAAAATAGAACCATCAGCAGAATCTACAAGCAAGCACTGAGCAACTCAGCGTTTATCTGTCTACTCATCCATGTCAGTGCTTTGTGTCAGCATGAAACATTGGTCTTCACAGTTCACACTTGCCCTGATGAACTACAGCATAATAAAATATTTATCTGCCTCCCTGAGAAGCTACATGATAGCCATCAGTCATAAAGGTTTAAAACAACTGAGTGGCAGCCAGTCGCCCGTTATTAAACCTCAAAAACGCATCATAAAGCTGCTCGATCAGCTCCTGTGCTACTGAGCTGTGCTCAAGTAAATACCTCTGATTCTGAATTTGTTTCAACCAAAATCTTGCAGGTTTAGTGCCAATGCATCTGAAAAGCTAAGTGCATTGCACAGCATCAGCTGTAGTTTGTCAGCGCTGCTCAAACAAACCTATCCCACTCCACAGATAAATATCCTTTCGTGTTTCACCAGAGAAGCTACTGTACAAGGCTAAGACTTGTGTTTCTGGCTGGTTTCACAATGTGGAAAGGCTGTGTGAGGCTATAACCATCACACTCATTTCCCCTGAGGTTTAACTTACAGTAAGATGGGGATTAGAGTCTCATTTTCAGAGTTCTACCTAAAAGAAAATTTGAAAAGTATTTCTCTATTTCACTATTATTCATCGAGCTTACGTAAGCCCTGTAAATAAAACATGATCACTCAATGCCACCCACAAAATGTCTGGTTTTGCAAATTCAGAGTAAAGGAAAAAATAGCTTAGGACTTCTCAGTTATCAGTCTGTGAAAAATGACTTAATCTGTTTCTGATATTCATATATGTGAGCACAGGCTGATTGGGAAAACATGGGCAATCAAAAATGTTTGGTTCCAAGGCTTGCACCTGGATTCTCCTGTGATTTTAAGCCACCGAAATAATCTGAAACCAGATGCACCAAGGAGCAATTCCAAAGAGAGGAGAAATGGCATTAGAGCCACTTTATAGCACATCAACATATCTCGTTAAATCAGCAAATGCTGACTGCAAATCTGCTCCTTTAGAGAAACTCACAAGGCATTGATGCTTGAACTGTTTATGTGGGGATACTGCTGCAGCCTAAAATACAAGGATCTTTGTGTATCTTCACGTGTTTTTATGGGGATTTCTTTATGGTCTTATCAGCTACACTTCCATAGTGTTTGCCTGAGCACTCATTTAAATACTCCCACTGGATACACGTGCGTGTCTTCACTCTTGGTTCTCTTTTGCATACTTCTGTCTGGGTATTTTTAAGTCAAAATAAGACAGAGGTGAATCATCTGGGGTTTTTTGAATACTTTATGCATCACTATCAATATTTCCAATATCCTTTGACTCACTCAGCAGATAGCCTATCATAAAATACGCAGAATTGCCTGTGAAATATAAACAGGTAAGACAACAACGTCCAAGTCAGTGCATAAACCTGGCTCCAGTAAGGAGTGACACCACTTGATGGGAATATCAGGCTGCTTACAGGCAGGGTTTATTGTACATGCAGAGTCAGCTGGTTGGGAGGTGATGGCACCTCCACAGTTGCTGTCAAATGTGTTAACACCACAACAGCTGAGAAATCCTGCTTCTTCCACCACAAGATTTTCTTTTATCTTTTTAAGCTTGCACAATTTAAAAAATTTGGTTCTCCCTGGAATCCTATCCCTCCCTCATTTCAATCCCGGATTTTTATGGGAAATTAGGCTGGAGCATTTGTTCTGTGTGTGTGAGTACAGTGCCTGGATGAGATTTTAATTATAGGAAAACAGCCGAAATGACACCAATGCTCCATGGTAAATGTATGGAATGCTGACACCTGCCGGCAAAAGGCTTCATGTCACTCCTGGACGGGAATTTGCCCTCATCTGCACCCCAATAACCCATTCCCATCTCACATGCACAACAGCCAGCCTAAGCAGGGACTGAGTTCAGCATGACACCAAACATGAAGATCCAGAGTTATCCTTACACCATGAAACAGCAGCATGAGTCTCCTGCTCCCTGAAAGCCAGTGGCTCTGGGCCAGTCCAAGGAGTTTCCCACCATCCAGGGGAATAACTGTGTATTTTGAATCTCAGCAAAACCAGCAAGGATTAACTGTGCCAGAAAAACAAATCTTTTGTAGCTGGAAAAGTGCTGACCTGATTTAATAGCCCACTAAGCTGGCAGAACACCAATCCTAGGAAAAAGAAAGAAAAAAAAAAGTCACAATTTTCTGCCAGATTCGTGAGCTGAATCTGCTCAGCAGCAAGTACCAGAGATGGTACCTGGGATGAGGGAATGAGGGGAGCACAGAGCTGGGCACAAGCAAAAGGCCACAGGACTGTCCCCTCTGGCACCAGCCAGCTGCAAGGAGGACTCAGCTGTCCCACCAAACCACATCTTCAACCCACATTCCCTATACAGGTGGGCAGCAAGGAAAAGCTTCCTCTTCTGTTCCCCAGGTCGTGTGCATGAAGCCACAGAGATGAGCTTCGTGCTGGGTCTTCCTTTCCAAAACATGAAAATAAGGGGAGACAAAGATGTCTGTTTGGAATAATTACTGCAGCCAGAGATGCTTGCACATTGGCATTTCCCCTGCATGAGTTGCTGTACAGACTCCTGCCACACTCCAGAAATGAATCTCACCTCTTATCTGCCTTTCAAAGACTCCTGTCTCTAGGAAACTGTATGAAAAAAAATGACAATGCTGCTGTTCACACTCACTGGAGCAAAATTAGCCCTCTTTGAAACAAAACCCTGGAGAGTCACTTGCAGTGACTTGAAGGCCCTTGCCCATGTTGCTTTCACTTCTCTTCAAACTTTAATTGATTGCAGCAGAAGTAATGTTTTCAGTTGTTTTGATGAGTTTTCTGCAAGAAGGCAAACGTGGATGTGACACTTAAGATGATTACAAGGAAAAACACTCTTTTAAAGCCTTAATGAACTTTATGAAAGCAAAAAGCTGTAGTGTTCCAGAGCTCTCAGCCTTTCAGGTTCACTGCAGGACACCCTGGCATGGGTGGTATTAAAATTAAACCACATGGTGCACAAGGGAAATTCAGGACATAAGGACACCAAAGGGCATTACCAAGCAACACCATACAAACACATGAACTTTTGCATTTCAGAGCATTTTTTCAAAAGCCTTTAAAAAAAAAAAAAAAGTCTCTGTAATTGTGTCATACCTGTTTCTGAACAGAAGCACTGGGAGAAACTCAGCTAGAAGTGTCTGCCTTCACTTAGCAAATTAAGTGTTGATTATTGAGCTGTTTCAGAGAGTTCTGGAAGCTGGTGCAGACCTCAAGGGAAAGGCTGAGACCAGGGGAGAGTAATCCCAGCACCAGGATGGAGTCACACATCTTTCAGCTGACGGTTGGGATACAGAAAAACCCTGAGGGAATCTTGCTATCACCTGAAATGTTTTCTCTCCGACAAAGCATTTTCCTAACTCCACCTGCTAAGGAACAAGCTAGATGGAATAATATAAAATTATTTTATGGATCTTTAATACTAGAACAGGCCCTTTAGTAATGATGTGACATTGTGGAATACCTGTGTGGAAACCAGTGAGGGATCCGTTCAGCGAGCTGATTTGAAAAGCAGTGTTATGGTATATACAGGAAAAATTAACATCTCCAGTGCCACTACATGTATTTCACAGTATTTCTTTACCTGGGCATAGAATTTTCTCCCAGGTATTTTTTTTTCCAGAATATCATCAGAGAGATTGTAAAGGTTGAAAGAGCAATGTCTGGAACTCCTAGAGAACTAGAAAAGCTTCTCTACAAGAACAATAAAACAGTCAAAGTTTGATAGAAAAGAATACAATAGATATAGTACAGGTGTAACTAAACAATGATTAATAAAAAGAAAGTAAATCAAACATCTTTATTTACTTCTCATCATGGAAAAATGAAGTATCCCTTGAACTGAAAGCAGCAAATTTAAAATGAATACAAGGAACATAATATTTCACACGTCGCAGGAACATAATATAATATTAACATAATAAGGAACATAATATTTCACATTACAACTAACTAACCAGTACAACTCACAGCTGTCGAAAGGCAGCAGAGCCAAGGGCTTAATACAAACAAAATTAGATGCTTAGAAAAATGCTCCAAACGCCTGCTGGAAAGAGAAACCAGAACCTGTTTGTAAGGGGATAAGCTGGGGACTGCAGCTGCAGAGGTAGGAAGATCCTTCAGTTGTTGCTACCCAGCTACAAGTTGTGAGATTTCCTGACTCTTGTAAAACATGTATTGCATGTCCAGATCCTGCACTGTGAGGGGAAGGATCCTCTCTCCACAGGAAGATTCATGAACAGAATGTTAATGCCTCATTTGCACTGAATTTTATTCTTCTTTTGCATATCAAAAATACTATGGATCATTGTCTCCAAACAGAACTTAATTCCAAACTTTAAATCATTTCATTAAAAAATAAATTACATTAGCAGCTAAGCCTCAATTTTCAATTTTGTATTGTGCCATGCTCTCAGGTTTTCTTTTTATGACCAGTGTAAAAAGATTTTAAATTATAATCTATCCCTTGACATATTTTGTACTGGAAGTTTTAATCAAGTCTCCCAGAGGAAAAGAAAATCTAATAGTACCTTCAATCACTTTACAATCTTGTTTGGAGTATTTTTTTTTTTTTTCCTAAGCAGAAACATTTAATATCTCTGCTTTTCACGTACCTGTATTTCTTTTATTCCAGATTCATTCCTATCTGCATATAGCTCATTTAAATATTCACAGTTACCTCTGAGCATTATTTACTACACATCTTTTCCGGAATGATTAGCATCATTCTGTATGGTCCCATTATGCCTTCATGGACAGCTGTACAACATGTAATGCAGCTGAAGTAGGATATTAGACCTTCCCCATGCTTCAAGCCACAGCATTTTCTACTCACTGCGTTTTTTATTTCTAAACTCTAACGTGCCTCATCTTTCAAAATCCTCTCACTTCTGGTGCATTTTTTTTTTTGGGGGGGGGGAGGAACCCATTATCCTTTTTTAAAATCCCATTTTATTTTGAAGTTCTAAGTCAAACCTATTCCTCTTAAAACTGTGATGCCATCAATTCAGTCACACTTCTGAAGAACTGTGCTAAAATTTGGAATAACTAAGAATACTGATGGCATCACAAGACCATCAGTCCTGGCAGCAAATGCAGAACCTTTGAATGCATGAATAAATAGCAGGAATTTAAAGACAGGTGAAAAAGAGTTTCTGCAGACAAGAACGCTTCTGCAGGGCACATCTCGATGGCAAAGTTTCAAAGAGGGTTAATGGTCACTCAGGAATAATTTCAAGCTACTCGAGGTTTGGAACTGTAGCCTAGAGGTAGCCAGCATTTTCCTTGCAAGAGGATCACGTGCCCTGGCATAAACAGCCCTTATAAAGCAAATAGAACTGCACGGGTAAGCTGTCCCTGTCTGTTTCTGCTACCAGCAGGTTGTTGTAGTTTATGCTACAGCAAGTCTCACAGTGTTCTGGAAGTTAAAAGGGCAGAAAGATAAAACTACCTTAACCTTAAAAGCCAACATTCAAAAGGTTATGTGAAAACAAAGCTGCAAGAAGTTGCTGCTAGACATATGTTAGCATTTCCTCATTTTATTTCAAATTCAGATTTTTTCTTTTTGTTCCTAATAAATTTTTTACTGTTATTGAAAGCATGGATTATCTAGTTAATATTTCACTAATTATCTTGAAGTTACAACACAAATGCTGTAATCCGTAGGCCACTGAAGTTTTCAGTGCTGAAAATGCCAGAAGTCTCTGAACTAAATTACAAAATACTACTCAAGTTCTGAATGCATTCATTTCGTGAAGCAAAAATGCATTATGCTGTAGTCGAATAGTAGTAGATTATTCAGCATTCCCCATGACATATAAGATGCTATATTGTCAAATGCTGACATTTTTCAGCTTGGGTACTTATGCCAAACTAAGGTGGGGGTGGAGGGGTTATGTTTGTTTTATTCCTGCAAAATGGCTCACCAGTTTCCAAGACCAAAGCTAGCAAAAAAAAAAAAAAAAAAAAAAAAAAAAAAAAAAAAAAAAAAGAGGAGAAGCTCTGTTGCTCCATGCCTTGTGACAAGAACTTGAAATCTTGCTTGTAGTACCCTCACTGGTGATGATGTGGCTTTAGCCCTGTTCAAACCCCTTTGAGCCAGGCTTATGCAATGCTGCAAATGTCTGAGAAGCTGCCATTGGCAAGGCTTAGGAGAGACATGTCAGGGTGAGTTCTGGGGCTCTCTGAAGGTGACCCCTCCCCATACCACTACTGGAGTCACATCTGCATGGGTGGCCCCACGACTCTCTCTAGGAGCCTGTGCCACAGGGCATGTTCCCTCCATCCTGGCTACTCATTCCCTCCTCCCCGCCTCCCACAGCACTGATCCGGCCACATGGTAAACTGGATCCACTCATCTGGGTTCAAAAAAATCCCAACAAAAACAGGGCAGGGGAAAGGACGAAAATACTCTTCACCCACAGCAGCAAGTTGATCCAGCTCACCAGAGAGAGGGAGGAATAGGCTGAAAACACAAGGAGGGAAAAGTCCTTAAGCCGGTATTGGTGCACAGACAGAGCACGTGGAGCTGCAGGTTCAGCTCCTCCTGTCAGACCCATCTCAGCTGCAAGGACTTCAAAGGACTTTCGTTTCACTGGCTGCTCCTATTCCTGCTGACATGGGAAAGACTGGGAACTGAAACATGGAAGGAAATGATGACTGAAGTTTCACTGAGACTTTTTTTGGCATGACACCCATTTTCACAACCGCTCATCATCAGCTTCCTACTAGCCCTTCAGTTGCATCAGTCCAAATCTGTGTGGTGGTCCTGTCTGAGAAGAGACTTCTACTGCTGCTGGGTTGCTCGTAACCAAGACTGGTTTCCCAGTATAGCTCCCAATGTGGCTGCAGGGCCATCCGTGCTGGCACAGGAGAGGAGGGGTGGGGACCAAGAGGAGGAGAAAGGGCAGCAGCTTATTTAATCAGGCACTGCCCAAAAGAAACAATCACAAAACTATGTCTTTTGTACTATTTAGTACAGAAAGTACTATTAAACAGTGAAGTTTTTCTAAGCCAAGGGAAAAGAGAAAGAAGCCAGCACAGTGGGGAAGGAAATGAGTAAACTGGGACGGGGAATCTTGTATGTCTGGAAGCAGACAAGTGAAAAAAGACAAAACACATGATCTCCTCACTTTTGGCAGAAATAAGCTGTTTATGTTGGCCCAGCTGCCCCTGAAATGACAGGCTGGGACTGAGAGCAGGAGGAAGTGGGGAATACAGTGAGAAAGGCCAGAGAAGGACACTTGAGGAAGGAGTTTCTGAGAGGCCGGGCAAAGAGCAGAAAGATGTAAAGGGACATTATGGTGGTAGAGAAATTAAAGTTTAGAAAAGGAGGTCTAGCCCAAGGATGAGACAAATCCGGGAAATTATTGTTTTGGAGGGAACAGAGACGAAAACTTAACGTTGGAAAAACAAGCAAAAGAGTCTGTATTCACTGGGGGCAGCTCCTCTGCACAACCCAGGCTGCAACAGGATCTCGAGCCTCTGCTGCTTCTCCATCAGCAAATACCACTTAATATCTTTAAGTCACTTAATGGTGTAGTGATGAAGAGCTCATACAGAAACGCAGATCTCCATCTCCATCCCGAGGTTTGAATAATGTACAGTAAAGAAGCCTGCAGCTCTAACCTGAGCAGGGAGAAAGCAAACGACTGAGCAGATGCTCGTTATGCCAATCGTTAACAGCAAGCAGTGTTCATCTTCTGCCTCTTTGAAAGAGCCCAGATCATTTCATCTGGGTTCATCTTTGAGGGAGTCCACACCTGAGGGACAAGGACCATGTAATAATGTACTTTGACAGCAGGGCAGAATTGACAGAGATTATCAGGCTGAATTAAGTCTGTACACATAATCCTATTTCTTTCATTTCTTAGAAAAGCACGTCCCAATCCATTAGAGTAAGCAGATTCAGAGCTGCAATTTCTAATAACACTTCATTTTTTGGCCAAGAAAAATATTTAGGCCAAACCCCCTCTCTCCATCATGCAGGTGAATGTTAGAAAAGCTGTTTATAATTTACTGCACACCTTCAACTACCAGTCAGTAGTTCAGTTATGAACAGTTAAGCATATTTGCTCAGGTCCAGGCCTTCCAGCTGAGATCCCTGGCCACCTGCTTCCCTTCAAAGAAGCCTCCAAGAATTTTACCATATGGAAGTACTCAACCTGGTCTTTTTTTTTTTTTTTGTGTCCCAGTAATAATAATCTCTTTTTCAGAGGAATAACTTAGCTTTTCCCTCATAGTTCTCAGAGCAGGTCTAAGTAATAATAAATAACATTACAAATGAGGAAACCCATGTCCAGCTCGGTGAATCACAACGCCTCCCTAAACCACACTGAAAATGAAGCTGCTGGCGAAGTGTTTTTTAAACTTCTGTAGGAGTAGTGATAAAAAGCAAACAGGGAGTACAGTTTTATCTGATTTACTCCTTCCAAAGTTGTGCAAGGTATCTACACTTCTGTAAACAAATACTGCAACCTGCCTGGACTTTCATCAGCAGTATTACCTTGGGCAAAACCCAATACCAGCGCACATTTATACCTCTGATGGGCAAGGATACAAATGGGAATTGGTACCTATTAAGAAAATGTACCACTGGCTTGCCCCAGAAGCTGTCTAAGTCTTTTCAACAGGTATAGCTGGAAACGAACCAAGTCACGCACCTACATACACCCCTACTCCAAAATATCTGAACTTCTTCCACCTTTGTTCTTTCTGTTATTGTGTCCATTTAGCCTAAAGAAAGCAACTTTTCATATGCCAATGAGTCACCTACACTTGATAGAGAAGATGACAGACTTTCTCTTACCACAAAAGCAGTGATCTTTGTTTATGCCAACATGGTGTGATGTGAGTACTGCCAAGATGAAAAGAGGTAAACCCTGCTCCAACAGAAAAAAATATCATCTCTGAAAGGATGGGCTCGTGTCTATTCAACACTGCCCATGAGTGCAACCAAAGACTGAGAAACTCTATGCAAAAATTATACCCAGTCTTATATGTGAGCTATTCTTAACAGTAACCATGCCTGAAGTTTTCAGGACAGTGTGAATTTAAGCTTTTTGTCATGCAAAATGAATACACTTAGAAATGACATGGCTTATTTATGTACCTGCAGGCTATTTCTTGGAAATTACATAGTAATTTATGCCAGCAATGGGAACATTACTAATGTAACACCATGTTATCTCCTTATAACAATGTAAACGCCTCAGATCACCAAAGTATTTGATAACATCTCTGAGATAAATGTGCCATCCATGTGTAATTCCAACAATGGAGGACAGATGTAGCAGCCAGGCAATTTGCATTCCTGCAAATGTACCAAAGTTCAAAAAATATAATAGGTGACAAAAAATATAGCAGAAGGAATATAAAAACATATTAAGATGAAGTGTGTGTTTCTGTAGGGACAAATTAGTAGTGTGTGTCTGATGCTGCAGTAGTGGGAAAAGACTAAACTTATTGTCTAATTTACAAAAATTGTTCTGGGATAAAGGACCAAGGTCTGACTTCCAATCCAAATGGCATTATTCCAAAATTACTGTACAAACAGTACAAACAGACTGAGTTTCAGGCAGAACAAGTCTGACATGGACATACATCAGTACTTACAACTGGTCTCATGGCACATCTCTGCAGAGCACAGGAGCTCTTCTGGCATTGCTTTCTGTCCATAGCCTGGTGCAGAGAAGGAAGCAGCAGCTCCAGAACCAGCCAGGTACCAAAGTGTGTTCCTGCCTTCCCCATCTTCACTGCCTGGCACCCAAGTACATTTCAGTGCACTCTATACCTGGAAGTCCTTGCTCCCATCATACCTAAAATTGTGTGTTTACTGTGATCTCTGCAACAGACTTGTTAAATTCAATTAACAGCAGCTCATCAGTAGTACAAAAGCTTGTCCAGAGTGCCTGAACCAAGCTCAGTCAACAGAACTCTGAATAATTTTTTAGGTTACCTTCAGAAGTCCCTAAATCCCACCAATATACACAATTTTTTGACAAATGTTAGAAAAATGACAAACAGTGCTAAATATTAAATGTAAAGAAGATGATTGTATGAAGCAGTGAAATCCCTTGCTAGCTAAAATGTAGACACAGAAAGGCTTCTGAATTAGGAAAGAGGTAATGACCAAAAATAAAAGAGAAACAAACACAGTGAAGCATTCTGGGAAAGTACATTGGCATCCCAAAGTAAATACAAGCCCAAGCTCAATCAAACACAGTCGTAGAAATGTTATGTTCCTTTACCAAGCACTAAAAAGCTGGCAAGTGTGCAAGGTGTGGAATCTGTCTGCATCATGAATTTCAACCTGGAGAAAATCTTCCCAGACTGAGCTTTCAAGCACAAGTTCAACATGAGTTTTCCATTAATAAAATTAAACATTTCTGCAGATGTTTCAAGAAGATATTGAAGTGTTTACAAAAAGAATGCAAATAATGAAAGAGAAGACACAAAAAGTAAGCTTGTTTACAAGCAGGACCTGGGGAATTTTAGGTTAAGAGAGAGGTTATTTGGGGATCGAAACACACATACACGAGTTTGATCGTAATGAACTTGTACCTTTTCAACCCTGTGAAGAATCCAGTGTCTGAGACAGCATTATAAGATCAACAAAAATGTGAGAGAATAATGCTGGAAATGACTGTAATATTCATGCAGGCCAAGAAAGTCCTTTTATTTTCAGTCTAAGTTCTCAGTCCAGAGAGCTGTTCTACAAGGACAGGCTCCACATCAGCACTGTGATTCATCCATGCAACACAATTCACAGGATCGAAGATTTCAGAAAATTCTCAGTCTACAAGCATCACCTGAGAAGCTCCCAACCTTTCAGGCAGCATAAACCAAAGTTCTTAGAGTACATCCTAAACCTGTGAATCCCTGTAATTTTCAGTGGCAGCCTAAGCTACCCCCAGCAAGTCCCCCCTTCCTTTACGAGCCTCTATGTTATGCTGGCTGAGACTGTACTGAGGATGTTCATGGATCAGACCAGGAAGATGATTTATCTGGAGGGTTGAGTTTTGTTTCAGCTGGATCAGTGCGGTCTTGCTCCTGCCCTGCTGGCATGTCACAGGGGTGGGCACAGGGTAGAGAAAAACAGGCAAGAGAAAGGAGCGTCTCCCTACAGCGTATAAAACCAAAGTGTAACATTTCATTTCGTTCCTGTTATCAGATTATTTCCAACTGGCCTCCAAGCTACTCCTGCTCAATAATCCCATGATGAAGAAAGAAAATACTCACCACCAGCAAGAGCTTCCTCTCTTGCACTGTCATCATCACTGGGCTGAAGAATATTCCAGGATGTCAAAGCAAGTGAAGAAATGTCTTCAGCTGATGATAACTTCAGCATGTCCATGTGATTGCTCTGAGGCTTGTAACGGGGGATGAAACACTCTTTGCCTTGCTTAAAAATGTCCTTAATGATTTCTTCTGTCTGGACTTCATCTGGCATGCTCAGGAAGACTGCAATTCTTTTGGATTCTTGGTACTTGGGATGGTCAATCACCTAAATGGGAAATTGATATAATCGGTTTATGAAAAGTTTTTTGAAAGATCAACCTTAATTTAACACAAAACTGGAGCAAAATATTCATTGGAAAGGGTGGAGATACAAACTTTGATGCATCATAAACAGAATAAACTGACTTTGTTCCCTACTCCAAAATTTCTACCATCAGCAAAATTGAAATAGGCAAATTTTTGCATGTAGTGAACAAAACACTGCAACACAAGTTTGGGCCAGCAAAAAACAATTTTGCAGACAATCTTCCAATCCCCTAAATATCTGTGCCATACAGTGCAGACATCCTCAACTGCCCAACATCACTGCAGAAAGATACAGCAGGCCAGAACTGCCAGCTCATGCAAGCCACAAGGGTTTAGCATTCCTCTCCTTCCATCCTTTTTGCACGGTGCACCTCTCGTCCGGGCCTGGGCAGAACGAGAAGTGCCTCAATGATAATAACTCAAAGGAAAATTAGCACCAGAGCAGATGACTGCAGAGCACAAAGCCTTCCAATACCACGTCCCTCTTTCTTTTGTTAACCTGAATGTCTTCCCTCCAGCAAGATGAGATATATGACTTCAAACATCACCTGCTTCTAATAGGTGATCTTATTACTGCACATTTTTCAGAGCTTGGAGGAAAGATGGCCTTGCCATTTTTTGCCTTTCATGAGACTCTGTGCTGGGCTTATAAAAGACTGAATACAGGAGGAAAAATAAAAAATGCTTATATGGTGAAAAAGTGTTAGCAGACTCATACCTCACTTGTCTCTGCCCATTCCAGACTGAATTCCACATTAGAATTTGAAAGGAAGCTTTTAAAGGCTTGTCTTCTCGTTCTCTAGCACCTTATATATCTTGTCACTTACCTCTGGACAAAACAAATATAGATGTGTCCCTACTCATTTAAATGTGATTTACTCTTATTCTACACACTTACAAAAATCTGTCAAAAATATCAGACAATTGAGAAACTCTCTACTATATACAGAACAGAGATCACCAAATCTCCTGCTCAGTGTTTGTATAACTGCAGGGTAACTCACTCTTCTGAGCTTTAGCCTTTGCCCTGGCCTTGTTTTGAGATACAAATGCCCATATCTGAGTCAAGATATGGTTCCCGCTACATTTTTTATTTTCTTTCCAGCACAGCAGTTAAAAACCCAGGTGAAATATTCAGAGGATGGATTTAATTTTGTAAGGGGAAAAAAAAAGAAACACTCCAGACTAAATGATGGTGGATGTGTTGCTTGGCCACAGAAACATCTTAACAATTCAAAACCATATTTTATTTCCTTTTCTATCTGCCAAACCCTACACATGGATTTTTCCACAGGATTAAGCTCTTAAAAGAACAGAATTTCCTTGGTAGCTTTTGCTGCAAAAAGCAGACTATTTAGTCAAGTTGCAAACTCCAAAAAATGCTGTGGCTCATACTGAGCGCCTCCAGAGCCAAAACTTCTCTCTCATAGGTTTGGTGAAGAGAGAAACTGAGACACCGAACTCTTTCAGAGAGGGGCTGTGTGCTGTGGGCACCACACAGGTCCCATCTGCTCTGATGTCTCCAGTAACACATTAATTAGGCTGAACAAAAATGAGGTTGAAGATGTAAACCCACATGTGAGCAGGAAGACACAATTTCAGATGTTCTCAGAATTGTGTCGATGCTCCTGCTATGACTCGGAGCAGTTTCTGAGAAGAATGAAAAAATTTCCACACTGAACAAATATTATCTGCTCTTTGTTCACCAGCTGATGGCAATTTCTGCAGAATCAGAGCACGCAAATAGCATGACTTTAATCATGAACGTAAGCATTAAAAAAGAATAATCATCCAGAAGCTAATTAAATACTGGTGGCTAGGTTGGCCTGTGAAGCTATTTCATTTTGAATTTAAACATTATTTTGAAATGAGATTTTACTACTAAAAATATTACTCAGGTGTTATAAAATAGCCTGCTCACTTTTATTAGCTGCAAGCACTGATGTATGCTACAAAGCTACATTTTTGGCCTTATATCATTCCAAATATTTTCTCAGCCTTTTCAAAACTTTGTCCGTGCCTGCTGTATTACCCACCCCCCACGAGGAAGCCAGCTCTACTTTCTGCCACTTGGACAGTGCCACTCTGTCTCAAGCAAGCTCAGGATTTTCAACTTGTGTCAGATTATTAAAACGGCAAGACAACATCAATTTATGTCATATTTCCTGATGCCTTCTTTTAAGCAAAACAAAGGCTGTATCTTTTCGTGTGCTCTCACTAGAAGAAATGAGTACTCCGTTGCTGCGTTTATCAGCAGCAGTTAGACAAAGGCTGAGTATTAAATGGGAGGCTAGGTGCTTAAAAGTAGGCTGAGGACTCTGAATTTTTGAAGAGGATGCATGCAAGTATTTGCTAAAAATTAAGAGATTTAAGTCTAGGATGTATGATTACTAAAATGCATTATCATGAGAGTAGAACACTACATATAGATACATGTTTTTAAAAAGCATTCCCAATGAAAAAAAAGGTTATGTAAGTTCCAGTTAAAACTTCCTACAACCTAAAGTTTCTGTGCTGCCACATCCCACTCATGAAGTGGCTACACATTACTAGTAAATGAAGTCTATAAAATGATTTGAGATCCTCTGGCAGGAAAATAACCATATAAATGTAGATCATCTAGAAGTACCCGCTGGTGCTGCAAAAAAATTGAGGACTGTGCTCTATTACATGCAGTGACTGCAAAATAAAATTTTATTATGTTTATTAAAATGATAAAATACATCTATATAAAAACTGTGTAATCCAAACACAAACAGGACATTTCAAAAGTACATACCCATATCACTCTGTGCTAGGATACCAGTTAGGCAAACCCTGCTTGATATCTTTTAGAGTGTAAAAATTATATTAGAAATAAAATTGTGTGGAAGGAACACCGCTGGAAGATACAGAAGGGAGATGACAGCGCGGAAAACAAGGGGCCAAACCAGGCAGTGGCTGGGTTTTGTGTGTATGGCCAGAGCCAGGCCAGTGTGAAATGTGAGATAAACACCCACTACCACCCCCGAGGAGCCCTGCTTGGGGTGTGTGGCAGTCTGTCCCCACTGTCGCCAAAATCCACGGGTGAAGTGTGACCACCCACGGGTGATGTGTGACCACCGCTCCACGGGAGAAGTGCCTCCAGCACCCCAGGGGTGAAGCGTGATCACCGCTCCACGAGTGAAATGCGATCACCACCCCAGGGGTGACGTGTGACCACCGCTCCAGGGTGAAGTGTCCCCAGCAGCCCCCGCCTTAGCCGCTGCCGCCAGCAGTTCCTGTCACACCGGCGTCACCAGCCCCGCGCCCCGGCAGCGCCGAGGAGGGACGAGGGAAGGCTCCGAGGAAGAGCTCACCCCCCGCTCGGCGGAAGGGCCCCTGAGTCACGGTTTCGGTCACCGGCGGGGCCTGGAAAGTCCCGGCCGTCCTTCCCGGGGAGCCGGGCCCGGCTCTGGGCCGTGCCCGGGTGTCCGCACCCACCTTGCGCCCGAGCAGGCGGGACTGGCGCTGCTTCTCGNCCTGCTCCATGCGCCGAGTGCGCCGGGCGGGCCCGCGGCGGAGCCGGGCAGGGCGGCGGGGGCGGCCCGGGACCGCCCGGTCGCTGCTCCGGGCCCAGGTGGCACCGGCCCCACCGTGCTGGAGAACGCCTGCTAACACCAGCGGCTTTTTTTT